>CP106723.1:113823091-114034464 GCA_025506655.1 Gossypium rotundifolium
TTTGGATCCATACCATACGGTCATGCGATCCTAGATCCATACCATACGACCATGCGATCCTCAAATCTTCCTCAGTACCATAATTCCCACCCATATGCATCCTAAGCGAGATATCATATGAATGCATCAAACACACAAGTAACATCCATAAACTTATATTAGTAGGGATATTTTCGTCATTTCACTACCGGTATTTTCGTAATTCTACCTACGGGGTATTTTTGGTAATTTTCCAAAATAGGGTTATCTTGGTAATTTTACAAAATAAGGGTATTTTGGTACTTTCATAAAGTAGGGGTATTTTGGTAATTTTACAAATTGAGGGTATTTCAATAATTTCACAAATTAGGGGTATTTTAGTAATTCCACTAATCGGGGGTATTTTGGTAATTTCACAAATTAGGGGTATTTCGGTAATTTTACAAATTAGGGGTATTTTGGTAATTTTACAAATTAGGGGTATTTCGGTAATTTTGTAAATCGTGGGTATTTTATCCCTTTGGGTTTTAGCTATGAACTTTGGCCCATAACAAGTCCTCATGGCTAAAGTGAGCAGACACTACGCACGGTGGATTCGGAGAGAGGAGGTGGGCCACTTAGAGCCGCTTAAGTACCAAGCTCTCCCTAGATCCAATCCTGAACATTCGTATGCACTGTTGCCACTCCAACCCAAATGACTTGTTTACGGACATGTTTAATTATTAGAAAGTCTTATGGAATTTAGAGTTATTCAAACTAGGCCTAAGGTCCATAAACCTAGCATACTTGTCTCGTCCCCATAAAGCTCATCAAACCCAATTTACATCATTACGACCCATCGAATAAAGTCTCATCATATGGCCAAATAGACCCAAAACAAATTCAGATCATGTATCATGCATGTTTAATTCAATTCAGATAACCAACCAAACCATTTCATCAAACTTAGCCTCAAGGCCCACGAACCATTTAACCACTTTCGTTTTAAGCATTCTTAGATATATTGTGTGTAGTGTTTGTACACACACGTAACCTCGCGTCTTGTAAACCCCTTAGTCACGAACCTAAAATCGACATCACCTAATGATTAATCATAACTTAATATGATTTATCGAAGCAAAACCTCACGTAACCTTCTGAAGTGTGCCTTACGTTCTAGTAGCCCTTCCTTTGCTACTATTGGTGATTATCCTTTAGATCTCGCACCAAACACCTATATCGTCAAAACCAAGTGACCCATATTGATCATAAGTCACCCCTATGAGCCACAATAGATTCGGTCACCTTTTAAGACTTTAAGCTTGAATCGAGAATACTTACGCCTTTTCACAATCCTTTCTCTGGTAGCTTGCGATTCTTTGAGCTCACCCTTGTTAGTACATGGTAACAATAAAAAGCGGTTAGATAGTGCTTGACTTTTAATAAAACACATTAAAAATTCAACTAAGCTCTTCACGAAATCTTCCTTTGATCCTCGACTTAAGTGCGGTTTTAAGACTACTAAGGTGTAAGCGAGGCAATTTGGCAACACTAGGCGAAAAGAAATAAAAGTGATTTGTCTAGAACCAAGTGGTGAACCCAAAGGGAATTTGAAAAGGAAGATATGAAGGATTAGGCTTTGACACACTTAGAAAAACGTCGCCTCTCACAAGTGATGAAATTAGGCTAGCGAGGAAGCAAAATTCAGCATTAACATAGGAACTTAATTGACACTCATATATATAGCCCTAGCCGAACTTCCCTCCTCGAGTCCAATTCGGCACCACTATATCCACCTCCCAATCCCTATCTTTTCTCCATTATCTCGCACCTTAAATTTCTCTTGACCACTCCTTTTGAGTCCCTTCAACGCCAACTCCTTCATTGGACACAAAAATAAAACTCCTAAATTTTCCTTCCTAGGCCTCGAACCTTGGACCTCATTAAGCTTTAACACGCCACCTCATAGCCCCTATGTGATGCCACTTTCCACTGGACTACATGTAACACCCCAACTGTAACATCCCCAAACCCGGCCCACAAGTCCTGACCGAATCTGGTATGTCACTGCGGAAAAACATTTGAAAAATCTTTGTCTTTGGAATAAACTTGAAAATTTTGTTAACTTTTGGAAAGTAATTCCATCAAAACTATTAAATAATATAAGCTTAGTTTGAATTAAAACTTTATTATGTTTTATTATAATATAAACTATTTGGAAAAGATATATCTAAGTATAATATAAACTTCAAGGATCATAAATAGAACACTTTAAATAAAAGTGGCCCTTATTACAAAAATAATGAATTCAAGTACTTCAAATTAAAATGCATAAAGAAAATGTTTAAAGCGTCCTTTGCATGGGCCACCATATCCACTCCAACCCGGTCCGATCATCATGTCACTGCGATGTTGGATAAATAATTGGGTGAGTCACACGGACTCGGTGTGTAATTAAAACCAGCGATATCCACCCACATGCTAGCCACAAATCAACCCATTTATCAAATGCAACATATAAATATAAACATTTAGGCATTACCACAATGGGCTTGGCCTACATTCAATCCACATTCAAATCTTTGGGCTAGGCCTTTTCTCATTAATCCTTTGATTCTTGGGGCTTGGCCCATTTCCACGATATGTTCACATAACATACCAATCCACATGTCATATTGGGCTTGGCCCATTTCCATAACATCTCATAGCGGAACAATGCAACATGAAACCCAACCCAATCCTAAGGTCCAACCGCTACACACCCCTTAACCAGCCTACCACACACCAGGGGACTATCGAGTCACCTCTCCTTTTATCTCCAAAAAGGCAACCAATGCCATCCACGATGTAGCGTATAGCTAACATCAAACCACGATGGAGCACACGGCAATCCATCAAGCCACGATATGGCATAAGCGATATCGATCAAAGTAACCACCTTGAACTAAATCGCAAAGATCCACAACGCGACCTCGATCGGCGCCAATCCACGATGTAGCACAAAGGCGACATCAACCACGTACTCGAAGTACACGTACCTTCTTTCAAAAACCCACCCATGCACATGTAACATAATATGATCTTTGAGATGATGCATGTACATGATATTCACAAATATAGGCATGCTCACATATTAAAAATCAATTATCACATATTAACCAATTTGCTACTAACACAGTGGTCATCATACCCCTTCAAGGGTATCAATTTCACATTCTGCACTTGTTAACAAACATATAAAGCAGGCAAATATCACGCAAATCCGAAACAATGGCTAACTACACACCTTATAACTTTGAACCTCTAAACCCTCGATCCGGCGCTATCGTTTAGCGAGACTCTTTATTATCGCCTATCGTTTTACATTGCCGCCCACACCCGTTAGCCAATCTCGTCAAATGAAACCGATCTCTTTTTGAACTTGGGGATGGGAGCTTTCCTTTCTCCTCTTGGCCTTTTCGCATCCATCGGCGATACTTAATCGAACCACACGATTAATCAACAAAGTCATAATCTACTATTAGCGAATCTAAGTCACTTACTAATCATCCTTACGAAATAAATTGAAATCCCGAAGGCTTCCTTTATACATCGATTGCCTATAAACCATAGTCACCATTTGATCAACACCAAAACACAATCAATGGCCTAAGTAGAATATCAAACCACTTACTCCTTTTAATTGAATCCAAAACACCAATGGAATTGCCGAAAATCACATTACAAGACTATTAGAATCGGCCATACAAAAATCCATGGAAAGGCCCTTTGGCGAATACCTTGCCACCTTACCTTGATGAGTTCAAACAATTGAGACTTTCCTTTAGACTCCTTGGCGGCTACAAACAAGCAAAACACATCACTTATAGTCTATAGAGCATTCTACCAACCCACACTAAGGCCACCATTCGATTTTGGCCATTAAAACAAGTAACTAAAACACTTACCCACAAGCTTTAGATGTCGACAACACCACACTTCACAGTTAGCTTCAATCTTGGCGAAAAAGAAAAAAAAGGTAGAGAGAATTTGAAGGTTTCGGCTGAGGCTTCTAAAACAAGATGGAATATTGGCTAAAACGAAAAGAAATAGAAGTAGACAAAATATAAGGTTTAGGGGTTCAAGTGGACATTCTCTATTAGCAAAATTTGGGAGACACAACTACTACTTTTGATCAAGAAACTAAAGAATAATTTCGACACTTGCAATAAAAGAAGGAAAAAAAAATATGAAAAAGGGTGCTCTCCCTATTTATAAAATTCGGCCACTATCCCGTTTGAAGAACCCATCATTCGGCCATCAGCTACTAATTCAAATTAATTTGAATTAGTTCAATTTAAAAACAATTTGAATTGTTGCACTATTATCCCACTTATCCAAATAAAAGTAAATAATAATTATCCTCAATAAAATAATAATCCTATAATTATTTAAAATAAAAACTAATCACATGTTTATCACCTCCTACCAGCCGAATTCAAAAGTGATTAAACAACCTTAGTTTAATCCTTATCCAATGAAGCTCCATGTGCAGTCCACTTAGCAAAAAGCCAAGAGAAAAATAAAATCAATTCACGACCTCCAAGGTTCGAACACGGGACCCATCTTCTTGCGCCTCTCCTCCAACGCCCGAGCCACTCGGCCACATTGCATTCTTGACATAAAGCCCCCCACATTTATCTTTAAAGGCTTCATACTCAAGCCCCTAACGCATAAGAAAAATAGAACACATAAAAGCGCCCGTCGCTCGAACCAGGTATGCCCTTGCTCTCCTTGACGCCTAAGTGGCGCATGAAACCACTTCGCCGATGGGACTTTCATGTCCACCAACACAGCCAATTATTTTTAAGGCCTACGACCAGGTCCCTTAGGCGGCCTTAAAGTAAAACAAAATTGCGCCTTAGCATTTCGAACCTTGACCCTTAGGCGTCACCTTCCCAAGCCCCAGCGGCGCCTCCATGCCACTTTGCCAACTCCTTTTTGCGTCATAAACTCCATAAAATTATTTTAAGGCCTTCCCCTTTATTCCTTTTTGCACTAAAATCCAAAATTTTCCAAGGAACTCCCGTTCATCCAATCATTCTTAAAACCTCTAAAACACATAAAAAAAACACCCATAAACCTTCCAACACTTGGAATTATACCGAATTGCCTAGCCCCTAAACCGAGGTGTTACAATTCTACCCTCCTTAAAATAATTTAGTCCTCGAAATTACTTTACTAACGAACGTCCGTACAACCTATCTTACCACCTTACGCTTATGCTGCGCACTCTGATCTTACTAAGACTATCCTACCTTCCCAACACAGTCTCTAAGTTCGCACTCAAAATTCAAAACACCTCTCTTAGCAACACAAAAAAGGCTAATTCACAAGCAAGCAAAGCAATCAAAGCATGTACCAAAGCAAAGGAGCTTACCTGCTATCATATCCTTGATTGACTCTGACTAGAACCATTCCTTCCATGGCTTGAACCACGACCCCTCGTCGCTCGAGGACAATTCTTAACCAGATGTGTCTTAGATCCACACCGAAAGCATTCTTTACTATTTCCCCAACACTCTCCTGTGTGAGGTCTCCCACATCGAGCACAAGAACGATTCCGATTCTCAAGACAGCGCACAGTGGATGTCCGTATTCTCAACTCTCGGTCTTTTACGAGCATCTCCAAGCGATCTTGACGGTCCAACCTTCTCTTATTCTCGTTCCTATTCTTTCTCGGTTCTCCCGATAGTCTTCTTAACCTCTTGACAATCCGAGCTTTCTTCACTAAAATGGCAAAGTCTCTTTCTCCGTGCGGGCGATCAACTCCCGAACTCATCTCGTAGCCCATCTTGAATCAAACACTTCTTTAAGTAGTCGGTAGCCACGATTCCTTGGCGTCTTGACTAAGTCTACAATTAAGCCGTACTCATTATCGACTTACTTCCTTGTACTAGATTTAGAAACGCTTTCTCTGCGAGTCTAAATAGCGGCTCTACGTACTTCCTTCAAACTTAGCCTTAAAGTAATCCCAATCCGGTCGATCTGCGGAACACCTTGTTTGACAGTGAGCCACCAACGATAAGCTTCATCGCGAAGCAAGGAAACAGCGCCCTTCAGCTTTTCTTCATTGGTGCAATCCAAATCATCCATGATTCTTTCGACTGCTTCTAGCCAATATTCCGCTATGTTAGGAGCTACTCCCGACACTCCTCTAAAGATCTCGGCTCCGTTCGATCTAAGCCTTTCCGATATCGACTTTCGAGTTCCATTTCCTCTACTAACTCCCGCTACTCGCTCTAGCACTCACAACATGGCCCGCGATCTTGCGTCATCTTCTCTGTCGATCTTGCCCTCTACGTCCCTTCTTTGGCGGCACTTCATTTCGACCCATGGCGGACCTATCGGTTCGATCTTGCCATTCTACCTCTCTGCGTCCCCTAGAACTCATCTCTATCGTCTTGATTTATCGATTAAGTTTTATGCATTAGTAATTGTTCCACTATTTAACTTGCAGTATATTTTATGAATGAAAGATTTTAGAAGTAGTTCTTTCGTTCACACAAGGGTTCAGTTCGAGTTTTACTACTCTAATTCAGAGAATCACTTCCACATTCATCAATAGAGACACCTTCATTTCTCAATGAAGACACATTCATTCATCATCAAAACACATTCAATCCTCAATAGAGGCACCTCAGTGGTATCTACCACCCACATTCACTATTCGAACCTTCCTGCCCGTTTCTACCCCAGGGGTATTTCCGTCATTTTGTCCTACAGGGACATTTTCATCATAAACCAGAGCGATTCAAAAACTTTAATAAGTCAGGGTCTTTTTGGAAGTTCCCAAAATTGAAGAGTATTTTTGAAAATTTCGCAAATTGAAGATATATCAGGATTTTAAAGACCAAGGGTTTTTTTTTGGTAATTTTTTGTCAACAGGGTAATTTTGTAAATTTCCAAAGTCGGGGTATTATTTTGAAATAAAAAAAATTTGGATACTTTTGCAAAGTGAGAGAATTTTATTAAAGTTGGGGTTAACTCAAAAATTTTGAAAGTCAGGGGCATTTTGGTAATTTTTAACACAGGGGTATTTTCGTAAATTTTCCCAAATCGGGGTATATCGATATTTTGAACACTAGAGATTTTAATATTTTGCAAAGTGAAAATCATTTTAACCAAAAGTTGAGTGTAGTGTGGTAATTTTATAATACATGGGCATTTTTGTAATCTTGCCTCTAGGGGCATTTTGGTAATTTTGGTAAATCGAGAAAATGTTTTTTTTCAAAACCAGATTTAGAGTTTACAAACCAAAGAGGTAAGCTTGAGAATTTTTTTTAAATAAGGGTTTTAAAACAATAAGGCTAATCCTTAGGGTTTTAATAATTGGTTTAGCCTATGAACAAGTCCTCTTGGTTAAGGTGAATCGTAGCTACGCACGGTAGGATTCTGCGAAGAGGAGGTGAGTCACGAGGGCCGCTTAAGTACCGTGCTCTTAGGATCCAATCCTAGACATGCTTTCTGAGTTGCCACACCTTAACTCGCGACTTATTTCACGGGTTTGTTTATTAGGCACTTTAAATCTTATGCACGTGTTTGAGTAGACTAGTCCTAGGGTCCAATAGCCTATCATTCTATTCTGAGCCCAACTAAGCCCATAACAGTTCATAATAGTAAAGCACTTCAAAAGTCTGAAGTACTTACAGTGGACTTGGCCTGGAGGTATAGGTGCCATGCCGAATAACTTTGAGAAATATTTCATAAAACCCATATTTTGAAAAGCCCATTTGCAAATGTTTTGGGCCCATGACCCTCAAAGCCGAGTTTTGAACTGGCTCGATATAGCTGTAACATCCCAAACCCGGCCCACAAGTCTGACCGAATCGGTATGTCCTTTGCGAAAAACGTTTGAAAAATCTTTGTCTTTGGAATAAACTTGAAAATTTTGTTAACTTTTGGAAAGTAATTCCATCAAAACTATTAAATAATATAAGCTTAGTTTGAATTAAAACTTTATTATGTTTTATTATAATATAAACTATTTGGAAAAGATATATCTAAGTATAATATAAACTTCAAGGATCATAAATAGAACACTTTAAATAAAAGTGGCCCTTATTACAAAAATAATGAATTCAAGTACTTCAAATTAAAATGCATAAAGAAAATGTTTAAAACGTCCTTTGCATGGGCCACCCTGTATCCACTCCAACCCGGTCCGATCATCATGTCACCTGCGATGTTGGATAAATAATTGGGTGAGTCACACGGACTCAGTGTGTAATTAAAACCACTGATATCCACCCACATGCTAGCCACAAATCAACCCAATTATCAAATGCAACATATAAATATAAACATTTAGGCATTACCACAATGCAGGCTTGGCCCACATTCAATCCACATTCAAGCACTTGGGCTAGGCCCTTTCTCATTAATCCACCGATTCTTGGGCTTGCCCATTTCCACGTATGTTCACATAACATACCAATCCACATGTCATATTGGGCTTGGCCCATTTCCATAACATCTCATAACGGAACAATGCAACATGAAACCCAACCCAATCCTAAGGTCCAACAGCTACACACCCTTAACGACCTACCACACACGGGGACTATCGAGTCACCCTCTCCTTTTATCTCCAAAAGGCAACCAATGCCATCCACGATGTAGCGTATAGCTAACATCAAACCACGATGGAGCACACAATCCATCAAGCCACGATATGGCATAAGCGATATCGATCAAGGTAACCACGTGAACTAAATCGCAAAAGATCCACAACGTGACCTCGATCGGTGCCAATCACGATGTAGCACAAAGTGACATCAACCACGTGCTCGAAGTACACGTACCTTCTTTCAAAAACCCACCCATGCACATGTAACATAATATGATCTTTGAGATGATGCATGTACATGATATTCACAAATATAGGCATGCTCACATATTAAAATCAATTATCACATATTAACCAATTTGCTACTAACACAGTGCGTCATCATACCCCCTTCAAGGGTATCAATTTCACATTCTTGCACTTGTTAACAAACATATAAAGCAGGCAAATATCACGCAAATCCGAAACAATGGCTAACTACACACCTTATAACACGAAGCTCTAAACCCTCGATCCGGCGCTATCGTTTAGCGAGACTACCGTTATCGCCTATCGTTTTACATTGCCGCCCACACCGGTGGCCAATCTCGTCTGTGAAACCGATCTCTTTTGAACTTCGGGATGGGAGCTTTCCTTTCTCCTCTTGGCCTTTTCGCATCCATCGGCGATACTTAATCGAACCACACGATTAATCAACAAAGTCATAATCTACTATTAACGAATCTAAGTCACTTACTAATCATCCTTACGAAATAAATTGAAATCCGAAGGCTTCCTTTATACATCGATTGCCCTATAAACCATAGTCACCATTCGGTCAACACCAAAACACAACCAATGGCCTAAGGCGAATATCAAACCACTTACCCCTTTTAATTGAATCCGAAACACCAATGGAATTGCCAAAAATCACTGTTACAAGACTATTAGAATCGGCCATACAAAATCCATGGAAAGGCCCTTTGGCGAATACCTTGCCACCCCTTACCTTGATGAGTTCAAACAATTGAGACTTTCCTTTAGACTCCTTGGCGGCTACAAACAAGCAAAACACATCACTTATAGTCTATAGAGCATTGACCAACCCACACTAAGGCCACCATTCGGTTTTGGCCATTAAAACAAGTAACTAAAACACTTACCCACAAGCTTTAGATGTCTACAACACCACACTTCACAGATTAAACTTCAATCTTGGCGAAAAAGAAAAGAAGGTAGAGAGGTGAAGGTTTGGCTAACTTCTAAAACAAGATGGAATATTCATTAAAGAACGAAAGAAATAAAGTAGACAAAATATAAGGTTTAGAGGGTTCAAGTGGACATTCGACTATTAGCAAAATTTGGGAGACACAACTACTACTTTTGATCAAGAAACTAAAAGAATAATTTCGACACTTGCAATAAAAGAAGGAAAAAAAATATGAAAAAGGTGCTCTCCTATTTATAAAATTAGGCCACTATCCCGTTTGAAGAACCCATCATTCGACCATCACTACTAATTCAAATTAATTTGAATTAGTTCAATTTAAAACAATTTGAATTGTTCCACTATTATCCCACTTATCCAAATAAAATAAATAATAATTATCCTCAATAAAATAATAATCCTATAATTATTTAAAATAAAAACTAATCACATGTTTATCACCTCCTACCACCAAATTCAAAAGTGATTAAACAACCTTAGTTTAATCCTTATCCAATGAAGCTCCATGTGCGTCCACTTAGCAAAAGCCAAAGAGAAAAATAAAATCCAATTGCGACCTCAAGGTTCGAACACGGGACCCATCTTTGCTGCGCCTCTCCTCCAACGCCCGAGCCACTCGGCCACATTGCATTCTTGACATAAAGCCCCCACATTTATCTTTAAAGGCTTCATACTCAAGCCCCTAGCCGCATAAGAAAAATAGAACACATAAAAAACATACATCGCTTTCGAACCAGCGCCCTTGCTCTCCTTGAGCCTAAGTGGCGCATGAAAGCCACTTCGATGGGACTTTCATGTCCACCAACAGCCAATTATTTTTAAGGCCTACGACCCAGTCCCTTAGGCGCGCAAAAGTAAAACAAAATTGCTGCCTTAGCGACTCAGAACCTTGACCCTTAGGCGTCACCTTCCCAAGCCCCAAGCGGCGCCTCCATGCCACTTTGCCAACTCCTTTCTTGCGTCATAAACTCCATAAAATTATTTTAAGGCCTTCCGCCTATTCCCTTTTGCACTAAAATCCAAAATTTTCCAAGGTACTCCCGTTCATCCAATCATTCTTAAAACCTCTAAAACACATCCAAAAAACACCCATAAACCTTCCAACACTGGAATTATACCCGAATTGCCTAGCCCCTAAACAAGGGTGTTACACCAACCCCGGCCCAAACACTACTACCGGATCTGGTATGTCACTAAGAAAATTTTTGTAAAACCAATCGTGTCGACAGTAAGCCCAAATGAGAATTTTATTAAATATGCCTTAATAATCGAAAGCCTAAAACTTAGTTACATGTCTTTGAAAGAAATTAAAATAAGAATAAATAATAAAGGCCCATAATAAAACTAAAATGTAAACTAATGGCCCATGGCCTTATTACAACGTAGTTCAAATCCATAACATAAAATACTTTTTTAAAAAAACCTAATATGGGGAACTTTTCGCCGGATCCACATTCTTTTGCATGGCCACCTTGAGCTCCACTCCGGCCCGGTCCGATGCACTAATGTCACCTGAAAGGTTAGTTTAAAGGGGGTGAGTCGCGAGACTCAGTGTGCAACCCTCATGCACCACTAGTTTTGGGCCTTAACCCTTACAATATAATAACAATTTCATTTACATAATTAACAAATAATATGCAAAGCCCAACCCAATTGCCTAGGTTTCCATCCGCTACACGCCCCCGTACCAACCAACACACCATTGGGGATTTCTACAATCAACCCACACCGCTACACTCCAAGATGGCAGTCATGCTGCTCATCAACATATATTGGCCGAAGCCCTTATAACAGATCACGGCATTAGCCGCTACAGTAAATCACGGTAAAAATCGCTACACATATACATATACATATACTTCCTCCTTTCATCACCCAACCCATGCAAACATGTACAATAATTTAAAAACATGTACAACAATTTACTTATAACATATAATCAGATTATTTACTAACCTGAGGGTCTGCTGTTTAAATCCTAGATTTCGGCTTTTAACATATACAACTGATGAACATCTATATATAATTAATCGATCTAGTCGTGGGAAGTATTACACACGATTACATACTAAGGCTTTCGCTATGTCTACGCTACTATCACTAAAACAACTACTATTGGCCCACGATCGACTTGATTTCATCCCACACCCGATGGCCAATCTCGCTCTTTGAAACAGATCGCTTCTTGAATTTGGGCGACAATTTCAGATCCAACCTTCTACCTTGGTATTAGTTGAGTCCATAATAATCCTTATCACTAAACCAAATAAACGATAAGATCTAACTCATTAATTAAATGTAACCCTTAAAATGAACACTTACCTAATCCTGAATGTCCTTAAGAAATCGTCACCACCAACCTACCTACATTCGGCCATTCTCCAAATATCAAACCAACCGATACACACAACCAACCTAACCCAAATAGTATTCAGCCAAAGCAAAAAGAATCATGGAAGGCCATTGATAAACTTACCACCACCTACCTTCTACTTTTCCACCAAATCGGCTTTAATGGGATGATTAAACTTCAGGGTAAAGAGTATAATCGACAGGGCCTTGGAAATAATGCCTTGGATTAGGAGCTTGATAAAAATAAAGGAATCGCAGAAAAGAGAAATCCCGAAACTCACCGAATTAGTAAGGAGTATACGACTACGGTGCACCTTCGGAAAACAGAGATCTCACTTGTAGATTCAGCTATGGAGGAAGAAGATGTGTACTAAGAGCATTCGGCTATCGAAGAGTTTTGAGGAGAGGAGAAACACTTAAGGAGTTTGGCTATGATGTTTTTTCAGGAAAAAGAAAAAAAAGAAACTGAGAGAGGATAGAGTGTAGATTTCGGTAAAGAGAAAAAAAAGATGGAGAGAATGGTTAGCAGAATTTCGGCTAGCCTATACTAAACCGATTTTCCCCCCTCCTGTAGTTGAGTTTTGGCCAACTCTCCCTCTCCTTTTGATAACCTTTAAATCTCATGATAACTCAATCCTTATCTCACCTTTAGGAGAGCCCACACTAAAGCCAACTCCTCCCTCTTTAATTATCATCTTTTATCACTTAAATAAAAAGAAATAAAGCTCCTAACTAATAGCCTAATGCCGTCCACCCCCTTCCCCTTTAAGTGCCAAAATTTTGATCCATCTCCTAAGGCCCAATCGGCCACACAAGGCCCAAACTCCTCCCCCCTTATGACGCCACCTTATGCCCACTTAAAGCACTTCAAATCTTTGGGCCACAAGCCCAGCTTGTCACTTAGTTAACTATCTTCTTAAATTATGAGCTAACACAATTTATTAGCCACCTAACCCAAATTTTTAAAGCCCAATATTTCACTTTAAATTACCCAGAGTACTAACTTAAACCCTAATCCAAATATTTAATCAAAAAGTCAGCCCGATCCTTAAAATCTCAATTTAACATATTAAAGTATCATATAAATGCGCAGGCCCACTTTAAGGATGTTACACTACAAGCCCATTTGTGTCCTCTCTTCTCTTAATCTGCTTATGAGGCCTCATGCTTGAGACTAGGGTCCACTAAGTAAGAAAAATAAATTTTCCCTATGGTCTCCCCTAACTCTAAGGCTTCAAATAATCCCGATAATACCTTAATATTATTATTCTAAGTGCTACACATACATATTAACTCCCATGCACAGAAATTAAAAGTTTCGGGATTTTTGAAGCGTTACAACCCAATAGGCCCAAATCTACTAGGCCCAAATTCGGGGCGTTACAATCAACCTGCGAAAAAAGGAAACAAATCACAAAAAAAGAAAAGCGGATATGGAAAATATATTTTCCTTTTATTTTTATTATTTTTGGGTTATAAAACCCTTGTAAAACACCGTAATAGCCACGCATATCTGAGAGAAAAAACACAAACATCTGAGAGAACGATACTAGAATATACGAGGAAATAGATACGAGATATTAGTAGAAACAAAATCAATAAAAACAAAGACTTTGCAAAGGTGATTTTTTAATATTTCATTCTTTTATCTTTATTTTTTATTTATATGTTTAGCATGTAACCACTATTTTAAGAAAAGAGTAAAAAGAAGGAGTTACCTTTCAAAAGCGAGGAAAATGGAAGTTTTAGGCCTTGACCACCAACCACGAAGGCACGTGTGGCGCGTAGCCCAACAATCCAACAAGCGAGCTCGGCGAAGGGACGAAGGATTCAGAGGATTTTCACAGGTTTTTTTTTAAAAACACCTAGACTAAATGATTTTTTTTTATAAAATTAACTTTTATAAAGAAAACAGAACGGCGTCATTTTTGAGTAAGAAGACCCGCTCGTTGACGGCGACGAAACGGGATCCAAGCGCTTCGAAAAATGGAAATTTATCCCTTTAGTCCTCCGCATTTTTCCAGTTTTAAAATTAAGTCCATTTATTTTCTTTTATTTATAATTTGATCCTTTATATTTATTTTATTGTTATTTGATCCGAGTTTCTTTGTTGATTTTTCAAACTTTTTTAAATTTAAATTATTCTAATATTATATTGAAATATTTTATTATTTTTATCTTTTTTATTTGTATATTAATCTATTAATAGTATAAATTTATATATATACTTTTACTATCTTTATATTTAATTATTATCATATATATTATTTTACTTATTTAATGACTTATATATTATTATTTTTATTATTTATTACATTATATTTTGTATATTATATAGTATTATGTTACATTATATAAAACTTTATTTTATATGAAATTTATCTAATTTATTTTATTTATATTGTTTATATTATGTACATAATTTTATAATTAATATATTACATATATACATATATTTTCATTATTTATTATTTTATTTAATATTATTTTTACTACATATTTTTTAATATATATTTTAAAATTTTTTATACATTTTTAATTATTCATTTTATATATATGTCTTCTTTTATTTTATTAATTATTTCACTATTTAATCTTGCATGAAAAGTTCTTATTTATTTATTATTTTAATTGTTTTATATATATTGCTTTATATATTTTGTTTGTTCATACAATGCCCTTTTATTTATTTATTATTTTATGATTACCCTAGTGTAGTTATTTTAGTTGTATTTTATATTGTCTATATTAAATGTTAATGTATTATAATTGCTTTTAATATTTATGTTCGATAAATGCAATATTGTTTCATGGATTATTGTTAAAAATAGAAAATACATTTTTTCAAAATTACTATATTTTATCTAAAGGTTCTTTTTAAAATAAGGCAATGTTTTGGTATTTAGAAATTCGGAAAATAGTGCCCTAACGTGCTGGGTTACGATTTCCTGTTTGGCTAAATAACTAAATATCCTTTTAACCAGTTTTGTAAATCATGACATAATTTTAATTACGAAGGTTTTAAAATATTGTGTCCTAACGTGTTGGATGTGATATTTATATTCCTTCAGAACAAAGAAATCTCAAATTTTAACTTAAATTGCTCGAAGTTTTTTTAAAAGAAATAATATTTTTAAATACTTTTAAATTTCAAACATTTGGACATGATTTTATCGATTAGGTACCAATTTTTGGGCGTTGTGAGAGTGCTAACCCTTCCTCATACGTAATCGACTTCCGAACCCGTTTTCTTGTTTTTCGTGGGCCAAAATCAAATGTTTTAAACGTTTTGCAAGGTGATCCAATCACACCTAAGTAAAAAGGGATTGGTGGCGACTCCCATTTTCGTTTTTCAAAAGTCGACCCCTTTTTTCAAAACTTTAAAAATGGTTTCGACAGCTTGGCGACTCCGCGGGGACCAATAAGAGAGTCAAGCCGTAAAATCGATAATTTCATGTCCTTATTCTAAATTTAAAAGTTTTTTTTTAAAAAAAAGAGTTATGATCTTTCTATTGCATGTGATTCTATTTTTAAATGTCTCTGCATTACATTGCATGACCATTGTGGTCACACCCTTAAGTGGGAGTGAGAAGCTACTCCTTCGTGAGGTGTTCACCTTCGTGCGGATAGTGAATCGCTTTGGGATACATTCATACCTATGTCTTCGTGAGGTTTTCACCTCAGTGCAGCCATAGAAATGTATTCCCGAACCTAACTTCGATCCATATGAGCCTATAATGGGTGAGGATTGAGGAATCTGCTGGTTCAGGTACCTCAACTTTAGAGCTAAAACCACATATAGAAAACCTAAGAACTTACCCTAGGTAGAGCTATACCAAACTTTAGTAATTACCCAGATAGGTGTTAGCATATTTTACTTGCATTACATCTTATTCTGTGGTACTAATTTGTTGTGTTTATTTTTGTGCATGTCATTTTATATCTTAAGGGTATCGATTCACGATCGGTTTCTAAGTTAGAAAGTCTGGTTATGGAGAGCAATTCCTTGATAAAGTGGAGGACAATGCAGCAGTCTGTAAGTGGTCAGAGCAAACACAATTAGAGAAAGGGGATAGTCTAGCTGAGGGGCACGTTAGAATTGTGGGATTACACTCGCATCGGTGTGACGAGAACAATCTTCAAGAGTTAAGGGAGATATGGGATCGGTTGGAGTGGCGACCAAGTCATTGTTTTTTGCTGACTATGGGGACTTCTTGTACTTGTTGGATATTCGGGTAGATGGACATTTATTTCGATCTATTACTCAATATTAGAATCCTGCGTATAGTTGCTTTACATTGGAAGGGTCGATTTGGTGCCTCTGATGAGAGGAGTATCTGACTTTGTTGTGATGTCCTAGGATTCAAGTGATAAAGTTTACTTGAGGGCTGCTAGTGTTCAGACCTTTACGAGGAAGTTGATGAGTATTACGGGATGAGCGAGCGATGGGTCACACTAGAATCAAGCGAAAAGGTGAATGCAAGTGCATCCCTTGGAAAGTTCTAAAAGATTTGATTTTAGTACATCCTGATATGAAGAAGAAGATGGATGTTTTTGCTTTGAGTATATACGGGCTAGTGATTTTCCCTAGGGCATTGGGATATGTGGATGAAGCTGTTTGGATGTTTTCATCGACTTGACAAACAAGTCACACCTATTCCATAATCTTGGTGAGACGTTCGATCGTTGAATGCATGTAGGAGAGCTGGTGAAGCACTACTGACAAAATAGACTTTTAGCGACATTTTTAGGCCTTTAGTGGCGTTTATAAGTGCCACTAATAGTCTTTCTTGGTGCTTTTAGAAGCATACAAAAACACCGCTAAATCAACGCAAGAACTTTAGCGGCGTTATGAAAAAAACGCCGCTAAAGATCATAACTTTTAGCGGTGCTTTTCCCATAAGCGCTAAAAGCCATGACTTTAGCGGTGCTTTTCCTAACGCCGCTAACTTGTATGATTTATAATGTACAATTTGTCCAATATCATACCCTCCCGCACTAAAACCAACCAATAACAGACAAATATAGTATATAATTTCAACCCAAAGCAGACAAATGTAGCATAAAAATCACACCAAATGCATTAATTCTAAATGATATTTGAAAATGAATAAAAGATATTTGATATAAATTAATGAATGAATTATAACTGAAAATATTCTTACAATAATGTTAAATGTAACAATGTTAAAAATCATCTTACAACAAGAAAATAAATGTCTAAGATGGTGGCCTCTGCGACTGCTGGAACATCTTCATCATAGTCTAAAGCTGTAGCTGGAGTTCTTCATACTTTCTGTTCTACTCTGCCTCCCTTGCTGCTGCCTCCGCCTCCCTCGTTGCTACCTCTGCTCTAAGTTGAGAAATTTGCTCTGCCTCCTTCGCTGCTGCCTCTGCTCTAAGTTGAGAAATTTACTCAACCGTACTCGCATCTGAGCTATATGGTCTTTTAGCCTCGAACTTGAGCACGAGATTGACTCCGGAAGGTATGTATTCTTTGGGGCAGATCCAAAATATTGGGTTGGGGTAACACGGATCCTTGAAGTCGAACCCGACCATACCTTTCAAGACCTAAAACATCGGTGATAATTACATTATAAATATACTCAAGATTAACGAACTATCGATCGAAGCGATCGTACCTTCGGGACCCAAAACATCGATAATAATTACATTATCAATATCATCGAGATTAACAGAACTATCGATCAAGCGATGCTTCATACTCCACCTTTTTCTCCTTTAGTTTATCCTAATAAATCAATGAAAGAGTTAGAAGCGAAATATATAATAAGAAGGAATGCAACATAACTTAACATTATAAATTTAAAACTACAAGCGATGAATTAAACTATTATAATTAAACATTATAAATATTTATAATAAATCAAATTTTATTAAGTAAATATACCATAATTTACGCGACTTGGATGTCATGAAGATCCATCCTTCTTCCTATGAGTAATGTCAAAAAGCTGAATGCGTCCAACTTTTTGACCAGACGAGGCTTCCTACATTGTAGCGGTAAAAATATAATTTAATAGTATAAAGTCATTAATATTTGACAAAATTAATAGATTATAATACCTCGGCCTCAACTACATAAGTAAAACTTTTGGACCTTGCAGGTAAGTGAATTTTTGTTTACATCTGCTGCTTGTTCCAACTCACTCACGGTCCTACATAATGTTACGTATATAGTAAATACTATAAATAGAAAAATTTATAAGACTTTTTTAAAAGTACGTAATACCTCTCCTTTCTTTGAATTCTAGAATCTAACTTGATCTTCCCATTGGTACCTCAACATTCCCGGCGGGACATTTCTTAATTTTTCATCAAGGCTTATGTCTCTTAAAATATTGTTTTTTCAGTGTGCTTTTATTGTCTCTCCATTTTTTACCCAATGTCTTCTTGATATAGTCATCGGAGACCTCTAAAGCAAATCTCTCTGAAAAACATAAGTTTAAAAGTTAATACAAATGAAAGTTAAACCAAAGTATTATAAATTACATTCACGTTTTGTTACCTTAATATTATCGAGAGCACGGTTTTGTTGGCATCGGGCATGTGATGCCATGATTAAATAGTTAATGGGCAACATATTGGCATTTCGTGCTATAATGCCCAAATAGCTCGCTAACGATCGAGCTTCGAGATCCAACAGTGGCCACGATTGTTTCTCCTTACTTTAACACGCTCGTGGGATCTAGGTCGTATAAATCTTTAAGCGATGTACATCCCCAACCTCTTGGCGTCCCTACCTTCAATTTGAAAAATGATATATTATTATATTAAAATTGAAAATGAATCAATAATAAAATTCAACATGCATGTAAAATAAACTTAACATTACTTTGAAATTCGGGCTTGTCATCTATATACGGCACACTAGAAGATCCAACAAGCATTTCTTTGTTCACTATTTGCTTCTTACGAATTTGGAGTATTGTGGACAATACTTAACTCTCGTAATCGTCTTCTAGGCATTTCTCACGCAATACACATAAAATAGTTAAAATTTTAGTAACAAATAACAACAATAATAGTACATTTAAAATAGTTAAATTATATAACATGACCAACATTAAAATTATAATATTACATATAAATAATAAATCGTAAAATCTTACTACATCATATTTCGTAAATATCTTCATCCACATTCTGGCGAACCCATTGAAATTGTTGACTCGTACTAAGGATATTTTCATTTAAGTTTTGTTCTGGAAAAGGCAAAGTTTCTGATCTTTTGACTAAGTCATCTCTACTTCCATTGCCCATGTCAAACAAGTCTCTAGGGGTGTTCCGGAGTACAACGTACCAACCCTTATCAGTTGGATCTTTTGAGTAAAAAACTTGTTTCACTTAAGAAGAAAATACATATGGCTCGTCCATCAATTGTTCTCAGTGTGATTCAATTGAGAAAATTCACCATTGTGAAACCATATTGATCATTTTTAATTACGTGAGCCGTATTCACATCAGCCCAATCTCCTCGAAATAAGACAACTTTCCATCTGCCATAATAATCCAACTCAATTATGTCAGTAAGAAGTCCATAATACTCCACATTCCCCTCGACAAGATTATTGTCCCTAGCACTAGCATAACTTGTAATTGAAGAATTAACAACAATTCTACAATTTTGGGTTCTCCTCAATCTCTCGCGATACTTTGTATGAAATCTAAATCCGTTGATGAGGAAGGCACTATATCTTTTCACTATTCTATTTGGACCTTGTGATAGCCATTTAACTTCGTCATTTACTTCATCCTGACTCCAAACCTATTGAATCGAAAGTAAATTGAGTAATTATAAATGTTATGAGAAAACATTATTACTTGACAATAAAACTTCAATTGCATAGCGTTTGGCTTAACCATTCATGAAATGATTACGTGAACAACTTATTAATTTCGTTGTTGTAATCTTGGGACTTTGAGCGAGGTCTCAATATTTGTTTGTACTCACTACGTTAAAAAAAGGTTTACTTTGTTAGAAGACATACAAATTATAATTGATGAATATTTATCAAATTCTAGAACTTACTTACGTAATGGTTCCATTGACTCATGATGAAAAAGAACATATTGATGTGCTTGAACCCACGATCTATCATCTAATTCTGTAATTTTGACTTTGCCGATTGGTTCTTCGAAACTTTGAAATAAATAAGTTTCGGCCAAGTTATGATCTGTGAGCCCAACATTTCTACTTGGTCTGTTCATTCTTGTTTCAAAATCTTCCAAATACCTTGAATAGGATGTCATACATTCCTCTGCCAAGTAGCATTCGGCAATTGATCCTTCCGGATAATGTTTATTGCGGCAGTAAGACTTCAATTTAGATAGGGACCTAAACACAGTATAGAACATTATCAAAAGTTGCAACTAAAGGCATTTAGGTAAATGAAGGAATAATTTACAAATAAATTAAGACCTTTCAATGGGATACATCCATCGATAGAAAATGGGTCCACCAAGTATTGCTTCACGAGGGAGATGAATTAACAAATGCACCTTAATTGTGAAGAAAGAAGGTAGGAAGATCTTCTCTAGATTGCATAAAGTCAGTGCGGCTCGATCTTGTAGTGTCTCAAGTTCTTGAACATTCAAAACTTTGCCACAAATGCCTTTCATTATATTGGATAGTTCAATTACATAAGACGTCACCTTTTTCGACATACAACACTGCATAGCAACTGATAGTAAGTCTTGCATCAAGATATGATAGTCATGCGATTTTAAGCCATATAGTCTTCGATCTTTAAGACTCACACATCGAGACATATTTGATGCATATGCATCCGAGACCTTTATATCCTTCAACACCATACAGAACACTTCTTTCTCCATCTTCGACATTGAATAAATAGCATGCGGCAACCGATATTTCATATTCAGAAGTGTTTGGGGATGAAGCTCACGCCGAATTCCCATGTGGACTAAATCAAGTCGACTCTGAAGATTGTCTTTCGATTTTCCATCGACATCTAAAATAGTCCCAATGATGTTCTCGCAGACATTTTTCTCAATGTGCATGACATCAAGATTATGGCGTAAAATCTGATGCTCCCAATAAGGCAACTAAAAAAATTATTTCTTTTTTTTCCACAAATCCGCCACATTAAGATCATCCTCTTCATAAGATTCATCATCAGATTCATCCCTTGATCTTTTATTTCTTTGCGTGTTGGCCGGTTGATTCATCTTCCCATAAATGAAATTTATATATTTCAACATGAACAATATTTTGGATCCACCGGTCTACAAAGGAGCTTCTCCGAACTCTTCGGTACCGTCAAACTGAGTACTCTGAAATCTAAATCTATGATTTTTCGGTAACCACCGACGATGCCCCATGTAAGAGAACTTCTTCCCATTATATAACCATTGTGAACATGTTTGCGCAGCACAACAAGGACAAGTATAACGTCCCTTTGTACTCCAACCAGATAAATTGGCGTACACCGAGAAGTCATTAATAGTCCACATCAAGGCCACACGTAAATTGAAGTTCTCCTTTCTCAGCACATCGTATGTCTCAGCACTAGCCCATAATTGTTTTAACTCTTCAATAAGTGGCTGCAAATATATGTCAATATCATTCCCGGGCCCTTTCTCTCCAGGGATAATCATAGACAAGATAAAGGATGATTGTTTCATGCAAACCCATGGAGGAAAATTATAAGGAACAAGCACCACAGGCCGAGAATTGTACGCAGTGCTCATGATTTTGTAAGGGTTAAATCCATCAGCTGCTAGCCCTAGCCTCACACTCCGAGGATCGCTTGCAAAACTTGAAAATTTGGAGTCAAATGATTTCCAAGCCAAAGAATCTGCAGGATGCCTTAACAATCCATCATCGATTCATCCATCATGGTGCCACGTCATTGACTCGGCTGTCTTCGACGACATGAAAAGCCTTTGAAGCCTTGGTATTAGTGGAAAATACTGTAAAATCTTAACTGGCTGCTTCCTTGACTGTGTATCATTTTCATCCTTGTTACCATCCTCTGTATTTCCATTCGTCCCACGAGATTGACCGCATACATGAAAACACTGTTGGTTTTTTTGGTCGCCCCAATACAACATGCTGTCATTTGGGCAACTATGAATTTTGTTATAGCCAAGACCCAATCTTTGATCAGTTTCTTCATGTCTTTGGAAGATTGAGGATTTTATAGCAGGAACATTTCTCTCAAAACTCTAACAACATTGTCAAAGAGTTTTGAGTGCACCCTCCCAAACATTTTAGGTGAAAAAGACGAATACAGAAAGACAGTTTTGAAAATTTAGACCCCTCATACAATTCTTCATTCATTTCACTAAGTAACAAGTAGAAATTTGCCGCTTTTCATTTGGCTGATCATCAGGTACACTTCTTTTCCTTTCGGTGAAAGTATTTCCACCAAAATTGTAATCATCGGTTGCACCCAAGTCATGCGGAAATGATTGCAAACCATCACTGCGCATATTAAAAGCATCGCGCAACATGCCTTCCATGTTATCTTCGCTAACATTCTGATTGTACCAACTATGAAGATAACCCATATTCATCGATGAAGATGCTCCACTAGATGTACACTCTCCATGAAAATTTCATTTTTATGCCCCCAGACAAAGCCATTAACAACTAGATGTTCGTAGACAACTTCACGATTGTAACAGCCCAAACCTGGCCCAAACGTTAGGACCGAATATGGTTTGTTACTGAGAAAACTTTTTGAAACCCAATTTTTAGAACCAATTTAAGTTTTATTGAAAACTTCTCGTTTTTGGTTATCTTGCTGAAATCATACTTAGATTAAATTCAGAAATTTAATTAAGTCGAGTTATTATACAAATTTCAAAAGTGCCCATTGGCACGATAAAACATTTTCGTGTTATTTTGGGAAAAACATGTGATTTAAATTTATAGTTAAAAACAAAATATCCAACATATGAGAAATAACAAAAGTAAAGTATATGGAGGCCTTATTACATCCAAAATAAAAATAAACCGATAATAAAATAAAATAGCTAAGTTTAAAGTTCATTTAATTCAAGTCCACTTTGCATAGCCACCTCGAGTCCTCGGCTCCATATCCATGATCTATGTATCACACGAAAAATATATAAAGGAGAAGGTGAGTCACCAAGACTTAGTATGTAACCCTTCCCGGTTTAAACCAATTTCATACACAAATTATAACAATTAATATGCGAGATAATGTACCCAACCTAGCCAACCAAGCGCCTCAATCTACCCGTTGTGGTACCAAACCACCGGTGGTGCCAAACCATTGGTGACATATAGTCACAGATGTGATGCCAAATCCTTTGGAGGTGCCAAACCTCCGTGTCCATAGACACAATCGATTGATGGGGCCAACCCATCGTGTGATACCAAATCACCGGCGTCAATCCCATATCTCAAAGTGGGGCCAACCCACGGTGGTGCTAAGCCACGTGGCGAGGCGCTATGAGTTGCCAAACCTCTGGAGGTACCAAACCTCTGGTGGCCGTAGTCACGGTGTGTTGCCAAAACACGGTGTCCGTCGACACTAATAATCTGCCGCCTCCACTCATCAACCCATATCAAATCACATTATAGCGAGATTTATAACAACATACATTTATCTCATGTATCAAATAAGTCATGCTTCCCAAAAGCATAATAATCTCATATTAACGAGACTTACGGAATCCTCGCTTGTACCATTAAGGTACTATATCCGTATCTACATCAAGCAAATTTACATACGACATATATCTAGCACAGTTATTAATTGCTATAAGTGTATATGTACACACCTGTCACCACTGAATGCTCTAAATCCCGAAAAGAGGAGTCGGCCACCCTAGATCTCTCTGCACCTACATTCGGCCAACCATGGGATTAGTACTACGGCCTATTCGGCCAACCCAAGTAATTTAAAGGGGTAACCTTTTGTACTCGAATCCTTACCTAATCACTTTGAATACTAGCTTCAGCACCCGAATCACGAATCTGGTTCACAAACTACAATCGGTCAATATTAATAACCATAGCCTTTGGCTTTTAAATGAACACCAAATACATATGTAGATCCTTACCGAAAATTGATGGATGAACGTTGGCGAACTCGCTTGCTTATTTCCAAATCCCGAAGATCCTACAACGAATTTGGTTTACTCTGTGATTAGTACCCTTAATTAACAGTTGTCGAAACCAATTACCTACCTTTATCAAAGTCGACAAGAGAGGAAGAGAGGACATGGGCATTCGGCCAAAAACACTTACCTACCTTATGAATCAATTGAAGGGGAGTTTAGAGGAAGTTATCCTTGTTTGCTTATTCGGCCAAAACTTGAGATGTGGAGAGGGGATATTCGGCTATGGTTTAGGGAGTAGGTTCGATTATCAAAGAAAAGGAGGAGAAAAAGAGATCAAAAATTGGGGGATTCGGCAATGAAAGAAGTAGGGGTTTGACCAAGGTTTTGAGAGGATGGAAAAATAAAAGAAAATAAAAAGAGAGGTGTTGAAAATTTCGACTAAGCAAACGGAAAAAAGAAAAAAGCAAGGTGATCAATTGGTGCTTTTATAAGCATTGACACCCCTAGTAGCCTTAGTCCACTTCTTCCAACAAAAATTCAAAATTCATCCTACTTCCTTAAATTGCTCTAGACCACTTGTTTGATTTAATTCAAAATAACTTGAATTAATCTCCATAATATAATAATAATCCCACCAATATCTTCTTTATCTCCTATTATCCTTTATTAACTTATTATCTAACATCAATAAATAAATAATAATAAAAGAGTTTAAAGAGAGAAAGAACTCTCCTCCTATGCCGTCAAAATATGAAAGAAAAAGGAATTACATGACTCAACCAAGGCTCTCCCTTGTTCCTTGATGGCGTCACTTGTAGCACTTAAGTGGCCTCCTTTTGCCACTTTTCCAAGACTTATTTTATGTCAAATGTTCCTTCATTTATTCTTATAACCCCTAACTACTAAGGCTATCCACCTTTAAAGCTTATAAATAATATTTCCTACTATTAGAGCCAACTCAAGGCCCTAAATTAAATCTTATCATTCCATAAATATTATCTCGACCATTCAACATAAGCAAAATAATGCAAATCTGAATAACCCCATTTTTAGGATGTTACGGTTCTACCCCTTAAAAGAATTTAGTCCTCGAAATTACACGATCGAAGAGGTGGGGGGTATTCTTTGTCGCATCACATCCTCGGATTCCCACGTAGCTTCCTCTGCACCATGGTTCCGCCATAACACTTTCACTAAGGGCACTGACTTCCTCTGTAGAACCTTCACATCTCTATCCAAGATCTGCACCGGTTCTTCCTCAAAAGATAAGTCCGAGTTGACCTCGATTTACATTCTGAGCACCACGTGTAATGGATCGGCCGAATCCGCCTAAGCATCGACACATGGAAAACGTCATGAATCGACTTAACTCTGCGGCGATTCGGTGATAAGCTACCGGTCCTACTAAACTTCAATCAGATATGGGCCAATGAACCTTGGGCTTAGCTTCCCTTTTCGCCCAAATCTTAATACCTTCTTCCAAGGCGACACCTTCAGGAAGACCTTATCCCCGACTGCATACTCCATTTCCTTGCGCTTAAGATCAGCATAAGACTTCTGTCTATCTGATGCTTCCTTAAGACGAGCTCGAATCACCTTCACTTTATCCTCGATTTTCGCTACCAAATCTGGACCCAACACTTGTCGTTCACCCAACTCTGTCCAGCACGTCGGAGTTCGGCATTTTCGTCCATACAGTGCTTCGTATGGTGCCATCTGAATACTCGCTTGGTGACTATTGTTGTAGGCGAACTCGGCTAATGGTAAAAATTCCTCTCAACTACCTCGGAATTCCAAGACACAACCCCTCAGCATATCCTCTAAGATCTGTATGACCCTTTCTGATTGCCCGTCCGTCTGTGGATGGAAACACATCTTGAAATCCAATCGTGTTCCCAAAGCTTGATGCAATGCTTTCCAAAACCTCGAAGTGAACCTTGGGTCCCTATCTGAAATAATTGATATGGGCACACCATGCAATCGACTATCTCACCACATACAACTTTGCTAGCTTCGGGTGAGTAATCCATTCTCACCGTGAAGTGCAAGTGGTGATTTAGTTAAGCGGTCTCGATTACCCAAACTACATCTTTCTTCTTTGGGCGTGAGGGTAGACCAGCATTTAAATCCATAGTGATCCGCTCCTACTTCCATTGAGGAATCTTTCTTTGGTTGAAGTAGCCCGATGTGGCAATCGATGTTCACCTTAACTCTGCCGACATGTCGACACCTTTCTGAACTTCGATCACTTTACGCTTCAACCCCGGCCACCAAAACTGTCTCCGCAAATCTCTGTACATTTTGCTGCCTCCAGGATACATAGCGTATGGGCTGCTATGAGCATCTTGGAGAATTCTTCGCCTCAGTTCTACATCCTTCGGCATACAGGGCCGTCCTTGAAAACATAGCACACCACTATCATTCAAACTATATCCTTCCAACTCACCATCTTGCACTTGTACCCTCTTTGCATTTAATCCCTCATCGACAATCTGCTTATCCTTGATTTCCTCGAACCAAGTTGGCTTCACCTGAAGTTCTGCCAAAAGACTTCCATCGTCATATAGACTCAAGCGAGCAAACATCGTTCTTAGATCTGACACCACCTTCCTACTCAACGCGTCAGCCACTACGTTAGCCTTACCCGGATGGTATTCGATGGAACAGTCGTAGTCCTTTAATAGTTCAATCCATCGGCGCTGCCTTAAATTCAAGTCTTTCTGGGTCAAGAGATACCTTAGACTTTTGTGATCCGTGTAAACTATCGACTTCTCCCCATATAGATAATGTCTCCATATTTTCAAGGCGAAGACTACTGCTGCTAACTCCAAGTCGTGAGTTGGGTAGTTAACCTCATGCGATCTTAGCTGACGGGACGCATAGGCTACTACCTTCCCTTCCTGCATCAACACACATCCTAACCCCGTATGGGATGCATCACAATAAACCGTGAACAACTTCCCTGCCTCAGGATGTACCAACATTGGAGCTTCTGTCAGAATCTTTCTCAGCTTATCAAAACTTTCTTGCTGCCTTCCCGACCAAACAAATGGTACTCCCTTCCTTAATAACTTAGTTAATGGTGCAGCAATTAACAAGAATCCTTCCACAAACCTTCGATAGTAACCGACTAAACCGAAAGCTTGAATCTACGCCGACTTAGGCGATTTCCACTCCAACACAGCTTCAATCTTGCGGGGATCCACTCTAATCCCTTCCGCTGACACTACGTGACCTAAGAAAGCCACCTCCCTTAGCCAAAATTCGCACTTACTGAATTTGGAATATAACTGTTTCTCCCTCAGTACTTGCAGAACTATTCGTAAATGCTGGTCATGCTCCTCCTCCGTCTTGGAATAAACCAATATGTCGTCTATGAACACCACGACAAATTGGTCCAAGTACTGTTGAAATACCCTATTCATTAAATCCATGAATGCCGCCGGTGCATTGGTCAACCCGAATGGCATCACTAGGAACTCATAATGCCCATACCGAGTTTGGAATGCCGTCTTGTGAACATCGGCCTCCTTCACCTTAAGTTGATGGTAACCCGACCTAAGGTCTATCTTGAAAACACCGCGCACCTTCCGGTTGGTCAAACAAGTCGTCGATCCGAGGCAACGGATACTTATTTTTGATCGTTAACTTGTTTAACTGACGGTAATGAATGCACATCCGCATAGAACCGTCCTTCTTCTTGACAAACAATACAGGCGCTCTCCACGGGGATATACTAGGTCGAATAAACCCTCGTCTAAGAGCTCACGAATTTGAGCCTTGACTCCACCAATTCCTTTGGTGCCATTCGATATGGTGCTATAGATCAGTCTTTGTTCTAGGTAGCAAATCTATACCGAATTCGACTTCCGATCTGGAGGCAAACCGGAAGTTCTTACGGAATACATCGAGAATTCCCCTCTTTGTTGGGACCTTTTCAACCGCGACTCCTTAGCCCCAAGGCATAAATTCGAACTATAAACGCCTCACACCTTTCCTAACCATCTTTTGGCCTTCAAGGCCGACACCACATTAGGCATGTAATTTCTTGATTCTGGATCATGACCACTTCATCCCTTCTACCATTTGAAGAACCATGCGCTTAGCAACAATCCAACCTTGCACGGTACTTAACCAACAGGTCCATTCAAGGATCAAATCGAACTCCCCAAATGGTAGTTCCATCAGATCAGCCATAAACACGACCCCTTGGAGTTCTAGGGGTACATCCCTAAAAAGCTTGTTCACAACTACAGAATGGCCTAAAAGGCTAATTACAGTCATCTCCCTAGCAGCAGTCTCAGAGTCTAAGTTCAAAGTCTCTACCACACTACTTGCTACGTGTGAATCGTAGAACCCACATCAATTAATGCATAATAAGGAAGACGAAAATTAGAAGCGTCTGGTTATGACATCCAGTGCGTCACCCTCTCCATGACGCCTCGCCACATAGACTAAGCCAGTGCCTTGCCTCAGTATTGCTCTGTGCCTCGCCTTACGAGTTTCACGACCACGATTAGCACCATTTCCTCTACCATTACCACGACCTCTCTGTGGTCCCACACTTCTATCCACGAGTGCAGTTACGCCCTACGGTCGATTTTGAGCTCGCTTGAGGACAATCCCTCACACGGTGTTCCAAAGACCCGCATTCAAAACAACCCCTCTCACCGGTCCAACAGCCTCCCCAATGGGACTTCCCACAGCGATTGCACTGAGCCGGTCTCTGATTAGTAGCTACGGGCCTTCTTCACTGATTTGGCCCACTCGCCTAGCCTTTTTACGATCATTACCACTTGGCCCAGATGGCCCAAAACCTCTCTTCCTTTGAGCCTATCATAGTTTTGCCTCACCGTTGCCTTGATACCCTCGGCTACCTTAGCCTTCTCTACTAGAAACAAAAACTCACGAACTCGTCATGTGAGCAATTAGCGACCTCAAGTCATCTCTCGGCCCGTCCTCAAAGCGGACCTGAATACTATATTCAGAGCCACAATGCCTCTCGCATATCTACTCAGCCTTAGGAACTTCGCCTCATACTCCGACACGGACTTAGTTCCTTGTACTAACCCCAGAAAAGCCTTTCTCTGCGAGTCAGTGTAGCTAGTACCCACATACTTTTTTTTAAAAAGCAACTCTAAAGTATTCCCATGTAAGATCCTCTGCCGTAGCGCCATCTCAAACGGTGAGCCACCACTGATATGCCTCATCCTTCAACAGTGACACGGCTCCCTTCAGCTTCTCCTCGTTTGTTAGGTCAAGATCGTCCATGATCCTTTCTGTTGACTCCAACCAGTATTCTGCTGCACTAGGTGCCACTCCCGACACGCCCCGAAACACCTCAGCTCCGTTGGACCAAATTCGCTCGGGAACAGTTTTTGAGCTCCCAGATTTCCACCTGCCCCAGCCACCAACTCGAGAACTTGCAACACAGCTTGCGATACTGCCTCTCCTCCCGTCTGATCTTGCTCCTCTGCTCCAAAAGCTGGAGGTGGTGGTGGCAGTGGTACCTCATTTTTCGAACCATGTCCTGACCTAACGGGTTCAGATATGGTCATTCTTCCCCTACCACATCCACGTCGGCCACGTCCTCTAGAACTCATTCTATCTAACGCGCTTTTAATCTGATTAAGAAAAATTTTATGGATTAGTAATTTGTTCCGCTTGATTACCCGTGAAAAATTTTATGAAAAGTCTAATAAGGATTCTTTCGATCAAACAATGTTTTAAGTCTTCTACCCTAGCTCACACAAAAGGCCACATTCATTCCCTAACACTTTCCATACTTATTCACTCCTCGGACATTTCATCTGTTTCTAACCAAATTATTTTCGTCATTTTCCTCTGAGGGTATTTTTGTAATAAAATCAGAGATTTCAAACTTTAATAAAGTAGGTCACTTTGAAATTCCCAAAGCTGGAGTATTCTTGAAAATTTTGTAAAATTTGTTGATATGGCATCATTTTGGAAACCGGGGTATTTTGGTAATTTTGTCAATCGGAAATTTTGAAATTTTTAACAAATCCGGGGTATTTTAACGGTTGTAAAACTCTAAGGGTCCCTTTTGAGTGTTTTCCTTTCTTAAAACGATGATGTTGCAAAAATTTTGTACTTTGGAATCGTTTTGGTAATTTTACAAAGTGAGGGCATTTAGTAATTTTCCAAAACCAAAGTATTTTATTGGTGATTTGTAAGGTAAAGTTTTGGATATTTCTAAAACAATAATTTTTTTGGCAAAACCATTGATTTGATATTTTATGAGTCGAGGTATTTTAGTAATTTCACCCTAAGGGCATTTTGTAATTTTCACAAATCAACTTTTTCGGAAAACATTGTAAAATGGTTGTTCTCATATTTGGAGTGTGATTTTAAAATTTTGAAAAAATTAGGGTTTTGTTGTCTTCTTCTTTTTCAAAAACATGGTTAGTTCCTTTGGGTTTTAGTCGTTCGTTTAGCCTATGACCGAGCCCTCTTGGTCGTGGTAAACCAAAGCTAGGCACTAAGCGGGATTAGTGTGGAGAGGAGGTGAGTCACGGACTGCTTAAATACCAAGCTCCCAGAACCTTTCTAGACATGCGCACGGAGGTTACCACACCATCGAGCCCTCCGAGTTAGGGTGAACCCAAGCTACGCACTGGTGGGATACTGCGAAGAGGTGGTGAGTCACTCGGTCGCTTAAATACCGGGCTCTTGGGATCCAATCCTAGACATGCGTCTGAGGTTACCACACCCTAGCTCAGTGACTTGGTCATAGGTTGGTTGAGTTTATTAAGTCTTATGTTCAGTTTGTGTGTTTGAGTAATCTAATCCTAGGGTTCAAAATTCCTATAAGTCTATTCTACGTTCCATGCTTCCTACCCTTCTACAGAAAATAATTCACAAAGAGGTTCAGAAGTACTTACTTGGGCGGATAGGTGCCGGAGACTCGGGCCATGCCGTTCAAAAACCCAAAAATACTTCAAAAAGGCCTACCAAACATTTTTGGGCCTTGGGTCCCCACAAGAAATCTTGAACTGGCTCGATACCAATTTATAATTTCAAACCCGCCCAAACGTTAGGACCTAATATGGTTTGTTACGGAGAAAACTTTTGAAACCCAATTTTAGAACCAATTTAAGTTTTATTGAAAACTTCTCGTTTTTGGTTATCTTCTTTGAAATCATACTTAGATTAAATTCGAAATTTAATTAAGTCGAGTTATTATACAAATTTCAAAAGTGCTGATTGTACGATAAAACATTCGTGTTATTTTGGGAAAAACATGTGATTTAAATTTATAGTTAAAAACAAAATATCCAACATATGAGAAATAACAAAAGTAAAGTATATGGAGGCCTTATTACATCCAAAATAAAAATAAACCGATAATAAAATAAAATAGCTAAGTTTAAAGTTCATTTAATTCAAGTCCACTGCATGGCCACCTCGAGTCCCTCCGGCTCCATATCCACGGTCTATGTATCACCTGAAAAATATATAAAGGAGAAGGTGAGTCACCAAGACTCAGTATGTAACCCTTCCCCCGGTTTAAACCAATTTCATACACAAATTATAACAATTAATATGCACGAGATAATGTACCCAACCTAGCCAACCAAGCGCCTCAATCTACCCGTTATGGTACCAAACCACTTTGGTGGTGCCAAACCACTGGTGACATATAGTCACGAGATGTGATGCTAAATCACTTTGGAGGTGCCAAACCTCCGGTGTCCATGACACAATCGATTGATGGGGCCAACCCATCGTGTGATACCAAATCATGGCGTCAATCCCATATCTCAAAGTGGGGCCAACCCACGGTGGTGCTAAGCCACGGGGCGAGACGCTATGAGTTGCCAAACCTCCTGAGGTACCAAACCTCTGGTGATATTGTAGTCACGCAGTGTTACCAAAACACTTGGTGTCCGTCGACCCTAATAATCGCCCCTCACTCATCAACCCATATCAAATCACATTATAGCAGGATTTATAACAACATACATTTATCTCATGTATCAAATAAGTCATGCTTCCCAAAAGCATAATAATCTCATATTAACAGAGACTTACCGGAATCCTCGCTTGTACCATTAAGGTACTATATCCGTATCTACATCAAGCAAATTTACATCGACATATATCTAGCACGTTATTAATTGCTATAAGTGTGTATGTACACACTGTCACCACCGAATGCTCTAAATCCGAAAAGAGGAGTCGGCCACCCTAGATCTCTCTCGCACCTACATTCGGCCAACCATGGGATTAGTACTATGGCCTATTCGCCAACCCAAGTAATTTAAAGGGTAACCTTTTGTACTCGAATCCTTACCTAATCACTTTGAATACTAGCTTGACACCCAATCACGAATCGGTTCACAAACTACAATCGGTCAATATTAATAACCATAGCCTTTGGCTTTTAAATGAACACCAAATACATATGTAGATCCTTACCAAAATTGATGGATGAGCGTTGGCGAACTCGCTTGCTTATTTCCAAATCCCGAAGATCCTACAACGAATTTGGTTTACTCTGTGATTAGTACCCTTAATTAACAGTTGCCGAAACCAATTACCTACCTTTATCAAAGTCGACAAGAGAGGAAGAGAGGACATGGGCATTCGGCCAAACACACTTACCTACCTTATGAATCGATTGAAGGGGAGTTTAGAGGAAGTTATCCTTGTTTGCTTATTCGGCCAAAACTTGAGATGTGGAGAGGGGATATTCGGCTATGGTTTAGGGAGTAGGTTCGATTATCAAAGAAAAATGAGGAGAAAAAGAGATCAAAAATTGGGGGATTGACAATGAAAGAAGTAGAGGGTTTCGCCAAGGTTTTGAGAGGATGGAAAAATAAAAGAAAATAAGAAAGAGAGGTGTTGAAAATTTATTAAGCAAATGGAAAAAAGAAAAGCAAGGTGATCAATTGGTGCTTTTATAAGCATTCAGCACCCCCTAGTAGCCTTGCCGTCCACTTCTTCCAACAAAGAATTCAAAATTCATCCTACTTCCTTAAATTGCTCTAGACCACTTGTTTGATTTAATTCAAAATAACTTGAATTAATCTCCCATAATATAATAATAATCCCACCAATATCTTCTTTATCTCCTATTATCCTTTATTAACTTATTATCTAACTTCAATAAATAAATAATAATAAAAAGAGTTTAAAGAGAGAAAGAACTCTCCCTCCTATGCCGTCCAAAATATGAAAGAAAAAGGGAATTACATGACTCGAACCAAGGCTCTCCCTTGTTCCTTAATGGCGTCACTTGTAGCACTTAAGTGGCCTCCCTTTTGCCACTTTTCCAAGACTTATTTTATGTCAAATGTTCCTTCATTTATTCTTATAACCCCTAACTACTAAGGCTATCCACCTTTAAAGCTTATAAATAATATTTCCTACTATTCCGAGCCAACTCAAGGCCCTAAATTAAATCTTATCATTCCATAAATATTATCTCAGCCATTCAACATAAGCAAAATAATGCAAATACGAATAACCCCATTTTTAGGATGTTACAACGATAATGCCAATTGATATTGCAACACTTCTTACACGGGCAAAGAATCATATTCTCTTGGCTTGCATTTTGAAATGCAAAATTCAGAAAAGTTTCTACTCCATTTCGATAGCCGTTGCTTACCCTTGATAAATTTATCCAAGTCTTATCCATTTCGTAGTTGTTGAAGTCTAAAGTTGACAATAAATTACACTAGCTAAATTGTTAATTTATAATTTATGTAAGTAATGATATGATCATATATATAACTGGGTACTATGTAAGTTATGTAAATTATGTAAGTTATGAAGTTTGATCTTAAAATTATGTAAGTTATGAAATTTGATCTTAAAATTATGTAAGTTATGAGATTTGATCTTAAAATTAAGTAAGTTATGTATTCTTTAAGATTCATCATACGTGGCATTGTTACACCTAGGGAGGATCCATTATATCTAACAGTGAGATATAAGGCAACCCGTCAGGTTTCCAGCCTATATACTTTGAATCTTTTTTTAAAAGAATTTGATTTTTAAAACAATTTTTTTAGATTCATCATACATGGCATTGTAAGTTATGTATTATGTAAGATATGAAGTTTGATCTTAAAATTATGTAAGTTATGAAATTTGATCTTAAAATTATGTAAGTTATGAAATTTGATCTTAAAATTAAGTAAGTTATGTATTCTTTAAGATTTATCATCGTGGCATTGTTACACCTAGGGAGGATCCATTATATCTAACAGTGAGATATAAGGCAACCCGTCGGGTTTCAACCTATATACTTTGAATCTTTTTTTAAAGAATTTAATTTTTAAAACAAAATTATTTTTAGATTCATCATACATGGCATTTTGAGTTATGTATTATGAAAGTTATGAAGTTTGATCTTAAACTTATGTAAGTTATGAAATTTGATCTTAAAATTATGTAAGTTATGTATTATGTAAGTTATGAAATTTGATGAAAGTTTTGAAATTTGATCTTTAAACTAAATGCTTATATTTTAATTATTTCATTAAACTACATGTATTATGTAAGTTATGTAAGTTATGTGAGTTATGTAAGTTATGTAAGTTATGTATGTTGTGTGAGTTATGTCAATTATGTAAGTTATTTAAATAATCATCATTATTATTATTATATTGATAAAAATTTATAATTTTAAATTACTTATGTAAGTTTTAAATAATAATTATTTATTTAAATAATAATTATGTAAGTTTTAAATTTTCATTTTAAGAAGTTTTAAACTACTTTTTTAAAAAAAAATTGATTTTTATATTAAAAATATTTAAATAATGATCATTATTATTATATTGATAAAAAAATTATAAGTTTTAAAAACATTTAAAAATATTAAATACTGAAATCAAACATTATTAATATAAAAATTAGTAATTTGATTTTTATATTAAAATATATTTAAATAATGAAAACCATTTTAAGAAGGTTTTAAATTACTTGTTTTAAAAAAGAATTCAATTTTATATTAAAAATATTTAAATAATGATCATTATTATTATATTGATAAAAAATTATAAGTTTTAAAAACATTTAAAATATTACATTTTGAAATCAAACATTATTAATATAAAAATTAGTAATTTGATTTTATATTAAAATATATTTAAATAATGAAAAATCATTTTAAGAAGTTTTAAATTACTTTTAAAAAAGAATTTGATTTTATATTAATAAAGAATTGGATTTTTCTATTAAAAAGAATTTTATGTTGGGAGTTTGACTAAAACAAAACTGATTTCTAAAAAAATTTAATTTTAGCATATTCGAATATTTAAGATGTTGGTATCAAATTATAAACCAATGTTGTTTTCATAAAATATCGGAAGCTTAATCACTATCAAAATATTCATGGATCATAATTTGTTTGTTATCTTAATTCGATTTTATATTAAAAAAGAAACCGTAAGAAAACTATCTAAAATGCTTAACATCACATTTTATAATATATTGCTTAACATTTTATAATATATTGCTTAACATCATAAAACCAAACCGGATAATGAGCTAACTAAATATATTGCTTGAGTACCAAATTTGAAACAATATAATAAATAACAATTTTCCAAAATCATCATGCTATAAACAACGATAATTAACAATATAATAAACAATATTTTTTTTGGACACAATATAATAAACAGCATATATACCAACCAAGCAGGATAATAAACAGCAATTTGGATAGAAAATCTTTAAGATTCATCATACGTGGCATTGTTACACACGGGAGGATCCGTTATATCTTACAATGAGATATAAGGCAACCCGTTAGGTTTCAGTAGATATACTTTGAATCTTTTATTTTATTGGACAGCAATATAATAAACAGCATATATACTAACCAAGCGGGATAATAAATGACAATTTGGGCGAGAATTTGAACAAATTCATCATGATATAACTCTTCTTGATCGAATTTTGAAGTAAAAGCGTACCTTAATAATTTCAATAAGCTGGTTTACTCCACTCACACCAAGAAACAGAGGCTGCAGTAAAAATTAGCAACATATTTCAAAAAGCAACATATAGGAAAAATATCTCTTAGTTTCATAATTCCACACCAACTTAGAGATCAAATTAGCAGTATATAGCAACATATAGGTTTTATATAGGAAAAAACTCTCTTAGGTTTTATATAGCAACATATAGGAAAAAACTCATTTGGACAGCAATTGGTACGAATCAGTTGATAAATTAAAAGGTGTAAAATGGTGTAAAATCATTATTCAACAGTTCAATGTATTTGATACTTACTAGGTAATTACAACTTTTTGTCAATCCTTTAGAACTTAAGCTTCAGTTACTATATAAAACCTGCAAAGGAGACAGTTGAATTAGAATGAAAGCTTATATTACATAAACGCCAAAAGAACAAACAACAGCATTAAACAATGTCTCAGGTTAGATTTTCTAAGTTTTTCCATGTATTAAACCAGTTTTCAGCATACTTACGTGCTAACTGTAGAAGGCCTATAGAGTCGAAGACTAAACCAGTTTTCAGCAACAATTCTATCAACAAGTGGTATAGCATAGCCTGTGGGTAGCCATTAAAAGTCATGGGATAGTGGCGGGGAGAAACATAAGAAGAAAATTGGGCAATAAGTTGAAAACGAAACAATGTGTTGATATCGGCAAACCTTCAAGGATAGCAGTAAATGGTACAAGCTCAACTAAGATTTAAAAGTAAAACAATATAAGAATGAGAAAAAAATTAAAATTTCTATAAGTAATATATTTTAATAAAATAAAAGGATAAGTATTAGATACGAACCTTGTAACACCCCAAACCCGGCCCATGAGCCCTGACCGGATCTGGTATGTCATGGAGTAAAAGCGTTTTGAAAGACATAGATTTTCTGGTGAAAACTTGTTAAAATATGGCTAAGGTTTTTGAAACGGTGTTTGGAAACTTAGTTGGGCTCTTTATAAACATGGTTGTGTTGAAAGCCTTTGAAAACATTTGATCATTTAAAATTTTAAAATCGTCAAGGTTATAATTGACTTGGTGAAATTTGTTACCCGATGGTAACATCTTTGAAAAATCTGTAGAAGTTATTAAGTTGGAAAAGTTACTTTTAAGCGGTTTACTTAACATTTGTAAATTCATTTGTATCATAACATAAGTAAAATAAAATAGCATCCAAAGAATAAATAACGGCCTTATTACAATCCCAAAATAAAAAGACTTAGAAAGTAAATATTATTAACTATATAAAATAAATTCAAATTCATCGATAAGCATGGCTACCTCGAGTCCTCTCCTACTCCATCTCATGATCAACTCATCTCGCAAAATGGTAATGGAAGGGGTGAGTCACCAAGACTCGATGTGTAAATCCCCACACCGGAAAATACAACTCATACACAATTTATTAATAAACATGCACATGCAACCCAACTAACCATCCATACTCCTTTTCTACCCCGTGTGGTCAAAACCACCGGTGGTCAAAACCACCGTGACTAGTGTCACAAAATAAATGATGGGGCCAACCCATCGTGTGGTCAAAACCACCGATGACCATAGGTCACAAAACATCATAACGTGGTCAAAACCACTGGTGGTACCAAACCACTGGGACTTAGTCACAATTTATCAATCGGTGTGGTCAAAACCACTGATGACCATAGGTCACAAATAATCTGATGGGGCCAACCCATCTTGTGGTCAAAACCACTGGCGATAGTCCATAAAATCATCCCCCTCCACTCATTAATCCCATCATCATGCTTACATAATCATATATCACAATCCCATATATTATGCATTCATGTGTAGCATATTATACAACAACATGTGATGGCATACACAACATATATCAAAGATCATGTAATAGGGGACTTACCCGAAATCCATGCTTAAGCCCACAATACCAAATCACTACCACAATGATTAACAAAACAATAATATGGCAAAGTTTACTAATAAAGTGTGTAAGGAGTTTTACACACCTGTTACTACCGAAATTCCTAGATCCCGAAGATCCGATCTACGTCGCTAGATTCTTGACCCTATAATCACCAATCATCATCATTAGTGTCATAGGCCTATTCGCCATATTAACTTAATACCAAACGCTCTTACCTTAAGCAATTTGGTTTCCAAACAAATCTCGGCGTCACTTGATTTGTCGAGATCCCTACCAAAACACTAGTTAGAATCGGCTTGCTCAATTATATATCAACAAAGCTTATGGCGAATGTCATAGCCTTCCTACCATGCTTGCCTTAAATCCTGGAAGCTCCCTTCAATCGGTTATGGCCTCCTTACAATCGGTTTACTCAAGTTAATAAGAGCTATAGGCCATTCGGCCATAATCAAAAAGAGAGGATCAAACCGATTACCTTAAGGAAAAATACTTACCACTATGTCACTTGGAGAACTACAAAAGAGAAGTTGACAGCCCCTAAGAGATTCGGCCAAGATAAGATGGAAGGGCTGGAATTTTCTCTAAAAGAGGGGGTAGGTTCGGCTAAGAAAAGAAGCAAGAGAAGAAGAAAACTTTTGAAGAATTTGGCAAGAGAGGCTAGGGAGAATTCGACAGCAACAAGAGAGAAAAAAAAAAGAATAATTGAAGAATTTTGGCACTCCTTTGCCATATCAAAACCAATTATGGACAGCCCCCCAAGGAGTCCTAAAGCCGGCCATCACTTCCCCCTTCTTGTGATAATTTAGCTCTTAATTATCACACAAGAAAAATAACATTTATCTCCTATCCACTTCTTCAAAATAAAAGGAAAAGAAAACAAAACTAAATACACTTCTCTTCCAGCCGAATATGGGAAAAATTTTAAGCTTTATCCTTATCAATTTAAGAGTCCAAATTCATGCCATCACTTACTCTCCCATTCACGCCGGTTTTGAAAAAAAATAAAAACCAAATTGCAGCACCCGTGATTCGAACACCAGACCACACTAACGCAGCCCCCTTACAACGCCCCCTGCCATCTTTCCCAATTGACTTTCATGTCAAATAACCTTTCCATTTAATTATAAGGCCTTCATACCTGGCCTCCTTTCCTTTAACGCCAAAAGCCTAAAAATAAAACACCCCTTGCGTCCATCATGACTCGAACCCGAGTCCATACACCAAGGCCCTTAAGTGGCGCCTTAAACCACTCCACCAACTTGACTTCCATGTCAAAACCTTACCCACAATATTCTTTAAAGCCTTCTTAACCCTTTCTCTAATGCCCAAAAAGCCCAAAAGAAAAACATTTCCCCCTTGTAACTCCCAAGAATCGAACCTCCTCCTTGCAACACCCTTAGGCCTTTCAAGCCAATCATGCCACTTAAATCCTTGTGTCATGTTCCTTCCCAAATTTTCCTTAACCCCTTATCTCACCTAGCTCCCTTCCTTTAAAACACTTAGAAAGAAATTTTTAGTTCTAAGTCAGGCCTAGCTCGTGGTTATTTCTAGACCCTAAAACATGTCAAATGACCATAGCATTTAATTCTTCAAGTACACACATGGGAAAAATAATTAAATTTTAGACAACCCCTAATTCAGGATGTTACAGTTCTACCCCCTTAAAAAGAATTTCGGCCTCGAAATTACCTGGATCAGAAGAGCTGGGGGTATTGCTGCCGCATCACATCCTCGGGTTCCCATGTGGCCTCCTCCGTACCATGGTTTCGCCATAACACCTTTACCAAAGGTACTGACTTCCTCCTCAAAATCTTGACATCTCGATCCAAGATTTGTACTGGCTCCTCCTCGAAAGACAAGTCCGGGCTCACCTCAATTTACTGCAGCAACGCAAGACTACGTGTGAGGATCCGATCGATAGCGCCTCGGCATTGAAACATGGAAGACATCATGGATCCGCTCAATTCTGCGGCAACTCAAGTCGGTAAGCTACCTGTCCCACACGTTTCAACACTGTGTATGGTTCGATGAATCTAGGGCTTAGCTTGCCCTTCTGGCCAAACCTCAGCACCTTCTTCCAAGGTGATACCTTCAAGAAGACCTTATCACCCACTGCATATTCAACCTCTCTGCGTTTAAGATCAGCGTAGGATTTCTGCCTATCCGATGCCTCCTTAAGACGATCTCGAATCACTTTAACCTTATCCTCCATCTCTGCTACTAACTTTGGACCCAACATCTGACGTTCTTCTAGTTCCGTCCAACATGTAGGAGTACGACATTTCAGACCATACAGTGCCTCATACGGTGCCATCCGAATACTCGCTTGATAACTATTGTTATAAGCAAACTCTGCCAAAGGTAGGTACTCCTCCCAACTACCACGAAGTCCAAAACACGCCCTCAACATGTCTTCCAATACTTGAATAACCCTCTCGGATTGTCCATCGATGTGGGTGAAAAGTCGTCTTTGAAATTCAACCGTGCCTAACTCACGATGTAAGGCCTTCCAGAATCTTGATGTAAACTGAGGATTCCGATCCAAGATAATGGACACAGGTACTCCATGTAACCGTACTATCTCTGCGATGTACAACTTAGCCAATCGTTGAAGCAAATAGTCAACCCTTACCGGTATGAAATGGGCCGACTTAGTCAACCGGTCTACTACCACCCAAACTGCATCTTTCTTACTGGGCGTAAGGGGAAGCCCACTTACAAAATCCATAGTAATTTCCTCCCACTTCCACTGTGGAATCTTTACCGGCTGTAATAGCCCTGATGGAAATTGATGCTCAGTCTTAACTTGCTGACATGTCAGACACTTGCCCACTAACTCGGTTACTTCCCGCTTAAGACCCAGCCACCAAAATTGCTCCCTTAAATCCCGATACATCTTGCTGCTTCCCGGGTGCATAGCGTACACACTGCTATGAGCTTCTCTAAGGATTCGCTGCCTCAACTCATCATCTTTAGGCATGCATACTCTCTCCTAAAAGTACAACACCCCATCACTGCCCAAATTGAAACCTTTGGCCTCACCATTCTGCACTCGTAACCTCCGAGTATTCAAAGCTTCATCGGTCATCTGCCTTCCCTTAACCTCATTAATCCAAGACGACTTCACTTGCAATTCTGCCAAAAGGCTCCCATCCTCATAGAGACTTAGATGAGCAAACATAGCTCGCAAATCTGCTACCACCTTTCAGCTCAATGCATCGGCTACCAAATTAGCCTTCCTTGGATGGTATTCGATTGAGCAGTCGTAGTCCTTCAACAACTCAATCCACCTCCGCTGCCTCAGATTCAAATCTTTCTGAGTCAAGAGGTACCTCAGGCTTTTGTGATCCGTGTACACTACCGACTTCTCCCCATACAGGTAGTGCCTCCAGATCTTCAAGGCAAAAACTACTGCCGCCAATTCCAAGTCATGTGTCGGGCAATTACTTTCGTGAGGCCTCAACTGCCGTGACGCATAAGCGACCACCTTCCCTTCTTGCATCAGCACACACCCTAAACCAGTATGTGATGCATCGCAATATACAGTGAACTCCTTCTCGGCCTCGGTGAATCAAGGCCCAGTGCTTACGCCGAGAATCCTCTTCAGCTTATCAAAACTCTCCTGTTGCTTCTCAGACCACACAAACGGAACTCTTTTTCTCAATAGCTTAGTCAACGGAGCTGCGATTAAGGAGAAATTTTCCACAAATCTCCTATAATATCCGGCCAACCCCAGAAAACTCCAAATTTTTGTAACCGACTTTGTTGGCTTCCACTCCAATACTGCCTCAATCTTACGGGGATCCACCCTGGTGCCCTCGGATGAAACCACATGCCCTAGAAAAGTTACCTCTTTGAGCCAGAACTCACACTTGCTGAATTTGGCGTACAACCGTTTCTCCCTTAAAACTTGCAGAACCACATGAAGATGCGCGTCATGCTCCTCCTCAGACTTCAAATACACCAAAATGTCATCTATGAAGACCACGACAAACCGATCCAGATAGGGTTGGAAAACCCAGTTCATCATGTCCATAAACGCTGCTGGTGCATTTGTCAACCCAAAAGGCATTACCAGAAACTCGTAGTGGCCATACCGAGTACGGAATGCCGTCTTATGCACATCGGCCTCCTTCATCTTAAGCTGATGGTACCCTAACCTAAGGTCAATCTTAAAAAATACCAATGCGCCTTTGAGTTGATCAAACAGATCGTCAATCCTGGGCAAAGGGTACCGGTTTTTTATTGTCAACTTATTCAGCTGCCGATAGTCTATACACATCCTCATTGTCCCATCTTTTTTCTTGACAAAAAGACTTTGGAGCTCCCAAGGCGATACACTTGGTCGGATGAACCCTCTATCCAACAATTTACGAATCTGCGCCTTCAATTCTACCAATTCTTTTCGGCGCCATCCGATCACGGAGCTATAGATACGGTAGCGATTTGAATAACAAGTCTATACCAAACTCAACCTCACGGTCCGGAGGTAGACCCGAAAGTTCCTCTGGAAACACATCCACATAGTCCCTTACAGTCTGGACATCTCCCACAGCAACATCCTTAGCTTCCAAGGCACAGACATGCACCACATAAGCTTCACAACCCTTCCTAACCATCCGTTCCGCCTTTAACGCTGAAACCAAATTAGATAGGTAATCTCTCCTTTTACCTATCATCACCACCTCATCACCTTCTACTGTCTTTATTACCATGCGCTTAGCTACGTAATCCAGGCTAGTCTGATACCTTACTAGCCAATCCATCCCGAGGATTAGGTTGAATTCTCGAAACGGTAGTTCCATCAAGTCTGCCAAAAACACGACCAATTGGAGTTCTAGGGGTACGTCCCTATAAAGTTTACTTACTTCTATAGAGTGACTTAGGGGGCTTAATACAGTCATCTTCCTAGAAGTAAGCTCAGAGTCTAGATGCAGAGTTTCCACTACGCTACTAGCAATGTATGAGTGGGTTGAGCCAATGTCAATCAAAGTATTATAAGTCACACCAAAGATCAGGAACATACCGGTTATAACGTCCAGGTCGTCGCCCTCCTCTTGATGCCTCGCGGCATAGACCAAACCAGGTTGTCTAGCCTCGGTACCCTTGGTACCTCCCTCGGTGCCCCGACCTCCGCCAAAGACCATTACCTCCTCTTTCGCACCATGACCCCTTGCTTTGGTTGTTAGTTATCCCTTCTATTGATTGCACGATCCACGACCCTACGATCTCGGCCTAGCCGCTTTCTTGGACAATCTCTAACTCGATGCCCCAAGGACCCACACTCGAAGCATCCCCAATTACCATTCCAACACTCCTCCGTGTGAGACTTGCCACACTGAGCACACCGTGGCAGCCATTGAGAATTAGCGGCTGTGAGCCTAGCGACTTGATTCGACCCACCAAATCTCGTCCTCTTTTGCTGATTACCAGAAAACTTTGAAGGTCCGGAGCTCCTCTTATTCCAATTCCGATCTTGGTTCCGTCTAACCGATTGTCTTACCCCTTCAGCAACCTTCGATTTCTCCACTAAGGCAACGAACTCCCGTTCCTGTTGTGGAGCTATCATCATTCTCAACTCATCTCTCAGCCCGTCCTCGAATCTAACACAGTGCTCATGCTTGGTACCCACAATACCACGAGCATACCTACTCAACCGGAGAAATTCGGCCTCATACTCCGCCACCGTCTTATTGCCTTGAACCAGGTTCAAGAAAGCCTTCCGCTGTGCATCTACGTTGCTAGTTCCGATATACTTCTTTTGATAGGCATCTCTGAAGAATACCCAGGTGAGATTTTCTGCCACTGTTCCATCCCTTACGGTGAGCCACCACTGATATGACTCATCCCGAAGCAAAGAAATTATACCCTTCAATTTCTCCTCAGCTGAAAAATCTAGGTCATCCATGATCCTTTCAGTGGATTCCAACCAATATTCCGCCAAGATTTGGGCGCCACTCCGAAACTCCTCACGAATACTTACGCCCGTTAGCGAGTCGTTCAACCACGATTCTGGGCTCGCACCTGAGCCCGCCTCGAACTTCGTTTCAACACTCGTAGCACCGCCTGGGATACTACATCGTTACCACCAGTCTGATCTTGAAACTCAGTCTCCGCCGCCGGCAGATCCGGCATCTCATTTCCAGACCCATGACCAGACCTTGTCTGGCTCAGACAAGGTCATCCTACCCCTACCACGGCCACGCGGCGGACGTCCACGACCTCTTGAACTCATTCTAACGATTGCGTTTATCTGTTTAAGAATTTTATGCATTAGTATTTCACTTGGTTATTCGCGAAGAAATTTTATGATATGAGTTTTAGGAGTGAAACACCCCACACCCTACCCACGAGCCCGGACCGGATCTGTATGTTCCTAAAGTAAACCGATTTTAAAGTTCTTTGTTACTTAGAGGAAATTTGTAAAATTAAAAAAATAATGTTTTGGGTTGGAGCTTAGGTTGGAAACCCATTTATTTTATTTGGAAATCCAACTTAATTAAGGTGACAAAACAATTTAGATTTTGTTTTAAAAGAAATAAATTTTTCTATAACTTTAATCAAAAATAGATTGTAACAAAATAGTTCAAAGCAAATGAAATAAAGGAACCCAACTTGGGACTTATGGCCTTATTACATCAAATAATTCCCAAACTAAAATTTAAAGTACTTAATAAAATAAAAGTCCCAAATAATAATTTTTTCCCTTACGATGCATGGCCACCTTTAGCTCCTCACGACCGGTCCATTATTGCTCGTCACTGAAAAATATTCCTAAAGGGTGAGTCAACCAGACTCAATGTGTACATAACACTAAATCGTAATAGAATCAGGCATACAATACATTCAATCATAAAATACAAGTTATGATGCATTCCCAAACCCAAACCTAATTGTCCAACCGCTACACACCCCGTACACTTAAGCACAGTGGGGACTACTAAGTCGACCCTCCTTCCGCTACACACCAATTTGCGGGATCCGATCATCGCAATCGTGGTCTTAGGAAACCACTTTTCGATTCTCGTGGTAGTAAGTCACCACTTTTCGGATTCTGTGGTCTTAAGTTACCACTTTTCACTTCCCTTTCAATATACAACCATATGCCCCACATATTAATATACATACAATACCGAGTTCATAATATTATAAAATTCTCATATTACTTAATAACACTTTTCATATTCCTAATAGAAGTAGGAAGCGTGCACGAGTACTTAGTACCATAACATGGTACCTCACCATGCTCATATTTCCATTAACATATATTTTAATACATGCAACCATAATTCATATTACAAAGTAGTGTGGAGTACACACGATTTGTTAATGAAGTCCTCGAAAAACCGAAGAGAACCGATTACCGATTTAGATCTCAAATCCTACATAAGTTAATCACTTACTATTTAAAAGACCATTCGCCATTTTTCCAAATACAACTAGGATTTGTATTACTTACCTTATAATCAATTGATTTTAAGAATCAATTGCGGATCTTTGTATTCCTCCCTTGTGAATTCGCTAAACACTATATTACTCCACGATTAGTTTTCGCTTCCGATAATAAATCTAAATATTTAAAATAGCCTTGGCGAATATCTTAGACACATACCTTGTGATTTCAAATCCGAAAAGTAACCCTTGGCTATGGAGATGTTGAAATCCCTACACACATATGTTAGATCGATTTCCATATCACTTAATAATCTTAAATCAATTGGCCTTTGGCCTAAACCATGCTTTTCTTACCTTAAATCCTTAGATCCGAAATCCGAATTCCTCCTTTAATATTCAGCCAAAGACAACCAAAAGAATCGGTTCCGAATCTTGGTTGAAAGAGAATAAACAACAAGAATCCATTATTCTTACCTTATCACCACAATGACAAACACCCTTGATTGAAGCCTTAGAGATTCGGCTATGGAGACTTAAGCAGAATCAAAAGGTTTGACAAACGGAGAAGAGAAAAGAAGAAGAAAGAGAAGAAAAAATTAAGCAGAGAGGGAGAGAGCTAGGGAATTTTCTAGAGTAGAGAAAGAACCAAACTAATGAGTAGCCCTCATTCCTTCCCTTTTATAGACAAAGTTATCGCCTAAGGAGTCCTTTCTTGACCACCACTCCTCTATCGATAACTTTATCTTTAAATATGATAAATAAAAGGATTTAATCCAAAGATTTATCTCTTCTAAATAATCCAAATAAAAGCTTCTATTTATCACCTTAATAATCACATATTTATGAAAATAAAACACCTCCTTTTCTAGAAGCATGTGTCGTCCACCTCAAATACGGAAGCCAAAATAAAACCTCATTTATTTGCTTCCCAAGTGACTCGAACCAGGCCCATTCCTCTTGCACATGGCGCCATTTCTATAGGCCCTAAGTGGCATCTTGAGCCACTTTTCCAAGCTTGTTGTGTGTCAAATTTCACCAACTTTTTTCTTTTAGGGCTCCTTGCCCTAATTTCCTATTTTAAACTTTAAAATTTGACATTTTTAGGTCTTTTCCAAGTTTCCTAAAATTTTCGATCGGCTTTGTATACCTGCCATTTTCTTACATTTCCAAGTTTCCAGAAATGTTCACTTTCCATTTTTGAATCATTTCCTAGTTTCCAAAAATGTTCATGTCTATGCATTTCTAGGTTTCTAAAAATGTTCATTTCCAATTTATTTTCATACATTTCTGAGTTTCCAAAAATATCAAAAGTTTATTCATAGTGCTTAAGACTTATCATTTCATACAATTAAACTGAAAATGCATAGGCCCTTTTCAGGATGTTACAGTTCTACTCCCCTTAAAATAATTTCGTCCTCAAAATTACTTACTAACGAACAATCGTACGGTCTAACTCACCCCACTACGCTATTGCTGCGCGCTCTGATTTTAAAGAACTATCATATTTTCTAGGCACATTCTCTAGGTTCACATCCAAGGTTTCAGTCACTTCACTAGCAATACAAGAATAAGCTAACCCTATAACAAGCAAAGCAATTAAGGTATTCGAAATAAGGAACGTACCGTTGTCATATCCGCACATCTTTCTCCTCACGACGGCCAATCGCATAAACCAACCTTAGTTGCCTCATCTCTCGCACCTTCAAGATCTCGCTTGGTGCTCCATGTCCTCGGCCGAACCATTTCCTCTATGGTTCGGTCCACGATTCTTGCCGAGGTCAGTTGTCCACCTCTACCACTCGATTAACGTTACGAGTTCTTGGTCGACTTTCATCTAGGTTCTTAGGACAATGCTTGATCACATGATCCTTGGACCCACACCTAAAACATCCTCCTGTCTTCTTCCAAAGACTCTCCTAGGTGCTTCTTTCCACACACATCACAGGTCGATACCGCCCTTCTGAACCAACTTGCTGACCTCGCGGCCCATCAACTCTAGGCCTCTTATTCCCAGATGATCCAGACGATCCAAAACCTCTTTCTGGCCTATTCCGATCAGTGTCCTGCCTTGCAGAATCCTTAATTCCTTCAGCCACTTTAGCCTTTTCCACTAACGCAAAAAATTCCCGCTCCTGATGCGGCGCTATCAACAATCTCAGATCATCCCTTAGTCCGTCCTCAAAACAGACATAACGCACATGCTCAGTCGCCACGACACCTCGAGCATACCGGTTCAGCCTCAGGAATTCAGCCTCATATTCTGCGATAGACTTGTTTCCTTGGACCAGCCCCAGAAAAGCTTTCCTTTGTTCATCAGTGTACCTGGTTCCCACATACTTCTTTTGGTACGCCTCCTTAATGTACTCCCAGGTCAGATCCTCAGCCGTGGCACCATCCCGCACCGTTAACCACCATTGATATGCTTCATCGCGCGAAAGATGCCACCATTCCTTTAATTTTTCTTTAGGGTCGATCAAGCTCATCCATGATGCGCTCTGGCTTCCAACCAAGATTTCGGTACCTTTGGGTGCCACTCCAGATACTCCTCGAAACATTTCCACTCCATTAGCTCGGAGCCGTTCAGGCACATACTTACGTGTTCCCAGATTTCCTCGTGCCCTCGCCACCAACTCGAACTTCGCATGAGCGACCCGCGACACAAAGATCGTCCCCGTCTGAGCTTGCTGCTCCACACCAACGGCTGGGAGTGGTGGGGGCGGTGGTACCTCATTATCAGACCCTTGACCCGATCTAACGGGTTCTGACCTAGTCATTCTTCCTCTACCGCGTCCACGACGGCCATGTCCTCTAGAGCTCATTTCGGCCGAGATCCGATTAAGTTTTATGTATTAGTACTTTGGTTTCACTTATTTACTCACGGAGAAATTTTATGACAAGGGTTTTAGGAGTGGTTCTTTCGTATTCATACAAACACACGTCTTTCCATTCGTTCATTCATCCATCAAACAAGTATGAACTTCCGTTCATTCGAGAAGCGTTGTAGTTTTCATCGTTGATGTTTTTCCACTACCCAAGGTATTTTCGTAATTTTTTCCTCTGAGGGACATTTTCGTAATTTTCAAAAGGAAAAGTTTCTCGGTGATTTTGTTGAAAATATTTTGATAATTTTAAAGTCCCGGGTAATTTTGGAAAAATTTTGAAATCCAAGGTTATTTTGGTAATTTTTCACCTCGGGGTATTTCGATAATTTTTCCAAAATTAGGGTAAATTTGTAAAATTTAATAAGTTAGGGATATTTCAGAAGCTATAAAACTTTGAAGGTTCTTTTTGAGAGTTTCCCCTTTTAAAATAGTGATGTTTGCAAAATTTCAGAAGACAGGGTCATTTTGGTCATTTTGTAAGCTAGGGGCAATTTTGTAATTTTTTTTTTCAAAATCAAGGTATTTATGATAGTTTGCAAATTAGGGTTTGTGAACATTTATAAAATAATGAAATTTTGAGAAAACTGTTGGGTAGGTTCACATTTTGTAAATCAAGGGCATTTTGGTAAGTTTGCCACTAGGGCATTTTTGTCATTTTCACAAATCAGAATTTTTTTTCAGGGAATTTTGTAAAGATGGTTTTCTCAAATTCGAAAGAAGTTTTAAGGATTTTAAAACTAGGGTTTGTTGTTTTATTTTTTTTTAAACATGGCTAGTTCCCTTTCGGGTTTTAGTCATTATGTTTAGCCTATGACCGAGCCCTCTCAGTCGGGTGAACCAAAGCTACGCACAGGCGAGGATTCGTGTGGAGAGGAGGTGAGTCTCACGGACTACTTAAATACCAAGCTCCCACCAAACCATTCCTAGACATGCTACAGAGGTTGCCACACCACCGAGCCCTCACGAGTTAGGGTGAACTGAAGCTACGCGCACTGTAGGATTCTGCGAAGAGGAGGTGAGTCACTAGGACCGCTTAAATACTGTGCTCTTCCGGGATCCAATCCTGAACATGCGTACAGGGGTTACCACACCCTAGCTCAGTGACTTAGCCATAGGTTTGTTTAGTGCATTAAATCTTATGTATTTATGTTTGAGTAGACTAGTCCTAGGGTTCAAGTTCCTATCATGCTATTCTACGTTCCATGCCTTTTCTACCCTTATACAATTCATAAACCACATAATCACACATAGAGTTAGAGGTACTTACCTGGTGGACTGCGGGTCGGAGACTTAGGTGCCATGCCATCAAACCTGTCTACTTTCAAAAAATTTCCATAAAACTCATTTGGGCTTGATTTGAAAACGTTTTGGGCCTTAGGCCACAGGCCGAGAGTTTAAAACTGGGCTCTGATACCAAAATTGAAACACCCCACACCCGGCCCACGAGCCTAGATCGGATCTGGTATGTTCCTAAAGTAAACCGATTTCAAAGTTCTTTGTTACTTAGAGGAAATTTGTAAAATTAAAAAAAAATAATGTTTTGGGTTGGAGCTTAGGTTGGAAACCCATTTATTTTATTTGGAAATCCAACTTAATTAAGGTGACAAAACAATTTAGATTTTGTTTTAAAAGAAATAAATTTTTCTATAACTTTAATCAAAAATAGATTGTAACAAAATAGTTCAAAGCAAACAGAAATAAAGGAACCCAACTTGGGACTTATGGCCTTATTACATCAAATAATTCCCAAACTAAAAATTTAAAGTACTTAATAAAATAAAAGTCCCAAATAATAAATTTTTTCCCTTGCGATGCATGGCCACCTTTAGCTTCACCGGCTTCGGTCTATTATTGCTCGTCACTGAAAAATATTCCCTAAAGGGTGAGTCAACCGACTCAATGTGTACATAGCACTAAATCGTAATAGAATCAGCATACAATACATTCAATCATAAAATACAAGTTATGATGCATTCCCAAACCCAAACCTAATTGTCCAACCGCTACACCCCGTACACGCCAAGCACACCGTGGGGACTACTAAGTCGACCTCCTTCCGCTACACACCAATTTATGGGATCCAATCACACAAGCTGTGGTCTTAGGAAACCACTTTTCGACATCGTGGTAGTAAGTCACCACTTTTCGGACATCGTGGTCTTAAGTCACCACTTTTCACTTCCCTTTCAATATACAACCATATGCCCCACATATTAATATACATACAATACCGAGTTCATAATATTATAAAATTCTCATGTTACTGAATAACACTTTTCATATTCCTAATAGAAGTAGGAACGTGCACGAGTACTTAGTACCATAACATGGTACCTTAGCCATGCTCATATTTCCATTAACATATATTTTAATACATGCAACCATAATTCATATTACAAAGTAGTGTAGAGTACACACCGATTTGCTTAATGAAGTCCTCGAAAAACCCGAAAAGAACCGACTACTAATTTAGATCTCAAATCCTACATAAGTTAGTCACTTACTATTTAAAAGACCATTCGCCATTTTTTCCAAATACAACTAGGATTTGTATTACTTACCTTATAACTCGAATTGATTTTAAGAATCAATTGCTTGATCTTTGTATTCCTCCTTGTGAATTCTTTAAACACTATATTACTCCACGATTAGTTTTCGACCGATAATAAATCTAAATATTTAAAATAGCCTTGGCGAATATCTTAGACACATACCTTGTGATTTCAAATCTCGAAAAGTAACCCTTGGCTATGGAGATGTTGAAATCCCTACACATATGTTAGATCTAATTTCCATATCACTTAATAATCTTAAATCAATTGGCCTTTGGCCTAAACCATGCTTTTCTTACCTTAAATCCTTAGATCCAAATCCCAAATTCCTCCTTTAATATTCTACCAAAAGACAACCAAAAGAATCGGTTCGAATCTTGGTTGAAAGAGAATAAACAACAAGAATCCATTATTCTTACCTTATCACCACAATCGACACAGACCTTGATTGAAGCCTTAGAGATTCGGCTATGGAGACTTAAACAGAATCAAAAGGTTTTGGCTTGACGGAGAAGAGAAAAGAAGAAGAAAAGAGAAGAAGAAAATTGGCAGAGAGGGAGAGAGCTAGGAATTTTTGGCGGAGCAGAAAAGAACCAAGCGATGAGTAGCCCTCCTTCCTTCCCTTTTATAGACAAAGTTATCGCCTAAGGAGTCCCTTTCTTGACCACCACTCCTCTATCGATAACTTTATCTTTAAATATGATAAATAAAAAGATTTAATCCAAGATTTATCTCTTCTAAATAATCCAAATAAAAGCTTCTATTTATCACCTTAATAATCACATATTTATGAAAATAAAACACCTCCTTTTCTAGAAGCATGTGCCTTCCACCTCAGCCTTCTGGAAACCAAAATAAAACCTCATTTATTTGCTTCCCAAGTGACTCGAACCCAGGCCCATTCCTCTTGCACATGGCACCATTTCTATAGGCCCTAAGTGGCATCTTCAGGCCACTTTTCCAAGCCTGTTTGTGTGTCAAATTTCACCAACTTTTTTTCTTTTAGGGCCTCCTTGCCCTAATTTCCTATTTTAAACTTTAAAATTTGACATTTCTAGGTCTTTTCCAAGTTTCCTAAAATTTTCGATCGGCTCTGTATACCTGCCATTTTCTTACATTTCCAAGTTTCCAGAAATGTTCACTTTCCATTTTTGAATCATTTCCTAGTTTCCAAAAATGTTCATGTCTATGCATTTCTAGGTTTCCAAAAATGTTCATTTCCAATTTATTTTCATACATTTCTGAGTTTCCAAAAATATCAAAAATTTATTCATAGTGCTTAAGACTTATCATTTCGTACAATTAAACTGAAAATGCATAGGCCCTTTTCAGGATGTTACAAGGAGTGGTTCTTTCGTATCATACATGCACACAGTTCTTCTATTCATTCATTCAAAGAGACGTTGTAGTTTTCATGGTGACTGTTTTTCCACTACCCAGGGGTATTTTCGTAATTTGTCCTACAGGGGTATCTTTGTAATTTTTCAAAAAAATTTTCGGATGATTTTGTCAAAAAGTATTTTGGAACTCTTATATTCCCGAGGTATTTTGAAAAATTTTGAAATTTGGGGTATTTCGGTAATTTTAGACCTCAAGGGTATTTCGATAATTTTTCACAAATCAAGGTGAATTTGTAAAAGTTGTAAAACTTTGAGGGATCTTTTTGAGAATTGCATTTTCCAAAATAGTGATGTTGCAAAATTTTGAAATCAAGGTCATTTTGGTAATTTTGTTAGTTAGGGGCAATTTTGTAATTTTACCACTAGGGGTATTTTAGTAATTTTTCATAAAAAGATTTCCAAAATTTGGTTCTAGTTGATTTCACAAAAGAGGGATATTTGAAAATTTTCTATTTGGAAATATTCATACGGAGGGTATTTTGGTAATTTATAAGCCAGGGGTATTTTGGTCATTTTTTAAAAAAAACAAGGTTTTAGTTACTTCAAATACAAAACGGCTAGTCCCTTTCGGGTTTTAGTTATCGAGTTTAGCCTGTGAGTGTGTCGTCTCGGCTAGGATGAACCGTTACTACATACTGTAGGATTCGAGTGAGTAGGAGGTGAGTCACGAGGACCGCTAAATACCGTGCCCCCACCGAATCCAATCCTAGACATGCGTGTAACGATTGCCACATCCCTTACTCAGTGACAACTCACAAGGTTGTTTAGGGTATTATTAAATCTTATGCATAGTTGAGATATGCTAGCCCTAGGGTTCAATAATTTCTTATTCTAATATTCTACGTCCCCATTTTACCCTTCTACCCCCATCAAAGATTCACACAAAAATAGATAGAATTACTTACATGGGCGGATAGGTGCCGGAGACTCGGTGCCATCTTTGTTCAAACCATAAAACAGTTTCCCAAAGCATTTCAATAAGGCCTACTAATAAAAACAAACATTTTGGGCCTTGGGCCCCACAAATGAAGTTTTGAACCAGCTCGATATCAAAATGTAACACCCCAAACCCTACCATGAGCCCCGATCGGATCTGGTATGTCACGGAGTAAAGCGTTTTGAAAGACATTGATTTTCCGGTGAAAACTTGTTAAAATATGGCTAAGGTTTTTGAAGCGGTGTTTGGAAACTTAGTTGGGCTTTTTATAAACATGGTTGTGTTGAAAGCCTTTGAAAACATTTGATCATTTAAAATTTTAAAATCGTCAAGGTTATAATTGACTTGGTGAAATTTGTTACCCAATGGTAACATCTTTGAAAAATCCGTAGAAGTTATTAAGTTGGAAAAAGTTACTTTTAAACGGTTTACTTAACATTTGTAAATTCATTTGTATCATAACATAAGTAAAATAAAATAGCATCCAAAGAATAAATAACGGCCTTATTACAATCCCAAATTAAAAAGACTTAGAAAGTAAATATTATTAACTATAATAAAATAAATTCAAATTCATCGATAAGCATGGCTGCCTCGAGTCCTCTCCGGCTCCATCTCCGCGATCTACTCATCTGCAAAATGGTAATGGAAGGGGGTGAGTCACCAAGACTCAGTGTGTAAATCCCCCACCCGAAAAATACAACTCATGCACAATTTATTAATAAACATGCACATGCAACCCAACTAACCATCCATACTCCTTTTCTACCCGTGTGGTCAAAACCATTGGTGGTCAAAACCACCGTGACTAGTGTCACAAAATAAATGATGGGGCTAACCCATCGTGTGGTCAAAATCACCGATGACCATAGGTCACAAAATATCATAATGTGGTCAAAACCACGGTGGTACCAAACCACTTTGGGACTTAGTCGCAATTTATCAATCGGTGTGGTCAAAACCACCGATGACCATAGGTCACAAATAATCTGATGGGGCCAACCCATCTTGTGGTCAAAACCATCATGACGATCCATAAAATCATCCCTTCCACTCATTAATCCCATCTTCATGCTTACATAATCATATATCACAATCCCATATATTATGCATTCATGTGTAGCATATTATACAACAACATGTGATGGCATACACAACATATATCAAAGATCATGTAATAGGGACTTACCCAAATCCATGCTTAAGCTCACAATACCAAATCACTACCACAATGATTAACAAAACAATAATATGGAAAAGTTTACTAATAAAGTGTGTAAGGAGTTTTACACACTCATTACTAGAAATTCCTAGATCCCAGAAGATCGATCTACGTCGCTAGATTCTTGACCCTATAATCGGCCAATCATCACTGTTAGTGTCATAGGCCTATTTGGCCATATTAACTTAATACCAAAGGCTCTTACCTTAAACGGATTTGGTTTCCAAACAAATCCCGAAAATGTCACTTGATTTGTCGAGATCCCTACCAAAACACTAGTTAGAATCGGCTTGCTCAAATATATATCAACAAGGCTTATGGCCGAATGTCATAGCCTTCCTACCATGCTTTCCTTAAATCCCAGAAGCTCCCTTCAATTGGTTATGGCCTCCCTACAATCGGTTTACTCAAGTTAATAAGAGCCATAGGCCATTCGGCCATAATCAAAAAGAGAGGATCAAACCGATTACCTTAAGGAAAAATACTTACCACTATGTCACTTGGAGAACTACAAAAGGGAAGTTGATGACCCAAGAGATTCGGCCAAGACAAGATGGAAGGGCTGGAATTTTCTCTAAAAGAGGGGGAGGTTCGGCTAAGAAAGGAAGCAAGAGAAGAAGAAAACTTTTGAAGAATTTGGCAAGAGAGGCTAGGGAGAATTCAAAGAACAAGAGAGAAAAAAAAAGAATAATTGAAGAATTTTGGCTCTCCTTTGCCATATCAAAACCAATTATGGACACCCCAAGGAGTCCTAAAGCCTACCATCACTTCCCCTTCTTGTGATAATTTAGCTCTTAATTATCACACAAGAAAAATAACATTTATCTCCTATCCACTTCTTCAAAATAAAAGGAAAAGAAAACAAAACTAAATACACTTCTCTTCCAAATTTAATATGTGAAAAATTTTAAGCTTTATCCTTATCAATTTAAGAGTCCAAATTCATGCCATCACTTACTCTCCCATTCACGCCGGTTTGAAAAAATAAAACCAAATTGCAGCTCCGTGATTCAACACGAGACCACACTAACGCAGCCCCTTACAACGCCCCCGCCATCTTTCCCAATTGACTTTCATGTCAAATAACCTCCCATTTAATTATAAGGCCTTCATACGGCCTCCTTTCCTTTAACGCCAAAAGCCTAAAAATAAAACACCCTTAAGTCCATCATGACTCGAACCCAGTCCATACACCAAGGCCCTTAAGTGGCGCCTTAAGCCACTCCACCAACTTGACTTCCATGTCAAAACCTTTCCCACAATATTCTTTAAAGCCTTCTTAACCCTTTCTCTAATGCCCAAAAAGCCAAAAAGAAAAACATTTCCCCCTTGTAACTCCCAAGAATCGAACCCCCTCCCTTGCAACACCCTTAGACGCACCAAGCCAATCATGCCACTTAAATCCTTGTGTCATGTTCCTTCCCAAATTTTCCTTAACCCCTTATCTCACCTAGCTCCCTTCCTTTAAAACACTTAGAAAGAATTTTTTAGTTCTAAGTCAGGCCTAGCTCCGGGTTATTTCTAGACCCTAAAACATGTCAAATGACCATAGCATTTAATTCTTCAAGTACACACATGGGAAAAATAATTAAATTTTAGACAACCCCTAATTCAGGATGTTACAAACCTGATTTATATATTGGCTAAAAATCAATTTGAGTAATACCCAAAGCTGCAAAAAATCTTCTTCAAATATTGAATTTGTCAATACTCAATTTTAAGAGTATTTACCTAAATAGAACCCAACAGTGCAATCTGCATCAAATTAGATATAAACTTAGTTATAGCAGTTGAAATCAGTAGTGATTTCACAGAGGATAGAAAATACAGAGATTATCTTAGTGCAAGTAACACTTTTTGTAACACCCTCAAACCCGACCCACAAGCCTTGACCGGATCTGGTATGTCACTGCGAAAAACGTTGGAAAAGATTTTTGAAAAACGTTGGAAAAGATTTTTACTTAAAAATAAAAGATGAAATTTGTTGTCGTTGGTAAAAACATTTCACATTTAAGATTCCAAGTAAAACCTTATTGGTACAAATTATCCGAATTTAAAAGCTTTAATATAAGTTGTTATAAAATAAGTTGATTCAAAATATTGCCAATTATTAGCTCAATAATAGGATAAACTTCAAAACCATAAATAAAGTTGCAAATACTTTAAGTGGCCCTTATTACATCAAATAATTATTCCAAAACTACTTAAAATATAAAGTACGTAAAATTAAGTAAAACATCTTCTGCATGGGCCACCTTTGTATCCGCTCCGACCCGGTCAAAGCATTACGAATCACCTGCGATGTTGGTAAGAAAATTTGGGTGAGTCAAACAGACTTAGTGCATAGTTATCTCACATGTATCCACATATGGGCTTTGCCTATATCCACACAGTCCACATACATAAATATGCAAGATGAAGTCCAGCCCAACCTAGTATCCATCCGTTACACACCTACCTTGGCAGACACCTGCCCGTGGCTAAGGCTTCACCCGATCACCTAAGTGACCCCAATATCAATATCCTCGAGGTGACCCTAGGTCATCCTCAATCCACGATGATGCACACAGCTATCATCCGCCGTGGTGAGGCACACACCAACATTCCACCTTGATGAAGCACATAGCTAACATCAAGCGCCAATGTAACACAAGGCTAACATCGGACCACGTACATAAATGTACTCCCCGTCCTTCAATAGTCACATCCCAAGCCCCATGTATCATGCCACAATATCATTAAAATAAGCATACATCACATGCTATCACAATTTCATTCAGATACCATAGGAAACTTATTGTCATAAAATCGACCTATTTAATCGATTACCCACCATGGGTATCCACCTTTTAGCCATTATTTGGCTACCATGCACATCATATACATATTTATATATATAACACATACACACAACAAGAGAAACGGTCGATAACTATGCACTGCTTTTGGCACACTCGACTAAATCCCAAATATTTGCTTGCTCCTCAAGATGTCAAGATCCTACTTAACCATTGCTAGAATCACCTTACACCATAAATCCATGAAGATGGCCTTTGGCGAACTACATATCACTTACCACCTTACCCTGAATAGTCGAATCCAAGAGGCTCATCTTCATTGGCTACACAAAAGAAACACAATATTATGACTCTTCATACATTCGACCATCCCTTAGAAACCAAGGCCAACCATTGGTTTCGCCATACTAAATGAAGAAGAAGAGAATTCGATTGCTAAGAAAATACTTACTATACTCGAAACCGATTGGAAGATTGATGAAAAGGAATGTCGACACTTCCCCCTCTAAAGGCACTAAAAGATTCGACAAGAACTCCCAAATGGAGATGGGATAATCGGCTATCACAAAAATAGGTATAGAACTGAGGTTGAAAAGAAGAAAAGAAGTGTAGATGAAAGTTAGGAGAATTCGGCAATGAAGAACAAAGGTGGAGAGGTTTCGACTTTGTTGCAAATGAGAGGATGGGTTTCGGTTTTTAGGAAGTGAATGGGAGGAAAATAAGTTAAAAAAAAGAAAAAGAAAAAGAAAAAGATGCACAAAATGACTTCCAACTTTCGGCTTTTGGTCAAGAAATAGGGTGCAAATTTCGGCAATGGCGAGGGTGAAAAGAAAGTTTCGAAAGAGAATACTAAAGAAAGAAAAGAGAATCGAAAAAGAACTTCTAGACATCTTATAGGAAATTGGCTATTCCCCGCACTCATGACCGAAAATTATCACCCAAAAGAGACCCACATTCGCCTCCACACTCAAAATTCTTCTTGCCATCAATTCAAACTAATTTTGAATTAAACTCACTCCTAAATTTCTCCTTATTTCCTCCTAATCACATTCGAATTAAGCCAACCCCTAGTCCACTATACCGTCTACATTCATGGTCAAAAGGCCATAGAAAAGTTTCCAAAACAACACTCCATACTTCAAGCCTTATGTCCCCTTATCCTACCAAAATTCCTTGATACCATACCATAAATAAGCACTTGCCTTATTCCTTAGTCTACTAACCATAAAAGACAATAGTCCAACCTTACCTTAATTAGAGTTTGACCAACACATGCCATATAAATGCAAAAATAAAAGTCACCTTAAGTCCATCCATAGGATTCGAACCTAAGCCCCCTTTCAATGCTTGTGGCGTCACCTTCCAAAGCCCTAAGTGGTGCCTCCTTGCCACTTTGCCAACTGGTTACTTGTGTTAAAATTCCCCACGAATTACTCTTAACCCCTAGTTCCTTCAACTCCCTTTAACTAAAGCTTAAAAATAAAATTTTTCCTACAGCTCGAGCCTACCCTTGGCTTATTCCTAGGCCCTAAAACATCTCACTTAACAACACAACAGTCCGAACTCATGCAAAATAATACAATCACAAATAACCCCTAATCCAGGATATTACACTTTTCTCCTGAATCCCTATACAAATTCGGTGGCTAAGATTTTGAAACACCAACAAGCTTGGTTTATTGACACATACTCAAATAAAGAAAGGAAGTACAACTTTCTTACCTGAGACAATATGGATTGAAACTAAGAAAAGCTGGATTGTAGATAATGTAGATTTGAAGGCGTAAAACAGTATGACAAATATGTAAAATAAAGTAAGCATAACTTACAAATTATTGATTGGCATCTAAGTAATGGAAGACAGCCAAAACTTGATGACTTAGTAATTATTCCTTAGGGGCCATATAATATATTTATATTATCCAGACAATCAATTCATCTTTGATGCATTAATAAATTATTATGGAAAGTAACTCTTAACTCAACCAGAAACTGGAGGAAAACCCACAATAGTTATTTATGCTAGGCGTAAAGTATGTGAGATTATTAGTATTCTTTGCAATTACAATGTGAGATAACAAGCCAATTAAAAAAAAGCAGAAAATAAGTCTAACAACAGCATCATCTATAAGAATAACACCCATAACAGATACTTTACCTTGAATAAAATGTTGTATCTTTTACACGATCCCTACAATTCTTGATGCGCCAAGTATCAGAAACTCTACTATTCCAAGTGTTTGTGCTCTCTGTTAACCAGAAGATTAAATGTCGATAGTTCAATCACACAACTCCTATACAAATAAAGCAAAACCCTACATAATGAACCAAAAGAAACCTTTCTGCAAAGAACATTCATGGAGAATAAAATGGTTAAATTTTCATTTACCTCAATAAGATATGGCAAATCAAACTTGCAAATGTTATATCCAATTATAATATCGTGGTCCACTTCATCGATAAATTCACATAAGCAAAACCTTTTCATTAAAAAAGGTACTAAAATTGAGGTAATAATGTAGTGTAGAACTAGAGGAATAAAAGGTACTAAAATAAGAGATAAAAGGAACACAATGATAAAATAATTATATCTTCCTTCAATTGTATAAAAGAAACATGCAAGCATCGCCTTTTACAATAGCTTCCACGACTCATGCATCAAATTATTACCATTATTAAAATTTTTCTAAATGGTTCCAATATTTGACAAATTATTACCATTTCTAAATGAAAGAATAAAATATTAAACAAATATTTGAGTTTGATTTTAAGATTTAATTTGATATCTGAAATTTTTAGAAAGGATAATGGCATGTTTTATAATAATTTAATTTGCAACTTAACTCTAATTAAAAATTTTCAATTAAATTTTACTCTTTTATTTAAGAATTAAAAAAGTTTTTATTAAAAATTAAAGTGAAAGCATTAGGACTTGGGGAGTTCATATTTCAAATTCTCAAATATGCATGTTTTGTGCCTATTTGGCCTATATTAAAAATTCAGAGCCACAACACACAAGATAACTCATTCATTTAAAAGTTCTAGCAACTGGAAAAATCTCTACCTTCGATAAAAACATCAACATCAATGAAATAGATTGAACAAATTTTCCTTCTTTTCCTTCTAAAGGGGAAAGAAACAATACCCAAACTATAACATTGTGCATTTGAATAAGATTCTATGAAGTAGTAGCACCTATCAATGAGCAATTCTTATAAAGTTCATTATGAACCGATAAAACACTTGGATGAAAACTAACCATAATTCTAGCTTAATATAATAGATGAGTTCCGTATTAAAATTTCATTTCTTCACTTTGCTTTTGTTCTTTATTATGTTTTAAATAAATGGATTGCCTAATACACATTATTGTCACCGTTATAAGTAATAAAATTTTTCACTCACAAAATAAAAGCCAACATTTCCCTCACAATTAACTAAACAAGCAAAGCAGATTCATTACCAAAACACCATAAAAATCCGTACGTCACATAACTCTAGCTAAAGAGAACCAAAATTGGGAAAAATTAATGACAACCCAATATCAGTAAGTGGCAGAAAAACAAAAAGTTAACTTCAAAAACAATGACCAAGTAAAAACTATACCTATTTGAGAGATAAAGCTTACTATCAGAGAAAAATCGAAGGTGTTGTATGGTGATAGAGGCTATTCATCATATGAAGAAGAACGAAAGCTGGGGCTTTAAATCCTTATCTTCGGTGAATAAAGGCAACAAGAAGAGGGTGAATAAAGCGGCGAAGGGTTACAAATCAGAAAAGAGAAAGTTAGAAAGAAGAAGGGTACAAATATCTTCTTCTGCGTGATGATTGGGAAGAAATTGGAGCCCCTACCCCAAAGGGAGAAGTTGTTCCTACAGACATAGACAACATTAGCTAAAATAGAAGAACGTTGAAAATATTTGCAACACATGTTGTGAGGTTGTAAGGCAAAACCAAAAAAAAAAAAAACACGAAATAAATACCTAGGTAGATTAAAGAAGAAAACCGGTGGTGCAAGAGGCTTTTCTCAATGATTTCCTTAACGGCGGAGGAGAGATCTAATATGACTTCACCGGAGTGGATTCTCGGAGTTAGGGATTTTGGGAGATTGAGTAAGAAGGTACTCAATTTTGGGAGATTGGGGAAGAAATTGGGGATTTTAGAATTGGGGATTTAGGAAGTTAGGAAATTAGGGGAAAGAAATCGGGATTTCTGAACTGGAGGAAAGAGGGTAAGTGAAATGTAAAACAAAGAATAAAACGACGATGTATTGCAAATGATTATCAATATTTGCGGCGTTTAAGCTAAAGACACCAGTAATGTATAAACATATTGCGGCGTTTAGGATAAAACGCCACGAATAACCAAGCTAAAACGACAACATTTACGATATTACTTTACAAATTTGCGGCTTTTTTTGTAAAACGCCGGTAATTCATAACATTTTGCGGCGTTTTCTAAAAAACGCCACTAACACCGGACAAGCGAAAACGACACCGTCTCAATGTTCGCCATATTTTGCGGCATTTTGTTTGAAAGCGCCACTAAAAACAAGCTGAAAACGTCATCTTTTTATACCCCGAAGCTTATTTGCGGCGTTTATAAGCAAAAAGGCCACTAAAAGTACACATAAAATGGTATCGTTTTGCTGACTCTTTGGCGTTTTCATTAAAACGCCACTAAAATTGCTAAACTTCTCTATTTTTTAAATTTGAATATAAACCACTTCCTATATTTTAATTTTTAATATAAACAAAATATATATTTTATATACTTATATATTAAATAATATGGGTATAGTACAAATTAAATGGCATGAATCTTAGTTAATTCTAAATATTGCTTGATTATCAATAGTATATACACATTAAAGCTCAAACCATAAACACTTTAGTTTTCAATAGTATACCTTAAACCTCAAACCATAAACACACTCTCAACCCTAAGTACAGTTGAAACTTTAATTTTGATTTTATCGTACACATTTTAAAAAATAAATACATCGATATATTTTTGTATTGACTAAATATAAATATTTATGCATGCATATCTAAATATAATAAAATGGTGTTAATTAATTATATCAATATAATAATTGCTTGTGTTAATATTTTACAATATCCGGATCAAATTAAAGTAAACAATTGCACACTAAACTATTGTTCATGTATGCCTTTGGGATTTAACCCATTAATTTTGATATATATAAATATTTTTAAAAATAATAATTTATAAATATTTATCTTATTCAGATTTAACCCAAACCCCACTACATAACCCCAAATCCAAACTTCAAACCTAATCTTTAACACATATAACCCCAAACCCAAATTATATAATGATAATTTTAATATTAAAATTCATATTATCTATTTTACAATTATATAATAAATTATTTAATATATAAATTAAGGATAAAAATTTGAACCTATTTTAAAGAAATAAACATTGGGGTAATGGATACATTCCACATTCGGGGTTATGGGAAGACAATTTCACAATAAAAGGATGGATCGGTAAATGATGGTTGGATCCAATAGCTTCAGGTTTATAGGATTCTAAGGATTTTGGGGGATTTGAATTACGGGAAACTAATTTGAGGGATTTTGGTTTTGGGATTTTGGCTCATATAGCCAAAACCTTAAACTCTAAACCTTAGACCCTAGCTAAACCCTAAACATTAAACATTAAACATTAAACATTAAACCCTAAATCATAAACCTTAAACCCTAAACACTTAACCCTTAAACCCATAACCTTAACCCCTAACCACTACTGAAACACCCCAAACCTGGCCCACGAGCCTTGACCGGATCTCGGTATGTTCCCGGTGTAAACTGCTTCAAATTCTTTTGTTACTTAGGAAAAACTTGTGTGTTTTGAAAGAAAGATTTGTTTTGGGTTGGGCTTGAGTTGAAAACAAGTTTATTTCATTATTAAAATCCTTTACTTTAGGTGACAAAACGTTTAGGCTTTGTTTTAAAATAAATTTACTTAATCCTTTAATAAATAAAAGTTTGTAAGCTTAATAAATAAAAGCAAAGTAAAGTAGTTCTACTATGGCCTTATTACATCAATTAAATCCCAAAATTAAAACCAAAGTACATAAAATAAAATAGTCCAAATAAAATGAATTTCTTGCTGAGCATGGCCATCCCTAAGCTCCCCACCGACCGGTCCCTTCCTGATCATCACCTGAAAAATGTTCCCACAACGGGGTGAGTCAAACAGACTCAATGTGTACACGAACACTAAGTCTTAACAATTTCAGGCATTTCAAATCATACATGTACATAAAGCATTTAAACAACATGATGCAACCCGAACCCAAACCTAGATGCCATCCACTACACATCACCCGTACCAACCTGTACACCGTGGGGACTACTAAGTCAACCCTCCATCCGCTACACACCATCGAAGGCGTCATTGCAATGACGTGCTCATCGCCCTTATAAAGTTCGTGGTCTTAGGTCACCACATTCAGATATCGTGGTCTTAGGTCACCACATTCAATATCGTGGTCTTAGGTCACCACATTCACTTCCCCTTTTCATATAACCCATATGCCCCATATCATACATATCATGCATTAACATGCCAAATTCTTATTTCACATTCTTATAATGTCATATGTGTGTCATAACAGATATTTAACATAATTCTCGTAGGAGTAGGAAACGTACCTGAGTACTTTTGTACCATAGCATGGTATCTTAGCCATATTCACATTCTTATAAACATGCACATATTAATTATTGTCATAAATCTTATTAAAAGTAGTGTAGGTACACATCCGATTCGCTAACAAATTCAATTGAAATCCGAAAAGCTTGATCTAATGCCTTAGATCTTAAATCTCTACATTTAATCAATCATTTAATACTTAGTAAAGAGCCATTCGCCATAAATCCAAATCCTAGTAGGATTAGTACACTTAAATCCTTATCTTGTCCGATTGATGCCTAATCAAATGTCAAAACTTTGTATCCTTCTTTCTTGAAATCGGCAATCACTAGATTACTTGAATAGATTAGTTTCGACTTTTAAATATTAATGAAATACATCTTTTACTCAACATGGCCTTGGCGAATGCTATAGATACTTACCTTGTGGATTTTAAATCACGAAACTCACCGAATAACTAGGGAACACGCTACTATGGTGTACCTTCTGAAAAGAATTTCTCCTTCCATGTAGTCGACACTTAGTAAATCCCGAAAGATCTCTTCAAAGTTTCAAAGAACAAGATATTAATGGGTTAGTCCTAGATTTTGGCAAATCTTAAAAGAAAATGATGAAACCGAATGAGATCTTACCCTTACTTTAGAGATCGGCAATCCTTGCTTGAACCTTTATCAATATTCTACTATGTAGGCTAGAAGGATCTTGATTTCGCTTTTGATTGGTATAAAGAAATCGCTAATGATAGTATCTTGAGGAGTTTATGGATTCGATTTTAATGGAGACCACAAAAGCTATGAAGAATTCGGCTAGGCTTACTTTAGTTTTCGGCTTTGGCTAACAAAAAGAAGAAGAAGAGATGCTCTAGGAAATTCGGTAGAGAGAAGAGTTGAAAGAAAATATGATGAATGGCTCTCTTTCCTCTAGTAGCCAAAATTACTAACTTAAAATCCTTTACTTGGCCATCACTCCTATTTTGATAACTTTATCACTTTAATTATCACCCATTCAATTTAATAAAACTTAATCCAATATTTATCTCTTATCTCTTAATAAAAAAATAATAATAATAGTCCATCATTATCTATCTATTTGCCGAATTTTAAAGAGAATTAAACTCTTCCCCAAGTGCCTTGGTGCCGTCCAACTCCCTTGCTCCTTGCAAAAAAATAAAACTCTTTATTTGCTTCCCATGTGACTCGAACCTAGGCTCCTTCCCCTTGATTGTGGCGTCACTTCATCGGGCTTTAAGTGGTGCCTCCTAGCCACTACTCCAAGCCCGTTCTTGTGTTAAATTCCCTCTACTAATTTTCTTAAGGCCACCTTGTTTTAGTTTCCTTTTAAACTTAACATTTCTAAAACATTTCCTTACATTTCCAAGTTTCCAAAATGTTCACTTTCCTCTTTTAAACTTAACATTTCCAAGTTTCCAAAAATGTTCACTTTCCTCTTTAAAACTTAACATTTCCAATATTTTTCCGATGCATTTTCCCTATCTCCTAAGGTTCTCCAAACCCCTTAAACACACTCACCCACACACTGAGCCTATTAATTCATGAATTATGCGCCAAATGCATAACCCCTAATCTGGGTTATAACAACTACCACTTAAACCTTAATATCGTTAAACACTAAGATCTTAAACCCTAAACAATAATAAATCCCAAATAACAAACTTTAAAACACTAAACCCATTTCCCAAAATAACAAACCCTAAACCATAAAATTAACATACTAAACATTAAACCTTAAATCAATTTTAAAAGCTTAATTTGTAACTTAAATGAAAACTTCTAAATTGTTTAGTTAGAAATTTGTAACTTTTCATAATTAAGTAACTAAAATGAAACTTTCTCATTGCTTATAATAAGTGAATGTATCAAAATAAAATATAATTCAAAGAAAGAATAATAAAAAAATATGAAAATTAAATCGGATCAAATCAAAACGAGTCTCTACACAAAAATGGCTACTCAACTTTTAGCGGCATTTTTGTTCAAAAACACCGCTATTTCTCAGTTTATAGCAGCGTTTTTGTAAAAATGCCACCATTGCTCAGTTTATTAGAGGTGTTTGTACAAAAATTCCGCTATTTCTCTGTTTATTAGCGGTGTTTGTACAAAACGCCGCCATCGCTTTCGCTTTATTAGCGTTTGTACAAAACGCCGCCATCGCCGCTTTATTGCTCAGTTTATTAGCGGCATTTGTACAAAAATGTCGCTATTGCTTGTTTTTAGCGGCATCTTCTTGGAAACGCCGCTAATGTATAATCTTTACGGCGTTTTTTGTCCAAACGCCACTAAAAATGCCGCTAAAGCCCTGTTTTGCTGTAGTGAAGGTAGATTCATAGGATGTGCGCAGTTGTTGTTGGCTTGGTTCCACAGTCATTTTTGGAAGGTGGATAAGGTTTCCTATCGGGTCTTCTCAGAAAATTATTTGCCATTAAATGAGATAGTGGCTACCCCGAGGAGAGATGATATATTAGAGGAAAATTAGACAGTGCTTCTATGTAATCTTTAAGACGAGGATGTGGAGAGCCCCTTGGTTGGTTCCTGATGAAGTCCTTTATTGGTGTGGAAATTTTGATTGGGTGCCTTTGCCTAGAATTTTGGGAGTTATTGAATATGCACCACTGCTCGTACTACAACAATACAAAGCAGGACAATTTGTACCAGTGACGTATGGGTTAGCTCAAAGTGAATTCTCATATAAAGAGGACAATTATAAGAAGAGGATTCGAGAGATCTCTGAGGCTTGAAAGTAGGCTCGTCGTATGAAGATATTGACTCCAAGACCTATGACAACCCTAGAATATAGTGAATGGTTGAGTAGAAGAGTCAATGACAATCTCCCTATGCCAAGCCTAGAAGGTGCTCGATCGATTGAAGAATATTTGTGAGTAGTCCCATCAGAGTTGGAGATGATAAAACAGGATTTCAAAAGGCAGAGTTCAGAGCTCAGAAAGAGGATAGAAAAACTCGAAGAAGAAAAAATGTATTTGAGGCCAAATCTGACTATTGGAAGAGAAAATTTCTATAAATGCAAGCGCAAAATGAAGCCTTAGAGAAGAGTTTGTCAGAAAGTCGAGGTGAAAAAGAAGAATTAAAAGTTAGAGTCGCTGAATTAGGACGATCTCTTCATCATCATCGAAACCGTAATTTTGTAGCTGAGTTAAAATCAAGCCTGAACAAGATTGAGGAAATGAAGGGCAAGATCGTAGAGTTAGAATCAGCATTGCACAATTCTGAACTCTGAATTAGGCTTCTTGAAACAAGAGAAGGTCATTTAAAGGAAGAGCTCCACCATTTGCATGATCAAGTCAGAAATCGGGATTATCTCATGGGGGAAGCCATAGTTCAGATTCGAGAGGTAGCAGATCATCTACAGACTTTGGCAGTACAGGCCGATGTATTGAGCATAAAGTATGAGCTACAGTCAGCTCGTATTCAAGAGCTAGTTTCGTTATTAGGGAAAATTAAGACTTTAGGACTTAGGGCAAAAGCATATTTGTAATCTGTTTTATATAAAGGATTTTGTTTTCTAATAAAATTTTCTAAAATGAAGTTGAATCAGAATCGATGCCTCTTTGCATTCATGCATTTGCATTACATAGCATCATATGCATTCAAATTCATAGAGAGAGTCTAATTAGTTTAAATTAGAGGAGAGAAAGAGAGAAGGAAAGAAAATCTGGAAGTTGAACATCCTTACAGTACACGAGCCAAATCAAGAAAGATGGATCCAAGAATGGAACAATTTCAAAGAGACATCCAAGACTAGATGCAAGAGTAAATGGCAAAACTCCAACAAGAGATGAGAGATCAGATGTTGGAGGCACAAAAGAACATGATGGCCCAAATGGCCCAAATGATGAGTGGGATAATGGACAAGGGAAAGGGTCCCATAGTCAATGCTAAAGATAATGAGGATTACCCTAGGGGATTCACTCCACCACATGTACAAACTCAGCCTGAAGAATATCCCAGAAGGCCATCTGTTACAATTAGGCCTCAGCAAGGGCAAGTTGACACTAGAGCGCCCATGAATATCCAAGTTGGTCTAGGATCTAATCCAGGGGATAATCCCGCTAATCCTATTATTCTTGATCTGGACATAGCAGAGACAGAAGGAATTAGAACTGAATCTTCAAGACAGTTGGAAGATCGTATAGATGGTCGGAAGAAAAATTCAAGGCGTTGGAAAATGCGACCATCACCCTGGTATTGATGCAAAGGATTTGAGTTTGGTCCCAGATTTGGTGCTTCCTCATAAATTCAAGATGCCGAAATTTGAGAAGTACAATGGGACTAGTTGCCTTGAGGCCCACATCACTATGTTCTGTAGGCGCATGACTGGTTATGTGAACAATGATCAACTGTTGATTCATTGTTTCCAAGATAGTTTGGTGGGAGCAGCGTCTAGGTGGTACAATCAACTCATCCACGCTAACATTAGCTCTTGGAGGGACTTGGCCCAAGCCTTCATGAGGTATTATAATCATGTCACAGACATGACGCCTAACCGAATCATGTTGCAAAACATGGAAAAGAAATCAAACGAGAGTTTTAGAAAATACGCGCAAAGATGGAGGGAAGTTGCCATACAAGTACAACCACCTTTCCTGGAAAAGGAAACCACTATGTTTATCAACACTCTGAAGGCACCTTTTATCACCCATATGATAGGAAACACCACTAAAAGCTTCGCGGATATAGTCATGGCAGGTAAAATGATAGAAAATGCCATAAGGGGTGGCAAGATTGAAGCGGGAGAAACCATTAGGAAATCTGCTCCTAGGAAAAAAGATAATGAGGTGAGCAATGCGGGTACGTTCAACAAAAGGTAGTCAAAGGCAGTTACTGTTAGTCAGCCAAAAGTAGTTACTGTCGGGCAGCAAGGGTCGACAAGACAAGAATCAGGCCCCAGACAAAATGCTGAAAATATCCAATTTATGCCAATCCCAATGACGTATAAGGAGCTATATCATACTTTATTAGAGGAACGTGTAGTAGCCCCGTATTATCTATAGCCGTTGCAACCCCCATATCCTAAATGGTATGACTCAAACGCACAATGAGATTACTATGCAGGAATAACAGGAAATTCAATAGAAAACTGTTCTGCCTTCAAAAGGGTAGTTGAGAAGCTTCTTAAGTTGAGAGTTGTCAAGCTTGATGATACACCCAGTGTCGAGAACCCATTACCTAATCATGGGGACAAGAGGGTAAACGCGATTGGGGAAAATCTTGTAAGAAGGACTAAGGGGGATATCTTGGAAGTGAAGACCTCGCTAAGAATAATTTGGAGAGAAATGGCAAGAAAGGGACTAATAAAATCAAATCATGGAAGAAGTGAAGAACCAATGAACTACTGTGAGTTCCACGAAGTTGATGGACATGAGATCCAAAATTGTGCTGAGCTGAAGGCTTTGGTACAGAGCCTTATGGATAATAAGGAGTTGGAGTTTTATAAAGAAGGCTTAGAGGGAGCACACATACACGCAATTGAAGAAGAGTTGACAAAAAAGTCAATTATCCAAGGGTCATTATTTCCTGACCGAGGAATACAGAGGGCGAAGCACAAATCACGTTTAAAGTGGTAATTTAGAGACCTGTGTCCTTTCCTTGCAAGGATAACAAGGTCGTACCATGGAATTACAATTATAATGTAACGATGCCGAGAGTAGAAATTTTAGCTAGCACTTTCAAGGAGGTCCAAAGAGAGGGATTCTATAGACGAAATGGGAGGCATTACGACTCGGTAAACATCAGAATGGAACCAGCAAAGTCAAAGGATGTGCCATTGAGCCAGAGAAAGAACTCGATACCCTTATCAACGTACCTGTGAAGGAGGAAGAGGCTAAGAAATTTTTAAAATTCCTAAAACATAGTGAATACAGTGTGGTAGAGCAGTTATGTAAACAATCGACTCGTATTTCGGTGCTAGCCTTACTTTTAAGTTCGGATGTCCATCGTGAGGCTTTGATGAAGGTGCTGAACGAGACTTATGTTACTAAGGACATATCTATCAATAAGCTTAACCGATTAGTTAGTAACATAAGTGCTGATAACTTTATTTCCTTCAGTGACGATGAAATTCCACCTGGGGGTATAGGATTAACCAAGGCTCTACACATAACTACTTATTGCAAGGGATATACCTTACCTAGCGTGTTGATCGATAATGGATCAGCCTTAAATGTTCTATCATTGTCTACACTGAAGAGGTTGCCAATAGATAGTTCTCACATGAAGACGTGTCAGAACATAGTGAGAGCGTTTGACGGCACTAAAAGAAGGGTGATGGGGAGAATCGACATACCATTGCAGATTGGGCCAAATACATATGAAGTGGATTTTTGGTGATGGATATCAAGCCATCATACAATTGTTTGTTGGGAAGACCTTGGATTCATTCAGCAGGGGCAGTGCCCTCATCCCTTCATCAAAACTGAAATTGGTGACGGATGCTCGACTGATCACTATAAACGTAGAGGAGGATATTATAACGACTGTTACCAATGATGCGCTATATGTAGAGACAAATGAGGAGGCCATTGAATGTTCTTTTCGGTCTTTAGAGTTCGTTAACGCAACATTCATCTCGGAAGGAAGTAAGGTCCCAGTGCCCAGGATATCCAAGACCATGAGGATGGGCTTATAGATGATGGTGGGGAGAGGAGCCCTACCAGGGAAAGGACTAGGCAAACACCTCCAAGGAGAAGTTAGGGTGTCGATGCTGAAGGAGAAAAAAGATCGTTTTGGCTTAGGTTTCAAGCCAGATGCTAAACAAAAGAGAAAGGAAATAGAGAAGAAGTAGGAGAGAAGAAGGCCCCGGCTAAATGGAGAAGAAGTCCAATGAGGAATTAATGACATTCCACACATATCCCAAACTTTTGTATCTCAAGGATAATTCACCACGAGAGAGGGTTATTGAAAAGTCCTCACATCAATGCCATACACGAGGAAGGTGAACAAAGAAACCTGTTGGGCATTCGCCCTTATGAACTTGGAAGCGTTTTGGACAATTAGACTGCAGAGGAACTTGCTGTAGTTTTTAGAGATTATATAGAGTAATATTCAGAACTCTCTTGTTCTTTTTTAGCCTAGGAACAATGAGATTACTTTTGCGAAATAGGCTTATGTTAAGAAATAATTATTTCAAGAAAATACATTTTAATAATTGACTTGAGCAAATATTCTTTTATTTCATTCTTTTGACTTTCTAATCTCATTCAAAATTTTATATTTTTTTCATTCATATCATATGAAGAGTTGTACTCGAATTCATTTGCATATTCTTTGGTACTCCTCACAGGTCCCTAGATATCAATGACTTGAGCAACGATAATACAAATCCAAAGGTTCATTTTGAGCAAGACATGTGTTTAGAGGAATATTAGAATTTTGAAGATGTCCGAGATTGTGACTTATCTCCAGATTTGTTAAGAATGGTAAAGCAAGAGGAGAAACAGATCTTGCCCCACAAGGAAGAAGTAGAGAACATAGCCTTGGAAGAAGGAAAGGTTGTGAAAATTGGGACACGTATAGCCAAAGAGACAAAATAAGATCTTGTTGAGTTACTATGGGAATTCAAAGACGTCTTTGCATGGTCATATCAAGATATGCCCGGACTAAGCACCGACATTATATTGCATCACCTTCCCATAAGAGAAGAGTGCAAGCCAGTTCAGTAAAAGCTACGAAGAATGAGGCCTGATATAGTGTTGAAAATAAAAGAAGAAGTCCAAAAATAATTTGATGCTGGTTTTTTACAAGTGGTCAAATACTCAGAGTGGGTTGCCAACATTGTTCCTGCCCCTAAGAAAGACGAAAAGGTCCAGATGTGTGTAGATTATAGGGATTTAAATAAGGCTAGCCCAAAGGACAATTTTCTTTTGTCGCATATTGATACGTTGGTGGATAATACAGCAGGATTTTCATTGTTTTCCTTCATGGATGGATTTTCAGGATACAATCAGATCAAGATGGACCCTGAGGATATGGAGAAAACTACCTTCATAACACTGTGGGGCACTTTTTGCTATAAAGTAATGCTTTTCAGACTAAAGAATGCTGGGGCAACATATCAAAGGGCCATGGTAACCTTGTTCCATGATATGATGCACAAGGAGATAGAAGTGTATGTTGATGACATGATCGCCAAATCTCGAATAGAAAAAGAACACATTGAAGTCTTGAATAAGTTATTTTTGATATTGAGGAAATTTCAATTGAAGCTCAATCCGGCAAAGTGTACTTTCGGAGCTCGGTCAGGGAAGTTACTGGGTTTTGTGGTCAGTGAGAAAGGAATTGAAGTTGACTCAAGCAATGTCAAAACGATACAAGAATTACCTCCACCGCGCACTCAGAAGGAAGTTCGAGGTTTTCTTGGAAGGCTGAATTACATTGCTTGGTTTATTTCACAATTAACTGAGAAATGTGATCCCATATTTCATCTTCTCAAGAAGCACAACCAGGGTGTATGGGATGATGAATGCCAGAAAGCTTTTGACAAAGTCAAAAAGTATCTGTCAAATGCACCAGTACTGTCTTCGCCTAATCCAGATAGACCATTAATACTGTATTTGTCAGTATTCAATAACTTTATGGGATGTGTGCTTGGTCAACACGATGAGTTAGGAAGAAAAGAAAGGGCGATATATTATCTCAGTAAAACTTTCACTGATTATGAAATGAGGTATTCATCGATCGAGAAATTGTGTTGAGCATTGATTTGGACAACTAGGAGGTTGAGGCATTATATGCTTTATCATACTACTTGGTTAATTTCGAAGTTTGATCCGTTAAAGTATATGATGGAATCCACTGCTTTGAATGGGAGGATGGCTAGGTGGCAGTTTTTACTGTCTGAGTTCGATATAGTCTATGTGAACCAAAAGGCTATAAAAGGGAGCGCAGTAGCAGAATTTTTAGCTAGCAGAGCTTTGGAGGATTACGAACCTTTGACCTTTGATTTCCCAAACGGAGAGCTGATGTATGTGGCAAATACTGAAGAATGTCCGTGGAGGCTAAAATTTGATGGAGCGTCAAATGCTATGGGAAATGGAATTGGGGCAATCTTGGTATCCCCTAGTGGTGATCATTATCCATTTATAAGCAAATTGGATTTTGATTGCACAAACAACATGGAAGAGTATGAAGCGTGCATTATGGGCATTAGAGAAGCTATAGAACGTAAAATCAGAGTGTTAGAAGTATATGGAGATTTTGCACTAGTGATTTATCAGCTCAAGGGTAAATGGGAGACGAGAGATCCCAAACTGATTGGTTATCAAAAATAGTTCTGGGACTGATTGAGGAATTTGATGACATTACCTTCAATTATCTCCCACGTGATGAAAACCAGATGGCTGATACTTTGGCGACCCTGGCTTCTATGATCAAAGTAAACAGGCCAGAGGATATAAAACCCATTCAGATGGGTATTTTTGAAGTTCCAGCTCATTGTTATAATGTGGATGAGAAGGAAAAAGATGACCGCCCTTGGTATCAAAATGTCTTACGATACGTGAAAAATCATGAATACCCAAAGCATGCCACTAAAAATGAGAAAAGGACTTTAAGAAGACTGGCCTCTGACTATGTTTTAGACGGGGATATCTTGTACAAAAAGAAAAAAGATCAAATACTATTGAGATGTGTTGATGCTGTTGAAGCTAAGCAGATCGTGGAAGAAGTTCATGAGGGCGTTTGTGGAACACATACTAATAGATTCACAATGGCCCGACAGATAATGAGATTTGGATATTATTGGTCCACTATGGAAGGTGACTGTATAAATTATGCTAAGAGATGTCATAAGTGCCAGATTTATGGAGACAAAATTCATGTGCCTCCGTCACCCTTACATGTTATGACTTTTCCATGGCCCTTTTCCATGTGGGGCATGGATGTTATTAGACCAATCTCACCGAAAGCTTCGAATGGGCATCGATTCATCTTCGTAGTAACTGACTACTTCATGAAATGGGTAGAAGCTGCTTCATACGCTAATGTTACTAAATCAATAGTTAGTCGGTTCTTAAAGAAGGAGATCATTTGTCGATATAGAATGCCTGAGAGGATTATATCGCATAACGTCTTTGAACTTGAACAACAAATGATAGTAGAAATTTGTAGCCAATTTGGGATCAAACACCACAATTCGTCTCCATATCATCCAAAAATGAATGGGGCAGTAGAAGCTGCTAACAAAAATATCAAGAAGATAGTGGGAAGATGATTGAGACTTATAAGGATTGGCATGGGAAACTACTGTTTGCACTCTATACTTATTGGACATCTGTCAGAACCTCTACTGGAGCAACGCCTTATTCATTGGTTTATGGGATGGAGGCTGTTCTACCCATTGAAGAAATTCCTTCTCTTCGTGTGTTGTCAAAAATAAAGCAGGATGAAGCTGAATTGATTCAAGCTCGGTATGATCAGTTGAACTTAATTGAAGAAAAGAGGCTAAGGGCTATTCGTCACGATCAGATGTACCAAAAATGAATGATGCGAGCCTACAATAAGAAAGTTCGCCCAAGAGAGTTTCACGAGGGGGACCTTGTACTGAAAAATATCCTTCCAATACAAAAGGATTTCAAAGGGAAATGGATGCCGAATTGGGAAGGACCATATGTGGTGAAGAAGGCTTTCTCTGGAGGAGCACTGATCTTAACCAAAATGGATGGGAAAAGTTTACCCAATCCTGTGAACTCTGACTTAGTCAAAAAGTATTTTGCGTGAAAGGGAGAAAAGACCAAAGTGAAAATCCGCAAAGGGCGCTTTGAGTTTCTAAAAAAAAATAAAATGGAAAGGCCAAGGTGAAAACTTGAAAAGGGCACCTTGAGACCAAAGGGGTTTTGGGTTAAAAACCTGAAAAGGGCAGCTCAAATTCTGAATGGACACACAGTAATCTTGCTACACTTGAACCAACAATGAAAGGAAGAATGTTGCTTATCGGGGCATCAACAAAATACTTTGGGTCTTCTAAACACATGTTGAACTCAAGGTAGTCTTCATAAAGTTTGTATGTAGAAGCTCAATCGGCGATATCTAGGGCATCTGAATTTTGTCCTGTTTATTTTATTATCTTGGGATTCTTTTTCTTCTCAAAGATATGTTCTCAGTTAATTTCCTTTGTATTTTCTATTCAATTTTAAACTCCTTTTGATATCAATTTATTTGTTTCCCATTATTCATAAATGTGTTGCATTGAAATAATAATTGATGAACTAATAATTTCACAAAAGAAGTTTTACATATTACTTTTGAAATTTTTAGATAAGACAAGGAGCCAAAACAGGACAATTGTTTAGAATTTCCATGAGCGTAGAAATATTTGAGAAGAAAAAGTCTGGATAGAGACTATTTCTCTGAATTCTTTGTCCAATTGATGGGTGGGCGTTATGTTATCAGGTCATAACATTTGGGGTGGTGTGATGAACTAAGAAACCCTGAATTGTGGTGGAATGGGTTGAATCTGCAATAAACCCCCATACCCTAGAAATTGCAAATGGGTCAGATTGAAGGAGTTTTGATTCTCATTGTAGTAGGATGGTACAAGCCTTGTGTTCTCAAGATCCAAGCGGAGTTAACTCTAAAATTGGATTGGGGAAAGCTGGTGGAGTAGAACATGATTGATGAACAAAAATGAAGAATAAATGAGCGATAACACCAAGAGCAGGGAGCATACTCATAACATTTTTGTATCATAGCAAATTTCATTAGGAGCATTTGAATCATTTCGATCATTGCATCCTAATCCTAATCCTTTAAAAAGGAATCATTTTCATGATGTATTACATTTAGTCATTCATAACACATGTAGCTAGAAGCATTTGATTCATCCTGATCATAGCATTTTAGGCATGTGACATAAACATATGGAACCAAGTTTACAAGTTATGACCCTCAGTGGACGGTGTAGCAACATCGGTAATTTTACAGATTTTATCTCCCTAAAGTTGCAGTGGAGCAAATCAAAAATATGAGATCTTATCTTCCTGAAGTTGCAGAAAGCAGATCAAAGACATTTTTAGTCTTGTCTTCCTAAGGTTGTAGTGGAGTAGACTAAAGATAGAAGATCTTATCTTCATGAAGTTGCAAGAAGCAGAACAAAATAATTTTTTCAACCTTATCTCTCTGAAGTTGCAGTGGAGTAGATTGAAGATAGAAGATCTTATCTTCCTGAAGTTGCAGGAAGCAGATCAAAGACATTTTTTTAGTCTTGTCTCCCTAAAGTTGTAGTGGAGTAGACTAAAGACAGAAGATCTTATCTTTCTGAAGTTGCAGGAAGCAGATCAAAAGCATTTTTTCAACCTTATCTCCTTGAAATTGCAGCGGAGTAGATTGAAGACAAAATATCTTATCTTCCTGAAGTTGCAGGAAGCAGATCAAAGACATTTTTAGTCTTGTCTCCCTGAATTGCAGCAGAGTAGATTAAAGATAGAAGATTTTATCTCCCTGAAGTTGTAGTGGATCAGATCGAAAATAGAAGATCTTATCTTCCTAAAGTTGCAGGAATCAGATCGAAAGCACTTTCAATCTTATCTTCTTGAAGTTGCAGGAAGCAGATGAAAGACATTTTTAGTCTTGTCTCCCTAAGGTTGTAGTGGAGTAGACGAAAGATAGAATATCTTATCTTCCTGAAGTTTAGAAGATCTTATCTTTCCGGGTTACGTGAAGCGATAAAAGCATTTTTTCAACCTTATCTCCTCAAGTTGCGGTAGAGTAGATTAAAGAAAGAAGATCTTATCTTCCCGGTTGTAGGAAGTAGATCAAAGACATTTTTTTAGTCTTGTCTCCTAAAGTTGTAGTGGAGTAGACTAAAGATAGAAGATCTTATGTTCTCAAGTTGCGGAAGTAGATCAAAAGCATTTTTCAACCTTATCTCCCTGAAGTTGCAATGGAGTAGATTGAAGATAGAAGATCTTATCTTCTTGAATTTGTAGGAAGCAGATCAAAGACATTTTTAGTCTTGTCTCCTTGAAGTTGCAGCAGAGTAGATTAAAGATAGAAGATTTTATCTCCCTGAAGTTGCAGTGGAGCAGATCGAAAATAGAAGATCTTATCTTCTTGAAGTTGCAGGAAGCAGATCGAAAGCACTTTCAACCTTGTCTCCCTGAAGTTCCAGCGGAGTATATTGGGGATAGGAGATCTCATCTTTTTGAAGTTGCAGGAAGCAGATCAAAAGCACTTTTAGCTTTATCTCCCTGGAGTTACAGTGGAGTTAGAAGCCATTTGAAGAAGACCAAGAAGCCAAGGCTCCGCCAAGACCGGACAAAATTGGTCCTTTTTATAGTCTTTTCTATTCTTGTTTCACAACAATGAGTAAAGAGGGGCAGCTGTAGTAACCCATTTTGCTCTACTTTGAAAACCAAAACTCAAAATGAAAAATAAGTATAAATAAATGTTTAGTTTATTTTTACCCCTCATATAAGCCCAAATAAACCGCCTTACTAACCTATTACCGGACTAGCCCAAAACCTATTTACACCCTTAGCCCAAAACAAATGACTCAGACCCAAACTCGAAATTAACCCACTACCCAAACAGACTTAATCCAAACTAGAATGGCCCAAGATGGCCCAACTCTTAAACAGAATCGGTAGTGGCCTAGGGTTTCTAAAACCCTAGGCACCCTAAGCCTTTGTGCCCCAGTAAAATCCCAACAGTAGCGCAGTAAGAGCGAACACCCCAGCAGTAGCCCGATCATCGCGCCGCAATGGTAGGAGCCCGATCGTCGCGCCTTCGCAGCCACCAAAATCCCCGATAGCGCTGCAATCTTCGTGCCTGGCCGTCACCGCGAGATCGTCGTCATCAACCTGCAAAAAAAGGAAACAAATTACAGCAAAAAAGGAAAGAAGTAGATATGGAAAATATATTTTCCTTTTATTTTTGTTGTTTTTTTGGGTTATAAAACCCCTTGTAAAACCTATAATACCCACGCATATACAGAGAGAAAAAAACACAAACATACAGAGAGAACGTGTAACACCCTGAAAATGGGCCTATGCATTTTTGATTTAATTATACGAAATGGCATGTTTTATGTGTTATGAATGTATGATGAACATTTTTGGAAACTTGGAAATGTTAAGAGGAAAGTGAACATTTTTGGAAACTTGGAAATGTAAGGAAATGTTTTAGAAATGTTAAGTTTAAAAGAGGAAAGTGAACATTTTTGGAAACTTGGAAATGTAAGGAAATGTAAGGAAATGGTTTAGAAAATATTAAGTCTTAAGAGGAAGCTTGGAAATGTAAGGAAATGCTTTAGAAAATATTAAGTCTTAAGAGGAAGCTTGGAAATGTAAGGAAATGTAAGAAAATGTAAGGAAATGCTTTAGAAAATATTAAGTCTTAAGAGGAAGCTTGGAAATGTAAGGAAATGTAAGGAAATGTAAGGAAATGCTTTAGAAAATATTAAGTCTTAAGAAGAAGCTTGAAATGTAAGGAAATGTAAGGAAATGTAAGGAACCTTGAAATGTGAAAAATCGGCTTGGAAAATGGCAGAGATGCCACTTAGTGGCTCGGAAATGACGCCATATGCTAGGATAACTTGGGCCTAGTATGGCCACATGAATCCCAAAATAATAGGTTAAAATTCTGCACCCTAAGGTAAGGAGATGGACGGCATAGGAGACTAAGGTAGGAGTTTAAGTTGAAGTCAAATTCTTTTAGAATTTCGCTAAGCTAGGAAAATAAAGATATGAGAGTGATGGCCAAGAAAGGGGACTCTCTAGGCTTAGTAATTTCTAAAAAGAGGAAAACTAAGGCCATTCAACATTCTTTCTCCTCTTTTAAATCTCCGCCAAATTCTCTTTGCCATTATTCTTCTTTTTTTCTTTTCAATTCTCCACAAAGCCGAAAACAAAATCCCTAGTCTTGCCGAATTTCTAAGTTCAGATCTTCCTTTTCTTTCCTTGTAAACTGAAATACCTCAGCTTCCCATCATCAATTCTTTTCCTTTGCAAAACCAATCAAAAGTCAAGATAAGTTTCAAGCCTATAGTCAATCTCTAAGTCTCAAAGCCGAATCTACAAGGGTGTTTTAGTTTCCCGAAGGTGCACCATAGGCCGCATGTTCTTTAGTGATTCGGTAAGTTTTGGGATTTCTTTTCCTCACGATTTCTTCCTCTTTTCTCATCAAGATCTAACTCAAACAATTGTCTATGCCTATCAATTTCTCTTCTTTAGCCCTAAGTTTAATCCGCTTTATAATAAGCGTAAGTGCCGATTTTAGAAAAGCCAAGGTGAGTAATTAATGGTAGGTGGTCAATGGCCCTTTTCTATTCTTTTCTTTTTGGTCGAATACCATATGGGCTAAGATAATTGAGAATTTTGGTTTGTTGAATAAGTGGAGGATTGCCGAATGTAGGTAAAAATTAGGTGACTTCGATTTTAGGAGAAAGGCTATGTATAAGTCGAGGTTTTGAATTTAGATTCATAAAGGTAAGTGAATCGACATTCGCCAAGGCCCTATTGTGGTATTTAGATCTAATTCTTATTTGTTTAAAAAGTCAAAACTAACTAGTTCAATGATTAAAGGTATAGCCGATTGCAATAAAGAAGCATCACAAAGTTTGAGATTTAATTTTTAATCCAATCGGCACCAAGGTAAGAATTTGATTACAACAATCCTACTAGGATTGGGATTTATAATAGAATGGCTTTTTACTAACATGTTAGGGTTGACCAAATATAGGAATTAAAGATCTAAAGCGATAGAATGAGTTTTGTGATTTCAAGAATTGATATATATCGTGTGTGTTCTACACTATCTTTTAATAAGGATTATGGCTAAAATTTAATATGAGCATGTGTATAAGAATGTGAATATGGCTAAGGTACCATGTTATGGTACAAAGTACTGTGCACGCTTCCTACTCCTACTAGGATTATGTTAAATATCTCATATTTACACATATGACATTATAAGAATGTGAAATAAGAATTTGGCATGTTAATGCATGATATGTATGATATGGGGCATATGGGTTATATGAAAAGGGAAGTGAATGTGGTGACCTAAGACCACGATATCTCGAATGTGGTGACCTAAGACCCGATATCTAAATGTGGTGACCTAAGACCACGATATTTGAATGTGGTGACCTAAGACCACGAATTTTATAAGGGCGATGAGCACGCCGATTGCAAATGAACGCCTTCGATGGTGTGTAGCGGAAGGAGGGTTGACTTAGTAGTCCCCACGGTGTGATGGATGGCACGGAGATGTGTAGCGGATGGCATATAGGTTTGGGTTAGGGTTGCATCATTATTTCCTATCTCATTATATGAATATGCATGTAATATGTAAACATATGCCTAAATTGTTAAATTTTAGTGTTGGTTACACATTGAGTCTGCTTTGACTCACCCTTGTGGGATTATTTTTCGTAACGATCAAGAATGGACCTGCCGGTAGGAGCTTAAAGGTGGCCATGCACAAGAAGGAATTTATTTAATTTGGAATTTTATTTCATTAAGTACTTTGAATTTATTTTTTTGGGGAATTATTTGATGTAATAAGGCCATAGTAGAACTACTTTACTTTGCTTTTATTTATTAAGCTTACAAACTTTTATCTATTAAGAGATTAAGTAAATTTATTTTAAAACAAAGCCTAAACATTTTGTCACCTAAAGTAACGGATTTTAATAATGAAATAAACTTGTTTTCAACTCAAGCCCAACCCAAAACAATCTTTCTTTCAAAACACACAAGTTTTTCCTAAGTAACAAAAGAATTTGAAACGGTTTACACCGGGGAACATACCAGATCTGGTCAAGGCTCGTGGGTCGGGTTTGGGGTGTTTCAGTTTGGTATCAGAGCCCGGTTCAAAACTCAGCCTTGAGGGCTTTTAGGGCCCAAAACGTTTTCTCTCTTTTGAAAATGGACTTTTCTAAGAAATAAGCAGATTTTTCTGGCATGGCACCTAAGTCTCCGACCCGAAGTCCACCAGGTAAGTACTTGTAACATCCTGAAAATGGGCCTATGCATTTTTGATTTAATTATACGAAATGGCATGTCTTATGTGTTATGAATGTATGGTGAACATTTTTGGAAACTTGGAAATGTAAAAAATGATTTAGAAATATTAAGTTTCAAAAAGAGGAAAGTGAACATTTTGGAAACTTGGAAATGTTAAGTTAAAAGAGGAAAGTGAACATTTTGGAAACTTAAGTTAAAATAGGAAAGTGAACATTTTGGAAACCTGAAATGTATGGAAATGTTAAGTTTTAATAGAGGAAACTAAGGCAAGGTGGCCTTAAGAAAATTAATAGGAGGAATTTGACACACAAACAGCTTGGAAAAGTGGCTCAAGATATCACTTGAGGGGCGGTAGGTGACGCCACATACAAGGGTATTGGGCCTAGGTTTGAGTCACTTGGGGAGCAAATAAAGGAGTTTTATTTTGCTACAAAGAGCAGGAAGTGGATGGCACTAAGGAACCCAAGGGAAGAGTTTTATTCTCTTTAAATTTCGTCTAAATAGGAGATAAATAATAGATTTATTTATCATTATTTTTAGAGATAATTATTGGATTAATTCTTTTAATAAAGTGATAATTAAAGAGAAAAGCTATCAAAATAGAAGAGTGATGGCCAAGTAAGGGATTCTAAGTTAGTAATTTCGGCTATAAAAGGAAAAGAGGGCCATTCATTCTTTCTTCTAACTCTCTCTCTCTTAATTCTCTCTAGCAAATATCTCTTTTCTTCATTGTTTTGCTGTTTAAAATACACCTTGTGTAGCCAAACTTCATTACCAAATTGCTCAAACTCTTTTCTCTTCTTCTTTCATAATCTTCCAAAAGCGAAAGTTTGCTAAAATCAAGGCCATAGCCAATAGTTTTAAGACTTCAAACAAGGGTTGTCGATCAGATTAAGGGTAAGAACTAGTTATCATTCGATTTTCATCCTTTTCTTTTAAGATTTGTCAAATCTAGGACTAACCCCATTAATATCTTGTTGTCGAAACTTTGAAGAGATCTTTTCGGATTTGTTTAAGTCAACTACAAGAAGGAGAAGTTCTTTCCGAAGGTACACCATAGGTCATGTTCCCTAGTTATTCAAAGTGAATTTTGGATTTAAAATCCACAAGGTAAGACATGCTAATATTCAGCCAAGGCCTATTTTGGTGTTTTAGATCTAGTTCATATTTATTCAAAAGTCAAACTAATTTGTTAAAGTGATTTAAAGCTTTTCCAATACAAGAAAGAGTATAGTGAAGATTTCGGATTTGGCACCAAGGTAAGTTTTAGTGTACTAATCCTACTAGGATTTGGTTTTATAGCCTAATAGGCTTTATGCTAACATACTAAGGTTGGCCGAATGTAGGGACTTGAGATCTAAGGCTTTAGATTAGATTTTTAGGATTTCAGTGAAATTGTTAAGCGAATTAGGTGTGTACCCCACACTAAATCTCAAGAGATTTACGGTTTTAATTCATTATATGTGATAATATGAAAGTGTAAGAATATGGCTAAGGTACCCCACACTATTTCTTAATAAGTTTTATGGCAATGTTTTATATAAGTATGTGTATAAGAATGTGAATATGGCTAAGGTACCATGTTATGGTACAAAGTACTCAAGTACGTTTCCTACTCCTACTAGGATTATGTTAAATATCTGTTACGACACACATATGACATTATAAGAATGTGAAATAAGAATTTGGCATGTTAATGCATGATGTGTATGATATGGGTCATATGGGTTATATGAAAAGGGGAAGTGAATGTGGTGACCTAAGACCACGATATCTGAAAGTGGTGACCTAAGACCACGATATCTGAATGTGGTGACTTAAGACCACGATATTTAAATGTGGTGACCTAAGACCACAAATTTTATAAGGGCGATGAGCATGTCGACTGCAGCGAGTGCCTTCGATGGTGTGTAGCGGATGGAGGGTTGACTTAGTAGCCCCACCGTGTGCAGGATGGTACGGGTGGTGTGTAGCGGATGGCATATAGGTTTGGGTTCGGGTTCCATCATATTGATTAAATGCTTTATGAACATGTATGACATTGTATGCCTAAAATATTAAATTTTAGTGTTGGTTACACATTGAGTCTGCATGACTCACCCGTTGTGGGATTATTTTTCAGTGACAACCAAGGATGGACCTGCCTAGAGATGCTTAGTGGAGGCCATGTAAAGTTCATTTCTTTTATTTGGACTATTTTACTTTAAGTATTTTGAATTTAAATTTTGGGAATTATTTGATGTAATAAGGCCCTAGTAGGAATATTTTATTCATCTTTATTTGTTAAGCTTACAAACCTTATTTTATTAAAAGATTAAGTAAAATATTTTTTCTAAAAACAAAGCCCAAACGTTTTGTCACCTAAAGTAAAGGATCTTTAATAATGAAATAAACTTGTTTTCATCTCAAGCCCAACCCAAAACGATCTTTCTTCCAAATCACACAAGTTTTTCCTAAGTAAGAAAAGAATTTGAAACGGTGTACACCGGGAACATACTGTGATCCGGTCAAGGCTCGTGGTAGGGTTTGGGGTGTTTCAATTTGTATCGAGCCAGCTTTTAAACTCTCGGCCTTGGGTTTAAGGCCCAAAATGTTTTCAAAGTTAAGCCAAAAGGGATTTTGTGAATTAAGTAGGTTTTTCGGCATGGCCCACTAAGTTTCCGACCAAGTCCACTGTAGTACTCTGAAACACCCACACCCCACCCACAAGCCCGACCGGATCTCGTATGTTCCTCGATGTAACTCGGTTCAAAATTCTTTCAAAACTTTGAAAACTGTGTGTTTTGAAGATAGTTTGTTTGTGGGTTGGGCTCGAGTTTGAAAACAAGTTTATTTTTTTATATTAAAACCCATTTATTTCAGTGACAAAATATTTAAAGTTTATTTTAAATTGACTTAATCTTTTAATAACATAAATACGTAATATAGTAATTAAAACAACAATAAATCATCACTATGGCTTTATTATATAAAATAAAACCCAAAATAAAATTATAGAGTACTTAAAAAAATTTCCAAATTGAATAAAACTTTCACCGATCATGGCCACCACAAGTTCTCATCGTCCATCCATCACTGCTCATCACCAAACATGTTCCCACAATGGGGTGAGTCGATGACTCAATGTGTAACCAACACCAAAATTTAATAGAATTAGGCATACCATACATATCATGTTCATATAATAATTCAAGATAATGATGCAATCCGAACCCAAACCTATATGCCATCCGCTACACTCCACCTGCATTCATCCTCGCACACCGTGGGGACTACTAAGTCAACCCTCCATTCGCTACACACCATCGAAGGCGCATGCAATGACGTGCTCATTAAGATATAAAATTTGTGGCATAGCCACTCGATAATTGTGTCATGAGACACCACATTCGGGATAATGTAACCGGGTTACCACATTTAGATAATGTGACCAAGTCACCATATTCGGATAATGTGACCGAAGTCACCACATTCGATAGTGAGACCAAGTCATCACATTCACTTCCCTTTCTCAAATAACCCGAATGCCCCATATTATTCATATCATGCATATCATATTTAAATTCACATTCATGTCACTTTTCACATGTTAAGTATAACATATTTCGTAATCCTAGTAGGAGTAGGAAAGCGTACCTGAGTACTTTGTACCATAGCATGGTACTTTAGCCACATTCTTACACTTTCATATTAACACATATATCAAGTTTAAGCCATAAATATATTAAGATTAGTGTGGGGTACACACCTAATTCGCTTAACAACTTCACTGAAAATCTGAAATCCGATCTACTGCTTTAAGTTTTTAATGCCTACATTCGGCCAACATGGTAAATTTAGCAAAGGCCTATTTGGCCAAACTTAGTGTTTTCTTTCAAAGTCTAATCGGCTATAACCCAAATCCCGAAGGATTCATGTAATCAATTTCTTACCTTTGGTGCCGATTTAATGACTATTCAAATCCCAAAAACTTCATTTTTCTTCTCCTTGTATTCGGCGAAATCCTAAATCCCTTGAATCAGTTAGTTTTCGATTAAATAGATCTAAATACTTAAGATTGGGTCTTGGTCGAATATGTGAATACACTTACCTTGGAGTTCTTAAATCCCGAAATTGATCTTTGCTTCCTTAATGTCGTCGAAATTCCTATAACCATATGTTAGATTTGATCTAATATTAAAGTAGGAATAGACCTTTGGCCGAATGTACATATATGTACTTACCTTGTTTTCAAATCCCTAATGATCCTTAGTAATAATTGACTATGGCTCTCATAAGTAACACAAAGTTTCTACCTTAAGACTTGGAGGAGAATCGCTATGGTCACTTAGGTATTCGGCTTCAACAAGGACCTAAAAGAAAGAAGGATCTAAGGCCTTTAAGGAGGATCACTAAGAGTTGTTTTTGAGGTTTTGGTTTTGGTGAATTGAAACAAAGAAGAAGAATAGGGATAGGGGATTCTGAATGGTAAGTGTGAGAGAGAGCTTGTGATTTTGGTCAACAAAAGAGAATGCGTAAGATGATAAGGAAATTTTAGAGACTTTCAAAAGAAACAAAATAAGAAACAAATGGCCTTTACTCCTTTTTAGTTAAATTACCACACTTAGTTCCCCTATTCTGCCAACTCTCCCTTATTTTGATAAAGTTCATCTTTATTTATCACTTAATTAATCTCATCAATAATCTACTTAAAATAATCTATCATTAAATCACATTTATCCCTTATTTAGCGAAATTTTAAAGGGAATAAAACTCTTCTTTTGCATGCCTTGTGCCATCCACCTCTGTGTTTCTAGAAGCAAAATAAAACTTCTTTTATTTGCTTCCTAAGTGACTTCGATCCCCGCCCAAATACACTTGCATGTGGCGCCATTTCCAGAGGCCCTAAGTGGCATCTTCAGCCACTTTTCCAAGCCTGCTTGTGTGTCAAATTTCACATACTTTTTCTCTTAAGGCCACCTTGCCTTAATTTCCTCTTTTAAACTTTAAAACTCGACATTTATAAGTCATTTCTAAGTTTCCAAAAATTTTCGTTTGGCTCTTTAAACTTGACATTTCCTAGGTTTCCAAAATGTTCACTTTCCTCTTTTAACTTAAGTTTCCAAAATGTTTACTTTCCTCTTTTAGCTTAGGTTTCCAAAATGTTTACTTTCCTCTTTTAGCTTAGGTTTCCAAAATATTTACTTTCCTCTTTTAGCTTAGGTTTCCAAAATATTTACTTTCCTCCTTTTGAAACTTAACATTTCTAAATCATTTCTTACATTTCCAAGTTTCCAAAATGTTCATAATACATTTATAACACATAAGACATGTCATTTCGCATAATTAAACCGAAATGCATAGGCCCTTTTTAGGATGTTATAGTTCTACCCCCTTAAAATAATTTCGTCCCCGAAATTTCCTAACTAAAATAATTGAGGGTATTGCTGTCGCATTACTTCTTCCGGCTCCCATGAAGCTTCCTCCGATCCATGATTGCGCCATAACACTTTGACTAGAGGAACTGACTTCCTCCGTAATACTTTCACATCACGTTCCAATATCTGAATCGACTCTTCCTCGTAGGATAAGTCTGGCCTTAGCTCCACTTCTTCAACTGGTATCACATGAGAGGGATCCGATCGGTAGCGACATAGCATGGATACATGGAATACGTCGTGCATCTGCTGCAACTCTGGTGGCAACTCTAACTGGTATGCCATTGGTCCAACTCGCTTCAGTAGTCGATAGGGCCCTATAAACCTTGGGCTTAACATCCCTTTCGACCAAACCTTATCACCTTCTTCCATGGCAAGACTTTCGAAACACTTGGTCTCCCACTTCAAACTCTATTTCCTTCCGCTGAGGTCTGCAGAAGACTTCGCCTATCGAGGCTTCCTTTAACGTGTTTCGGATTATCTCAACCTTCTTCGCTTTGCCACCATCTCTCGGTCCCAAAACTCGACATTCTCCTAACTCAGTCCAACAAGTAGGAGTACGACACTTTCAATCGCACAATGCTTCATATGGTGCCAATCGAATACTTGCCTGATAGCTGTTGTTGTACGCAAGCTCGGCTAAAGGCAAATACTCCTCCCAACTTCCTCTGAAATCCATCACACATCCTCTCAACATATCCTCCAACACTTGTATTACTCGTTCAGATTGCCCGTCTGACTGTGGATGAAAAGCCATAGTGAAGTCCAACTTAGTACCTAAAGCTTGATGAAGTGCCCTCTAAAACCAAGACGTAAATCTTGGGTCTCTATCCGAAATGATAGACACCGGTACTCTGTGTAACCTTATAATCTCCGCCACGTATAATTTGGCTAACTTTTAAAGGGAATAATCCACTCTTACCGGGATGAAATGTGCGGACTTAGTCAAATGGTCCACTATTACCCATACCGAGTCCTTCTTAGTAGGCGTAAGGGAAGCCCACTAACGAAATCCATGGTAATTCTTTCCCACTTCCACTGCGAAATTTGGATTGGCTGAAGCAATCTCGATGGAACTTGGTGTTCAGCCTTAACTTGCTGACACGTCAAGCATTTTCCCATGAATTTCGTAACTTCCCGTTTAAGATCAGGCCACCAAAATTATTCTCTTAGGTCTCTGTACATCTTAATGCCTCTAGGATGCATAGCATAAGGGCTACTATGTGCTTCCCGAAGAATCCTCTGTCTTAACTCCTTATCCTTCGGCATACAGACCTTTCCTTTGAAGCACAACATTCCCTCATCAATAATCTCATAGTCCTCTAACTCTCCGTCCTGCGCTTGTTGTAACTTAACACTTAAATCCTTATCAACCAACTGTCCCTCTTTCACCTCCTTCAACCACGTTGGCTTGACTTGCAACTCAGCCAACAGGCTTCCATCCTTATACAAACTTAAATGGGCAAACATTGCCCTCAGATCCGACACCACCTTTCGACTTAGGGCATCTGCTACTACATTTGCCTTGCCCGAGTGATATTCTATCGAACAGTCATAGTCTTTCAGTAATTCCACCCACCTTCGCTGCCTCAAGTTTAACTCCTTCTGAGTCAACAGGCACTTGAGACTCTTGTGGTCTGTGTAGATCGTCGACTTTTCACCATAAAGGTAGCGCCTCCATACCTTAAGAGTGAAGACCACTACTGCCAATTCCAAGTCATGCGTTGGGTAGTTCACCTCATGCGACCTTAACTGCCGATACGCGTAAGCGACTACTTTTCCATCTTACATTAGAACACATCCTAATCCCGTATGTGAAGCATCATAGTACACCACAAAATCCTTTCCCGCCTCTGGCTGAATCAACACTGGAGCTTCCGTCAATACTTTCTTAAGTTTTTCAAAACTCTCCTGTTGCTTATCCGTCCATACAAAGGGTACTTCCTTTCTCATCAACTTTGTTAATGGCGCGGCTATTGACGAAAATCCTTCCACGAACCTTCTGTAATAGCCTACCAATCCTAAGAAACTACAAATCTCTACCACCGACTTAGGTGGTTTCCAATCCAACACAGCTTCGATTTTCTTAGGATCCACCCTTTTTCTTTCGGCAGACACCACGTGTCCTAAGAAAGTAACTTCCCTAAGCCAAAATTCACACTTGCTGAATTTGGCATAAAGCTTCTTCTCCCTCAATACTTGCAACACAATCCGAAGATGCTCATCATGCTTCTCTTCAGACTTAGAGTATACCAAAATATCGTCGATGAACACTACGACGAACCTATCTAAGTAGGGTTGGAAAACTCGGTTCATCATGTCTATGAATGCGGCTGGGGCGTTCATCAACCCGAACGGCATTACCACAAACTCATAGTAGCCGTATCTTGTCCTAAAGGCTGTCTTATAGATATCTACCTCCTTCACTTTCAACTGGTGATATCTTGACCTTAAGTCGATCTTTGAGAACACTACCGCCCCTTTAAGCTGATCGAACAAGTCATCAATCCTTGGCCAAGGATACTTGTTCTTAATGGTCAGCTTATTTAACTGACGATAGTCTATGCACATACGTATTGTTTCATCCTTCTTCTTTACAAACAAGACCGGTGCTCCCCATGGAGACACACTGGGTCAGATAAACCCACGGTCAAGTAATTCCTGGATTTGAGCCTTGAGTTCAACCAACTCTTTTGGCGCCATTCGGTATGGAGCGATTGACACATAAGCTTTCCCAGTAGCAAGTCTATTCCAAATTCCACCTCCCTATTTGGGGGTATTCTTGGTAATTCCTCTGGGAACACATCTTCAAAGTCCCTTACTGTTCTAACTCTATTGACACCTTCCTCCTTTCCATCCAACGCACTTACAAAGGCTAAAAATGCCTCGCACCCTTTATGAACCATCTTTTCAGCCTTAAGCGCCGAAACTACATTAGACAAGTAGTTTCTTCTTTCTCCTATCATAATGACCACCTCATCATCAGGGGTCCTTAGTTCCATTCGTTTAGCCGCACAATCCAACACAGCTCGGTGTTCTACTAACCAATCCATACCAAGTATGAGGTCAAATTCTCCGAAGGGTAACTCCATTAAGTCAGCTCGAAAGCTCACTCCCTGAATTTCTAGGGATATATTTTGAAAGATCTTATTCGCCACTATAGTTTGGCCTAATGGCTTACTACCGTCATCTCCCTCTCAGAAAGTTCAGAGTCTAGGCCTAGTGTTTCAACTACACTACAGGCAACATAAGAATGGGTCGAGCCCACATCAATTAAAGCATAATAGGGTTTGCCATGAATGAGAAACGACGGCTATGACGCTCGCACGCCTCCATCCTCCCTACGGTGAACCGCATAAACCAAACCCTACGCCTTGCCTCAAGATAGCAAGACCTCGCCTTTGTGTTCCACATCCTCCGCCAAGACCATTACCTCTCGTTATTCAACCACGACCTCGTTGAGGTCATGTCCTCCCCTACCAAATTTTGATTAACATTCTCGAGTTCTTGGTCGCTTTTCCGATCTCTTTGGATACCCTTGCGATATGGTCCTTGCACCCATACCTAAAACATCCTCCCGTCTTTTTTCAGCACTCCCCTAAGTGCTTCTTCCCACAATGATCACAAGGACGATACTGCCCTCCTGAACTAGCTTGCTGATTTCGTGGCCCATCAATTCTGGGCCTTTTCTGCACATTTTTCGATGATCCATAACCCCTCTTAGGTCTATTCTTATCAGAGTTCTGCTTGATCGAGTCCTTGATTCCTTCGGCTACCTTAGCCTTTTTTACTAACGCAGAAAACTCCCGCTCCTGATGTGGAGCTATCAGTAACCTTAGGTCATCCCTTAGTCCGTCCTCAAAACGGACACAAGATTCATGTTCGCCATTACTACTCCTCGAGCATATCGGTTTAACCTCGTAAATTCAGCCTCATATGTCGCACCGACTTGTTCCTTGAACTAGTCCTAGAAAAGCTTTCTCTCCGCTCATCAATATAACGTGTGCGGACATACTTTTTCCGATATGCCTCCTTAGTATACTCCTGTGTCGATCCTCGCAGTGGCTCCATCCTCACCGTTAACCACCATTGATACGCTTCATCGCGTAGTAGTGCCACCATTCCTTTCAACTTCTCCTCCGGTCAAATCGAGCTCATCCATAATGCGCTTCGGTTGTTTCCAACCAAGACTCAACAGACTGGCGCCACACCGGATACTCCACTTAAACACCTCAAATTCGTTGGCTCGGAGATGCTCGGCATGATTTCGAACTCTCAGATTTCCACCGTACCGACCACCATTTCCAAAACTCGCAAGATAGCCTCGACACAAGATCATCCCGTCATTCGAGCTTGCGCCGACACCAACAACCGGGGTGGTGGTGGCGAGGGTAACTCATTGTCGCACTTTGACCCGATCTAACGGGTTCGACACGATCATTCTTCCTCTGGCGTCCTTGACGATCGCGGCCCTCTAGAACTCATATCTAATGATGCGCTTTAATCGATTAAGAAATTTTATGAATTAGCTTTATATTCCACCGATTAACCGCGAAGAAGTTTTATGAAAAGAATTTTAGAAGTGGTTCTTTGTATTCATACATGCACACGCCTTTACATTCATCCATCAATCAATTATGAACTTTTGTTCATTCGTAAAAATGTTGTAGTTTTCATTGTTGTTGTTTTTCCACTACCAGGGGTATTTACGTAATTTGCCCTACAGGGGTATTTTTGTAATTTGTCAAAATAAGGTTCCTTGGTGATTTTGTCAAAAAGTATTTTGGTATTTTTAAATTCTCGGGGTATTTTGGAGAATTTTTTGAAATCTGAGGGTATTTCAGAAATTTTAGACCTTGGGGGTATTTTGGTAATTTTTCCACAAACTGGGGTAAATTGTAAAATTTTAATAAATTAGGGATATTTCAGAAGTTGCAAAATTTTGAGGGTTCTTTTTGAGAATTGTACTTTCCAAAACGGTGGTGTTGCAAAAATTTTGGAAATCGTATCATTTTGGTAATTTTGTAAGTTAGGGGCAATTTTGTAGTTTTTCCAAAATCAAGGCATTTTGATAATTTGCAAATAAGGGTTTTTGGACTTGTTATAAAATAATGAAAATGTTGATTAGAACTGTGGGTATCTTAGACATTTTATAAACCAAGGGTATTTTGTAATTTTACCACTGTGGTATTTTTGTAATTTTATAAATCGAAACTTTTCAGAAAATTGTGTAGAAAAGATAGTTTCCACTTAATTAAAGAAAAAATGATTTTAAGAGTTTTAAAATTAGGATTCTTATAAAAAACATGGCTAATTCCCTTTCGGGTTTTAGTTATTGGGTTTAGCCTATGACCGAGTCTTCTTAGTCGGTGAACCAAAACTACGCACTGTGCGTGATTCGAGTGGAGGAGGTGAGTCACACTGACCGGTTAAATACCAAGCTCCCACTAAAATCATTCCTAGACATGCGCACAGAGGTTGCCACACCCACTAAGTCTTACGGGTTGGGTGAACCAAAGCTACGCACTGTAGGATTCTCACAAGAGGAGGTGAGTCACTAGGACGCTTAAATACTGTGCTCTTCCAAATCCAATCCTAGATGCATGCACCATGGTTGCGACACCCTAACTCGATTGACTTAGCCATAGGTTTGTTTAGTGCATTAAGTCTTATGTATTTGTGTTTGAGTAGACTAATCCTGGGTTCAAGTTCTTATCATGCTATTCCACGCTCCATTCCTTTTCTACCCTTCTATAATTCACATAATCACACGAGATAGTTAGGTACTTACCGGTGGATCATGGTTTGAGACTTAGGTGCCATGCCGTAAAAACTCGCTTTTTCATAATATACTTTATAAAGCTTATTTGGGCTCAATTTGAAAACGTTTTGGGCCTTAGCCCACAGTGCCGAGAGTTTAAAACTGGCTCGATACTCAAATCGAAACACACACCCGGTCCACGAGCCCGGACCAGATCCGTATGTTCCTCGATGTAACCTTGCTTCAAAATTCTTTCAAAACTTTGAAAACTGTGTGTTTTGAAGATAGTTTGTTTGTGGGTTGGGCTCGAGTTTGAAAATAAGTTTATTTTTTTATATTGAAAACCCATTTATTTCAGGTGACAAAATATTTAAAGTTTATTTTAAATTGACTTAATCTTTTAATAACATAAATACGTAACATAGTAATTAAAACAACAATAAAATCATCACTATGGCCTTATTACATAAAATAAAACCCAAAATAAAATTATAGAGTACTTAAATAAAATTTCCAAATTGAATAAAACTTTCAACTGAGCATGGCCACCACAAGTTCTGCCGTCCCGGTCCATCACCGCTCATCACTCAAACATGTTCCCACAACGGGTGAGTCGATGCACTCAATGTGTAACCAACACCAAAATTTAATAGAATTAGGCATACCATACATATCATGTTCATATAATAATTCAAGATAATGATGCAATCCCAACCCAAACCTATATGCCATCTCGCTACACTCCACCTGTATTCATCCTCGCACAACAGTGGGGACTACTAAGTCAACCCTCCATCCGCTACACACCATCAAGGCGATCAATGCAATCGACGCGTGCTCATCGCCTATATAAAATTTGTGGCATAGCCACTGATAATTGTGTCATGAGACACCACATTCAGATAATGTAACCGGTTACCACATTCGTGATAATGTGACCAAGTCACCACATTCGGATAATGTGGTCAAGTCACCACATTCAGATAGTGAGACCGAAGTCATCACATTCACTTCCCCTTTCTCAAATAACCCGAATGCCCCATATTATTCATATCATGCATATCATACTTAAATTCACATTCATGTCACTTTTCACATGTTAAGTATAACATATTTCGTAATCCTAGTAGGAGTAGGAAAACGTACCTGAGTACTTTGTACCATAACATGGTACTTTAGCCACATTCTTACACTTTCATATTAACACATATATCAAGTTTAAGCCATAAATCTATTAAGATTAGTGTGGGCTACACACCTGATTCGCTTAACAACTTCACTGAAAATCCGAAATTCGATCTACTGCTTTAAGTTTTTAATGCCTACATTCGGCCAACATGGTATATTTAGCAAAGGCCTATTTGGCCAAACTTAGTGTTTTCTTTTAAAGCCTAATCGACTATAACCCAAATCCCGAAGGATTCATGTAATCAATTTCTTACCTTTGGTGCCGATTTAATGACTATTGAAATCCCGAAAACTTCATTTTTCTTCTCCTTGTATTCGGCCAAATCCTAAATCCCTTGAATCAGTTAGTTTTTGATTAAATAGATCTAAATACTTAAGATTGGGCCTTGGCCGAATATGTGAATACACTTACCTTGGAGTTCTTAAATCCCAAATTGATCTTTGCTTCCTTAATGTCATTGTCGAAATTCCTATAACCATATGTTAGATTTGATCTAATATTAAAGTAGGAAGAGACCTTTGGCGAATGTACATATATGTACTTACCTTATTTTCAATCCGAATGATCCTTAGTAGTAATCGATTATGGCTCTCATAAGTAACACAAAGTTTCTACCTTGAGACTTGGAGGAGAATCGGCTATGGTCACTTAGGTATTCTTGGCTTCAACAAGGACTGAAAAGAAAGAAGGATCTAAGGCTTTTAATGAGGATCGGCTAAGATTTGTTTTTGAGGTTTTGATTTTTGGTGAATTGAAACAAAGAAGAAGAATAGGGATAGGGGATTCGACAATGGTAAGTGTGAGAGAGAGCTTGAGGTTTTGGTCAACAAAAAAGAATGGAGAAGATGACAAGGGAAATTTCGATAGAGACTTTCAAAAGAAACAAAATAAGAAACAAATTGCCTTTACTCCTTTTTAATAAAATTACCACACTTAGTTCCCCTATTCAGCTAACTGTCCCTTATTTTGATAAAGTTCATCTTTTATTTATCACTTAATTAATCTCATCAATAATCTACTTAAAATAATCTATCATTAAATCATTACTTATCCCTATTTAGTAGAAATTTTAAAGGAATAAAACTCTTCTTTTGCAAGCCTTGTGCCAGTCCACCTCTGTGTTTCTAGAAGCAAAATAAAACTTCTTTTATTTGCTTCCTAAGTGACTCGATCCACAGCCCAAATACACTTGCATGTGGCGCCATTTCCAAAGGCCCTAAGTGGCATCTTCGTGCCACTTTTCCAAGCTGTTTGTGTGTCAAATTTCACATACTTTTTCTCTTAAGGCCACCTTGCCTTAATTTCCTCTTTTAAACTTTAAAACTCGACATTTCTAAGTCATTTCTAAGTTTTCAAAATTTTCGCTTTGGCTCTTTAAACTTGACATTTCCTAGGTTTCAAAAATGTTCACTTTCCTCTTTAACTTAGGTTTCCAAAATGTTTACTTTCCTCTTTAGCTTAGGTTTCCAAAATGTTTACTTTCCTCTTTTAGCTTAGGTTTCAAAATATTTACTTTCCTCTTTAGCTTAGGTTTCCAAAATATTTACTTTCCTCCTTATGAAACTTAACATTTCTAAATCATTTCTTACATTTCCAAGTTTCCAAAATGTTCATAATACATTTATAACACATAAGACATGTCATTTTGTACAATTAAACCTAAAATGCATAGGCCCTTTTAGGATGTTACAACTCCGATCTTTTGTGTGATTTATGATATGAATTGTATAAGGTAGAAATGGAACGAGATCAGCATGATAAGTACTTGAACCCTAGGGTTAGTTACCCCAACAAGTACATAAGACTTAAGGACCATTAAACAAACACATGTCTAAGTCATTGAGTTAGGTGTGGTAACCATTGTGCGATGTCTAGGATTGGTTTCAGTGGGAGCTTGGTGTTTAAGCAATCCATGACTCACCTCCTCTCCACTCGAATCCTACCTGTGCGTAGCTTCTGGCTCACCCTAACTAAGAGGACTCAAATGCGTGCTCAACCCAATAATTAAAACCCGAAAGGGACTAGTCAGATTTTTATGGAAACCCTAGTTTTAAAATTTCTAAATTACCTCTTGATTTGAAAAGATTATTTTATAAATTTTCCTAAATATTTTTGATTTACAAATTTACTAAAATACCCCTAGTGGTAAAATTACAAAATGCCCTTAGTTTATGAAACTTCCAAATACCCACAGTTCTTATCAAAATTTCACTATTTTGCTTAAAGGAACCCTAAATTTACAAAATATCAAAATACCTTGATTATGGAAAAAAAAACAAAAAAATTTATTTACGAAATTACCTTTACCCTACAAAATTATCGAAATACCCCCGAGTTATAAAATTACCAGAATGACCCCCGATCTTTAAAAATTTCTGCAGCAACACTGATTTGGAAAACAAATTCGTAAACAACCTTCAAGTTTTGTAAATTCAAAATATCCTTGATTTATTAAGATTTATAAATTTACCTTGGTTTATTACTAAAATACCCTTGTAATTTCAAAATTTCAGAAATACCTCTGGGATTTCAAAAAAAATTACCAAAATACCCTTATTGACAACATCACCAAGGAACCTTATTTTGACAAATTACGAAAATACCCCTGTAGGGAAAATTACGAAAATACCCCTAGGTAGTGGAAAAACAACAACAATGAAAACTACAACATTTCTCTGAATGAACGAAAGTTCATAATTGATTGATGGATGTATGAATAGATCGTGCATGTATGAATCTGAAAGAACCACTCCTAAAACTCTTTTCATAAAAATTCTTCGTGGATAATCAAGGAATAAGGGCTAATTCATAAAATTTTTTAATCAGATTAAATCGCGAGTTAGTAATGAGTTCTAGTGGATGTGGTCAAGGTAGTATCTAAGAAATGTGTTAGTTTTGTTAAGATCAGAGTGCGCAGCAAAGGCGTAGTGTGATGAGTTAGGTTTGAACGATAGTAAGCAATTTCGAGGACGAAATTATTTTAAGGGGGTAGAACTATAACATCCTGAAAATGGGCCTATGCATTTTTGATTTAATTATACGAAATGGCATGTCTTATGTATTATGAATGTATGGTGAACATTTTTGGAAACTTGGAAATGTAAGAAATGATTTAGAAATGTTAATTTTCAAAAAGAGGAAAGTGAACATTTTGGAAACTTGGAAATGTTAAGTTAAAAGAGGAAAGTGAACATTTTGGAAACTTAAGTTAAAAGAGGAAAGTGAGCATTTTGGAAACTTAAGTTAAAAGAGGAAAGTGAACATTTTGGAAACCTGGAAATGTATGGAAATGTTAAGTTTTAAAAGAGGAAACTAAGGCAAGGTGGCCTTAAGAAAATTAATAGGAGGAATTTGACACACAAACAGCTTGGAAAAGTGGCTCAAGATATCACTTGAGGGCAGTAGGTGACGCCACATACAAGGGTATTGGGCCTAGGTTCGAGTCACTTGGGGAGCAAATAAAGGAGTTTTATTTTTGCTACAAAGAGCGAGGAAGTGGATGGCACTAAGGAACCTAAGGAAGAGTTTTATTCTCTTTAAATTTCGTCTAAATAGGAGATAAATAATAGATTTATTTATCATTATTTTTAGGAGATAATTGTTGGATTAATTCTTTTAATAAAGTGATAATTAAAGAGATAAAGCTATCAAAATAGAAGAGTGATGGCCAAGTAAGGGATTCTAAGTTAGTAATTTTGGCTATAAAAGGAAAAGAGGGCCATTCATTCTTTCTTCTAACTCTCTCTCTCTGTCGAATTCTCTCTAGCAAATATCTCCTTTCTTCATTGTTTTGCCAAGCCGAAAATACACCTTGTGTAGCCGAAACTTCATTACCAAATTGCTCAAACTCTTTTCTCTTCTTCTTTCATAATCTTCCAAAAGCCGAAAGTTTGCTAAAATCAAGGCCATAGCCGAATAGTTTTGAGACTTCAAACAAGGGGTTGTCGACTTCTGTATTAAGGGTAAGAACTAGTTATCATTCGATTTTCATCCTTTTCTTTTAAGATTTGCCGAAATCTAGGACTAACCCCATTAATATCTTATTGTCAAACTTTGAAGAGATCTTTTCGGATTTGTTTAAGTCAACTACAAGAAGGAGAAGTTCTTTTCCGAAGGTACACCATAGGTCGCGTGTTCCTAGTTATTCGTGAATTTCGGATTTAAAATCCACAAGGTAAGACATACGAATATTCGCCAAGGCCTATTTTTGGTGTTTTAGATCTAGTTCATATTTATTCAAAAGTCAAACTTTGTTAAAGTGATTTAAAGCTTTGCCGAATACAAGAAAGAGTATAGTGAAGATTTTGGGATTTGGCACCAAGGTAAGTTTTAGTGTACTAATCCTACTAGGATTTGGTTTTATAGCCGATGTAAGATCCTAAAATTGGGGTTATTTGTGATTGAATTAAATTGCTTGTGATTGGATTGCTGTGGTGTTATTCGTGGTATAATAGGACTTAATTATGAATCTTGAGTAGGCTCGAGTAGTAGGAAAATTCCATTTGTAAGCTTTAAAGATAGGGAGCCTTAGTAAGTAGGGGTTACAAGTTAAATGAGGGAATATTAGACACTAAAAAGGCCTTGGAAAAGTGGCAAAGGAGGCCACTTAAGGGCTGGAGTTGACGCCATCAAGGGAGCAAGGAGCCTATGTTTGAGTTGTGGAATCCCCTTTTCTACTCTTTATTTTGACGGCAGGAGAGAGAGAAGTGCTCAATTTAAACACTTCAGATAATAAGGATTTATTTGGATTTTATGTGAATTTTTTTAATAGTTGGCGAGAGAAAATATAGGCATTTGACTAATTCAAACTTGTTTGAATTAGTGGCGTGAGTATTTTAGGAAGCAAATTAATTTTTTTGAACTCCTTGTTGAGGAGGAGTGGACGGCAAGGACTAGATGAAGGGGGGAGTGCCGAATTCTTTTAAGGCATACTCTTCATTTTGTTTTTTTCTTTTCTCCATTTGCAAGTAGCCGAATTTCCCTACTCTTTCATCTTTGATTTTCTTTCTTTCTCTCCTTTCTCATTCTCTCAAAACTGAAACCCTTATCTCCTTTTCCATTATTTCTTTCTTTCTCTCTAGCCAAATACACACCTTTGATGTACCAAATTCCTTCTCCTATTTTGAATCACTCGTGAATATTAAGAGTAGCATAGATTTCTTCGGACTTTTCTTTCAATCGGTTTGAGAAGGTAAGTACTTATAGTGAATGCCTATTTCTTCTCCTCTCTTGTTCTCTCGTCGACTAGGATGAATGGAAAAAGCCAAAATATACTTGATGGTTTGGCTAATCAGTGTTTTGAAACCGATTTTATCTAGGTACTCCGGGGTTTTGAAGTATTCAGTTAAGCCTCCATTCGTTAGCAATCAGTCTTGGTAGTGGTGGTAAGAATTTTGTTAACCATTTATTTGGTATTTGAAAGCCGAAGGCTATTTGTTGTGGATGCTAACGGTTTCCGATTGTAGGGGGTGATGTAACACCCCAAACTCGGCCCATGAGTCCTAACCGGATCTGGTATGTCACGGAGTAAAATAATTTGAATCATTTTGAAGGTTTGGTGAAAAACTTGATAAAATTTAGCTAAGGTGTGAAAACGGGGTTTGAAAACTTAGTTGGGCTTTTTATAAGTATAGTTGGGTTGATAAACCCTTTTTGAAAACGGTTGATCATGTAGCATTTTAAAATCGTTTAAGTTACAATTAGCTTGGTTTATTTGTGTTACCTGATGGTAACATCTTTGAAAACCCGTAAAAGTTTATTAAGTTTGAAAAGTTACTTTTAACCGGTTTACATATCTTTTGTAAATTCGTTTGTAGCATAACATAAGTAAAATAAAATAACATCCAAATAATAAATAATAGCGGCCTTATTACAATCCCAAAATAAAAGACTTAGAAAAATAATAAGTTTAACTAAAACAAAGTAATTTCAAATCCATCGATAAGCATGGCACCTCGAGTCCTCTCGGCTCCATCTCCGCTGATCTACACATCTCAAAATGTTAAAGGAAGGGTGAGTCACCAAGACTCGGTGTGTAAATCCCCACCAAAAAACACAGCTCATACACAATTTATTAATAAACATGCACATGCAACCCAACCTATCCATCCATACTCCTTAACTACCCGTGTGGTCAAAACCATCGATGACCATGGGTCACAAATTAAATGATGGGGCCAACCCATCGTGTGGTCAAAACCACCGATGACCATAGGTCACAAATAATCAAGTGTGGTCAAAACCATCGGTGGCACCAAACCACTGGGACTTAGTCGCGATTTATCAATCGGTGTGGTCAAAACCACTGATGACCATAGGTCACAAGTAATCTGATGGGGCCAACCCATCTTGTGGTCAAAACCACTGACGATAGTCCATAAAATCATCCCCCTGCTCTCATCAATCCCACCATCATCATGCTTACGTATCAATATCATAAATCATGCATTTAATAGCATATGATGGCATACTCAATCATATTTCAAAATGAAATAACAGATCACAAGTTAGGGGACTTACCCGGAAACCATGCCACAAGCTAATCACAACCAAAAAGATTAACAGGCAAACAATAAAGTCATGTAAATTAATAAAGTGTGTAGTGAGTTTTTACACACCTGTTTCTACCACGAATCCTAGATCCCGAAGATCCAATCTACAACGCTAGATCTCTTAACCTATAATCGGCCAATAACATAATTAGGGACATTAGGCCTATTCGGCCATGTTAATAACCCCGAAGGATCTCTTGTACCAAAAATATGGCCTTTGGCCTAATGTACTTAACCACCACCTAACTTACCGAAATCCTGAATTTGTCACTTGAGTCTTCAAGATCCCTACCAAAACAAATGTTAAAATTTGCTTGTACATTTATACATAACCAAAGCCTATAGCCGAATGTTACTTACCACCTTACCTTAGGAGAATAAATCCAAAGCTTCCCTTAATGGCTATGGCTTCCTACAATCGCTTTAATCATATTAGTAAGAATCATAGCCATTAAATACATAACCTTGTACCTAAAAGAGGTGATTATCCCTTACCTTAATGATTATTTAGCCCCTAAACACCACAAGTTAGCACCACTTAGTGTTGTGAGGGGGGTTCGGCTACCTTCAACGAAGAGAAAAGAACCGAAAATAGCACTTTTTCCTTAAGGGAGATTCAGCCAAGTGAGTCTAATGGAAGAGGCAAGATTTCGGCAGCAAAAGTGGTAGAGGTTCGACTAATGGAGGAAGAAAAAGAGAAAGAAAAAATGTAGGGGAATTAATGGTGGTTTCAGCTTAGTAGAAGAAAAAGAAGCTGGAAGTTTTGAAAAATTTTGGCAAATGCAACAAGGGAGAATTCGGCCAGCCCTATTGAAGAGAGAAAAAGAAAAGAACTTGATGAATTTTGGCACTTCTTTGCTATACAAACTGAATATGGACAGCCCCCAAGGAGTCCTATAATCGACAACACCTTCTTTTTTTTGGTGATAATTTGGCTTTTAATTATCAAAAGATAAAGCAAGTTTTATCTTCCAATTATCTCCTATCCTCTCTTTATACAATTTAAATGAAAATAAACTTACTAATACTACTCTCTTCCAGCCGAATAAGTGCAAAAAAATAAGCTTTATCCTTATCAAGTTAAGAGTCCACAAACATGCCATTAGCTCATTCCCTTCTCACGCCATTTTGCATAAAAAAAAAATAAAACTGATTGCTGCTTCTTAGGCTCGAACCAAAGACCTCACTGCTGTAGCCTCCCTTAAACGCCCCATGCCAACTCTCCCCATTTGACTTTCATGTCATAAAGCCTCCTCATTAAATTTTAAAGCCTTCTACCTGGCCCTCTTCCCTTTAACGCCAGAAGCCCAAAAGAATAAAATGCTCCCTGCGTCCATCATGTCTCGAACCCGAGACCAAACACCAAAGCCCTTTAAGTGGCACCCCAAGCCACTCCACCAAACCATCTTTCATGTCATAACACCCCCACATTTAATTATAAGGCCTTCCTAGGCCGATCACTTCAAAATTTAAAATGCCAAAATGCCACTCCAGCAGCCCGAACCTATGACCTGCGCCCCTCTTCTCCTCCAACTCTTAAGTGGCGCTCGGTTACCACTTTGCTACTGCCTTATTTCGTCACATGCTTCACCCGAAATTTTACTTAACCCCTATCTCACCTAGCTTCCTTCCTTTAAACACTTAAAAAGAAATTTTTAATCCTAAAACAGGCCTAGCTTGGGGTTAATTCTAGACCCTAAAACATGCCAAATAATCCTAGAATTTAATTCTTCAAGCACACATATGGGAAAATATTTAAATTACAAATAACCCCTAATTTAGGGTGTTACAGTTCTACCCCCTTAAAAAGAATTTCGACCTCGAAATTACTTACTAACAAATAATTGTACATCCTAACTCACCGCACTAAGCTTATGTCACAGACTGATCTTAATAAAATTATCTTACTTCCTAGGCACAAACTCTAAGTTCACAACCAAGGTTTTAGGCACTTCCTTAGCAAAATAAGAAAATTCTACAATAATCAAAGCAATTAAGGGTATTCCAGAAATAAGGAATGTACCCGTTGTCACATCTGGCACATCTTCCTCCTTGCGATGGCCAACTGCATAAACCAACCTTGGTTGCCTCGTCTCTGCACCTTCAGTACCTCCGCTTGGTGCTTCACGACTACGACCGAAACCATTACCTCCTCTTCCTGCATCGCGACCTCTCGGAGGCTGTTGGTTATCCCCTCATTTGGTGCACGATCCTGACCTTCTGTTCTCAGTCTGGCTGCCTTCTTCGGACAGTCTCTAACTCGATGCTCCATAGACCCACATTCGAAGCATCCTCGATTACCATTCCAACACTCCCCCTTGTGAGACATCCCACACCTAGCACACCGTGGCGGCCATTGAGGATTAGCAGTAGCGGTAGCAGGCCTAGCAGCTTGATCCGACCCATCAAACCTCGTCCTCTTCTGCTTATTACCCGAGAACCTTGAAGGTCCGGAGCTCCTCTTATTCTAATTTCTATCTTGATTCCGTCTAACCGACTGTCTTACTCCTTCAGTAACTTTCGATTTCTCCATTAAGACCGCGAACTCCCATTCCTGTTGTGGAGCTATCATCATCCTCAGCTCATCTCTCAGCCCATCTTCGAATCTAACATAGCGTTCATGCTCGGTACCCACAATTCCACGAGCATACCTACTCAACCGGAGGAACTCGGCCTCATATTCCGCCACCGTCTTATTGCCTTGAACCAGATTCAAGAAAGCTTTCTGCTGTGCATCCACGTAACTAGTTCCGATATATTTCTTCTGATAAGCATCTCTGAAGAATTCCCAAGTTAGATTTTCTGCCACCGTTCCATCCCTTACGGTGAGCCACTATTGATATGACTCATCCCGAAGTAAAGAAATGATACCCTTCAACTTCTCCTCAGCTGTGAAATCCAAGTCACCCATAATCCTTTCAGTAGATTCCAACCAATATTACGCAAGACCGGCGCTACTCTAGAAACTCCTTTGAATACTTCTGCTCCGTTAGCCCGGAGTCGTTCAACCACAGATTTATGGGCCCTTTGCATCATGACCTCAAAGAACTCGTTCCAAAACCCGTGTCTGACTTGAGATACCACATCATTACCACCGTTACGATCCTAAAACTTCGCCACCACCCGTGATCGGCATCTCATTTCGGACCCATGTCCGGGCCTTCTGGCTCGGATAAGGCCATCCTACCCCTTCCACGGCCACGGGGCAGACATCCATGACCTCTTGAACTCATTCTAATGATGGCGTTTATCTGTTTAAAAATTTTATGCATTAGTACTTGTTCCACTGGATTATCCGCGAAGAAATTTTATGATAGGAGTTTTAGGAGTGGTTCTTTCGTATCATACATACACACAGTTTTCCATTCATTCATTCAAAGAGACTTTGTAGTTTTCATTGTGATTGTTTTTCCACTACCCAGGGGTATTTTCGTAATTTATCCTACAGGGGTATTTTTTGTAATTTTTCAAAAATAAAAATTTTCGGATGATTTTGTCAAAAACATTTTGAAACTCTTAAATTCACAGGATATTTGGAAAAATTTTGAAATCTGGGGTATTTGAAATTTTGGACCTCGAAATATTTTAATTTTCACAAATCGGTAATTTGTATAATTTTAAGAAATCAGATATTTCAAAAGTTTTAAAACTTTGAGGGCTTTTTTTTGATAATTTTATTTTCCAAAATAGTGATGTTGCAAAATTTGAAGGTCGTGGGTATTCGGTAATTTTGTAAGTTAAGGGCAATTTTGTAATTTTCTAAAATCATGACGCTTTTTGAATTTTAAGGTTTTGGGCACTTTTTATGTGATGAAATTTTGATTAAAACAATGGAATTTTGGAAACTTCATAATTCAAGGGCGTTTGCGTTGTAATTTTACCCTAAGGGTATTTTAGTAATTTCACATAATCGTGGTATTTTCACAAAATGATTTCCAAAATTTGGTTCTAATTGATTTCACAAAGAAAGTTATTTTGAAAATTTTCTATTTGGAAATTTTGAGGGTATTTTGGAAATTTTCAAGCGAAGTGTTTTGGTCATTTTCAAACCGAGGGTATTTTGGTTTTTTTTAAACAAGGTTTTAATTACTTCAAAATAAAGCAGCTAGTCCCTTTCGGGTTTTAGTTATCGAGTTTAGCTTTGTGAGTGTGTCGTCTCATTAGGATGAACAGTTACTACGCACTGTGTAGATTCGAGTGAGTAGGAGGTGAGTCACGAGGATCGCTTAAATACCGAGACCCCAGAATCCAATCCTAGACATGCGTATAAAAATTGCCACATCCTTTGCTCAGTGACAACTCACAGGGTTGTTTAGGTAATTATTAAATCTTATGCATAGTTGAGGTATGCTAGCCCAAGGGTTCAACAAATTCTATTCTAATAGTCTCGTTCCCAATTTTACTCTTCTACCCCTCATCAAAGATTCACAAAATGGATAGAAGTACTTACAGGCGGATTGGTGCCGGAGACTCGGTGCCATGCTGTTCAAGCCAAAAACAATTTCCAAAATATTTCAATAAGGCCTACTATCATAACTAAAACATTTTGGGCCTTGGGCCCCCAGTAGAGTTTTGAGCCTGGCTCACATAAAAATATAACACCCCAAACCCGGCCCATGAGTCCTAACCGGATCTGGTATGTCACGGAGTAAAATAATTTGAATCATTTTGAAGGTTTAGTGAAAAATTCGATAAAATTTAGCTAAGGTGTGAAAGCGGGTTTGAAAACTTAGTTGGGCTTTTTATAAGTATAGTTGGGTTGATAAACCCTTTTTGAAAACGGTTGATCATGTAGCATTTTAAAATCGTTTAAGTTACAATTGGCTTGGTTTATTTGTGTTACACGATGGTAACATCTTTGAAAACCCATAAAAGTTTATTAAGTTTGAAAAGTTACTTTTAACCGGTTTACATATCTTTTGTAAATTCGTTTGTAGCATAACATAAGTAAAATAAAATAACATCCAAATAATAAATAATAGCGGCCTTATTACAATCCCAAAATAAAAGACTTAGAAAAAATAATAAGTTTAACTAAAACAAAGTAATTTCAAATCCACTGATAAGCATGGCCACCTCGAGTCCTCTCCGGCTCCATCTCCGTGATCTACACATCTGCAAAATGTCAAAGGAAGGGGGTGAGTCACCAAGACTCAGTGTGTAAATCCCCGCCCGGAAAATACAACTCATACACAATTTATTAATAAACATGCACATGCAACCCAACCTATCCATCCATACTCCTTAACTACCCGTGTGGTCAAAACCATTGATGACCATGGGTCACAAATTAAATGATGGGGCCAACCCATCGTGTGGTCAAAACCAATCGATGACCATAGGTCACAAATAATCAAGTGTGGTCAAAACCACTGGTGGTACCAAACCATTGGGACTTAGTCACGATTTATCAATCGGTGTGGTCAAAACCACTGATGACCATAGGTCACAAATAATCTGATGGGGCCAACTCATCTTCTGGTCAAAACCACTGACGACAGTCCATAAAATCATCCCCCTGCTCTCATCAATCCCACCATCATCATGCTTACGTATCAATATCATAAATCATGCATTTAACATCATATGATGGCATACTCAATCATATTTCAAAATGAAATAACAGATCACAAGTTAGGGGACTTACCCGAAAACCATGATTATGCCACAAGCTAATCACAACCAAAAAGATTAACAAGCAAACAATAAAGTCATGTAAATTAATAAAGTGTGTAGGGAGTTTTTACACACCTGTTTCTATCACGAATCCTAGATCCCGAAGATCCGATCTACAACGCTAGATCTCTTAACCTATAATCGGCCAACAACATAATTAGGGACATTAGGCCTATTCGCCATGTTAATAACCCCAAGGATCTCTTGTACCAAAAATATGGCCTTTGGCGAATGTATAACCACCACCTAACTTACGAAATCTCGAATTTGTCACTTGAGTCTTCAAGATCCCTACCAAAACACATGTTAAAATTTGCTTGTACATTTATACATAACCAAAGCCTATAGCAGAATGTTACTTACCACCTTACCTTAGGAGAATAAATCCAAAGCTTCCCTTAATGGCTATGGCTTCCTACAATCACTTTAATCATATTAGTAAGAATCATAGGCCATTCGCCATAACCTTGTACCTAAAAGAGGTGATTATCCCTTACCTTAATGATTATTTAGGCCCCTAAACACCACAAGTCGGCACCACTTAGTGTTGTGAGGGGTTAACTACCTTCAATGAAGAGAAAAGAATCGAAAACAGCACCTTTTCCTTAAGGGAGATTCGCCAAGTGAGTCTAATGGAAGAGGCAAGATTTGACAAAAGTGGTAGAGGCTCACTAATGGAGGAAGAAAAGAAAAGAAAAGATGTGGGGAATTAATGGTGATTTCACAGTAGAAGAAAAAGAAATTGGAAGTTTTGAAAAATTTTGGCAAATGCAACAAGGGAGAATTCGGCCAGCCCTATTGAAGAGAGAAAAAGAAAAGAACTTGATGAATTTTGGCACTTATTTGCTATACAAACTGAATATGGACAGCCCCCAAGGAGTCCTATAATCGACAACACCTTCTTTTTTTTTGGTGATAATTTGGCTTTTAATTATCAAAAGATAAAGCAAGTTTTATCTTCCAATTATCTCCTATCCTCTCTTCATACAATTTAAATGAAAATAAACTTACTAATACTACTCTCTTCCAGCCGAATAAGTGCAAAAAAATAAGCTTTATCCTTATCAAGTTAAGAGTCCACAAACATGCCATCAGCTCATTCCCTTCTCACGCCATTTTGCATAAAAAAATAAAACTGATTGCTGCTTCTTAGGCTCGAACCAAAGACCTCACTGCTGCAGCCTCCCTTAAACGCCCCATGCCAACTCTCCCCATTTGACTTTCATGTCATAAAGCCTCCTCATTAAATTTTAAAGCCTTCTACCTGGCCCTCTTCCCTTTAACGCCAGAAGCCCAAAAGAATAAAATACTCCCTGCGTCCATCATGTCTCGAACCCGAGACCAAACACCAAAGCCCTTTAAGTGGTGCCCCAAGCCACTCCACCAAACCGTCTTTCATGTCATAACACCCCCACATTTAATTATAAGGCCTTCCTAGGCCGATCACTTCAAAATTTAAAATGCCAAAACGCCACTCCAGCAGTTCGAACCTATGACCTGCGCCCCTCTTCTCCTCCAACTCTTAAGTGGTGTTCGTTACCACTTTGCTACTGCCTTATTTCGTGACATGCTTCACCCGAAATTTTACTTAACCCCTATCTCACCTAGCTTTCTTCCTTTAAACACTTAAAAAGAAATTTTTAATCCTAAAATAGGCCTAGCTCGGGGTTAATTCTAGACCCTAAAACATGCCAAATAATCCTAGAATTTAATTCTTCAAGCACACACATGGGAAAATATTTAAATTACAAATAACCCCTAATTTAGGGTGTTACAGGTGAAGCAGATTCGCATATCGTGTGCTGTAGTTTGTACTCAAGAGCGTTTAGGTGAGGTTTCGGGTTCATGTGTTAACCCTTTGGATTTATGTGGTTTGGCTGAATAGCCATGTCACTAACTTTCAGGTTTGGCCGAATATAAGAGCAAGAAATCTAGTGTGGCCGATTGACTCTTCGGGATTTAGGGCTACCGATAGTAACAGGTGTGTACATACACACTTTATAACTAATTAATGTGCTGAATATATTGTGTATGCTAAACTGGATTGTGTAGATTTGGATTTAATACTATAAAGGTATAACCAAGGATCCAGGTAAGTCCTTGTCAATATGAGTTTGATTATAATGCTTGACATATTTGGTATATGTGGCATATAAGAAGATGGCTTTTGATAAATTCAGTATATGTTATTAAATAAACATGTTTGGCATGATTTATATTAAGTGCATATCAAAAATATGTGGGTTAAACGAGTGGAGGGGGAAGTGATATCCGTGTCTTTGGACACGGTGGTTTAGTACCACATTTCGTGACTTTGGTCACGAGGTTTGGCACCTCATAGCGTCTTGTCGGTGGCTTAGCACCACGATTGGGTTGGCCCCACGAATGATATTATGGGATCGGCGCGTTGATTTGGTATCACCGTGGGTTGGCCCACAACTTGTTATATGTGACTTGGTCACCGGTGGTTTAGCACCACAATATTGATGGATATCGTGACTTAAGGTCACCGGTGGTTTAGCACCACCGGTGGTTTGGTACCACAGGCGTGAAAGGTGTTTTGGATGGCTAGGTTGGGTGCATGTTAAACTTAGTGCATGTTAAATTTAGTTATGATTTGTGTATGATGTTGCACTAAACCGGGGAAGGGTTACATTGAGTCTTGGTGACTCACCTTCTCCTTTAATCTTTTTAGGTGATTAGTAGATCGCGGATGAGGAGCCGGATGGACTCGAGGTGGCCATGCGGTGAAAATATGAGTTTACTTTAAATTATTTTTATTTTATTTTGGTTTTATTTGTTCAAGTTGTAATAAGGCCTCCTAAGATTTTATTTTGACTATTTTTCATGTTTTGGATGAATTATTTAAAGCTGCTTAATGACTTTAAAATGGTTACACAAGTTTCTTAAATTCAAGCGTAAATGATTTTCTTTAGTACCATCGGGTACATTGGCGAATTGGTAACAACATGACTTATGATTTTAAATAACAAAGCTAAGTGTTGTCTTTTATACACCTCAAATGTTTTAAACAAAACTATATTATTTTACCAAAATTTAAAGTAATTAAAAGGGTATTCCACAAATTTTCTTGAAACATACAGATTCGATTACGTAATGTTTGGGCGGGTTTGGGGTGTTACAAAATTGATATCGAGCCAGCTTAAAAGCTCATTGTGTGGCCCAAGGCCCAAAATGCTTTTAGTAGAGCCTTTACGAAATATTTTGGTTTTGAGCGACATGGCACCGAGTCTCGGCACCAATCCGCCCGAGTAAGTACTTGACTTCTTTGTGAATTATTATCGTAGAAGGGTAGGTATGGAGCGTAGATAGTATGATAAGTGCTTTAAACTTTAGGACTAGTTTACCCCAACAAAATACATAAGACTTTAAATGCCTAAGTAAACAAACCTACGACCAAGTCGTAGAGGTTAGGGTGTGGTAACCCACAATGCAAGTCTAGGATTGGATCCTAAGAGCACAGTATTTAAGCGTCCTCGTGACTCACCTCCTCTTTGCAGAATCCTACAGTGCGTAGCTTGGTTCACCACAACCAAGAGGACTCGGTCATAGGTTAAACATCTTGAGTAAAACCCGAAAGGGATTAGCCATGTTTATGGAAACTCTAGTTTAAAATCATTAGAGCATCTCTTTTAATAGTAGTGAAAAATCTATTTTTGGAAAATTTTCAAAATATTTTTGACTTACCAAAATTACCAAAATGCCCCTAGCGACAAAATTACGAAAATGCCCTTAGTTTCTAAAAATTACCGTACTACCCGATTTCAATAAAATTTTCTTACTTTGCAAAAGTATCCAAAATCCTGTATTTCAAAATAATACCCTGACTTCTAGAATTTACAAAATTACCCCTGATTGACAAAATTACCAAAATACCCCTGGTTCCCAAAATTCTACTATACCTTTAATTTGTAAAATTTTAGAATACCCTCCAGTATTGGGAATTCCAAAAGGCCCCGATTTATTAATGTTTTCAAAATTTCTCTGATTTATTACAAAAATACCACAGAGGAAAATGACGAAAATACCCCTAGGATAGGAACGGACGGAAATCTTAGAAGAGTGAATGTGTATGAAAGGTACTAGGGAATGGATGTGCTTCTCTGTGTGAACTAGGATAGAGGACTTAAAACTTTGATTGATCGAAAGAATCTCTATTAAACTCCCTTCATAAAATTTTGTCGCGGATAACCAAGTGGAACAAGTACTAATCCATAAAAATTTCTTAATCAGATTAAGGCGCAATAGTTAGAATGAGCTCTAGAGGACGTGGCCGTCGTGGATGCGGTAGGGGCAAGATGAGGTGTCAGAACCCGTTAGGTCGGGACGGGATTTGAGAATGAGGTACCACCGCCACCACCACCCCCAACTTTTGGAGCCGAGGAGGCGGGATCGAGACGGAAGGTGAGGCGATGATCATAAGGCGTGTTGCAGTCCTTGAGATGGTGGGTGGGGCAAGTGGAGGTATGGGAGCTCAAAATCATGCCGGCGACTCTAATCAAATGAGTGAGGTATTCGGGGTGTATCGGGAGTGGCACCAGTCTGGCGAGAATATTGGTTAGAATCAAGCGAGAGGATCATGGATGATCTCGATCCGGCAGTGAGGAGAAAGGAAAGGAGCGTGTAAGCTTCTAAAGGATGAGTCATATCGGTGGTGGCTCACGGTTCGGGATGGTGCCACGGCGGATGACCTTACTTGAGAGTATTTCAAAGCTACTTATCGAGAAAAAGTATGTGGGCACCAGGTACATTGATCTTGTGAGAGAAAGCTTTTACGGGGTTGGTACAAGGAAATAAGTGCATGTCGGAGTATGAAGCGAAATTCTTGAGGTGAGCCGCTATGCTCGGGAATTGTGTCAGCGAGCATGATCGTTGTGTCGCTTTGAAGACGGACTTAGGGATGATTTAAGGTTGCTGATTGCTCTCTGAAGAGAGGCGTGAGTTTTCCATCTTAGTGGAAAAGGCTAAAGTAGTCGAAGGGGTCAAGGAGTCCGTGAGACAGAACTACGATAAGAACAAGTAGAAAAGAGGATTTGGGTCATCTAGATCGGGTAATAATGCATAAAAGAGGGCTAGGCAGAGTGGACCGAATCAGGCAGGAAGGCCCATGGCTACTAATCAGAGACCAGCTCAGTGCAATCGCTGTGGGAAATCACATTGGGGAGGATGTTGGACTGGTGAAAGAGAATGCTTTGAATGTGGATCGTTGGATCACCGTGTAAGGGATTATCCTCGAAAGTTAGCTAAGAATCTGCCAAAGGGTCAGAACCGTGCTCAGGTTAGAAATGTAGGACCACCACAGAGGGGTCGTGGTAATGGTAGAGGAGGCAATGGTTCTAGTCGAGGTCGCAAAATTTGGGTAGAGGTGCAAGCAACACAGAGGCAAGGACTGGTTTAGTCTATCTGACAAAGGTCGAGAGGAGGGTGACGCAGGACGTCATAACGATCGTTCCTAATTTTGGTCTTCCATATGTTGCATTAATTGATGTGGGTTCGGCGCATTCATATGTTGCTAGTAGCGTGGTAGAGACTATGAATCTAGACTTTGAGACTACTTCAGGAGATGATGATGAATTAGCCCTCTAGGTCACTCTGTAATTGTAAACAAGTTATATAGAGATGTACCCCTAGAACTCCAAGGGTAGTATTGTTGGTCGATCTAATGGAGCGCCATTTGGGGAGTTCGATTTGATTCTTGGAATGGGCCGGTTGGTTAAGTATCGAGCAAAATGGATTCTTGTTGCTAAGCGTGGTTCTAAAGATGGCTAAGGGTGATGAAGTGGTCATGATAGGTAATAGAAGAGATTACCTATCCAACGTGGTGTCTACGTTGAAGGCAGAGAAGATGGTCAGGAAAGGGTGTGAGGCATTTTTACTTTGAATATATGCCTTGGAGGCTAAGGAATCAGTAGTTGAGAAGGTCCGAACGGTAGGGGAATTCGTTGATGTGTTTCTAGAAGAACTTACGGTGCGCCTCCGGATCGGAAGTTGAATTGATATAGACTTGTTACCCGAGCGGCGCTTTGTGTCTATAGCACCATCCGAATGGCACCAAGGAATTGGTGGTGAAGGCTCAAATTCGAAGCTCTTGGACCGAGGGTTTATCCAGACCAAGTATATCTACGTGGGGAGCACATGTCTTGTTTGTCAAGAAAAAGGGCGGTTCAATGCGGATGTGTATCGACTACCGCCACCTAAACAAGTGACGATAAAAAATAAGTATCTGTTGCCCCGGATTGATGACTTGTTTGACCAACTGAAGGGTGCATCAGTTTTCTCGAAAATAGATCTTAGGTCGGTGTATCATCAACTTAAAGTGAAAGAGGTTGAAGTTCACAAGACGGTATTCTGTACTCGGTATGGGCATTTCGAGTTTCTAGTGATGCCGTTTGGGTTGACCAACGCACCGGCAGCATTCATGGACTTAATGAATAGGGTGTTTCAAAGATACTTGGATCAATTTGTCGTTGGTGTTTATAGGCGACATATTGGTTTATTCAAAAACGGAGGAGGAGCATGACATGCATTTACGTATAGTTCTACAAGTACTAAGGGAGAAGCAGTTATATGCCAAATTCAGTAAGTGCGAATTTTGGCTTAGGGAGGTGGCTTTCTTAGGTCATGTAGTGTCAGCTGAGGGGATTAGAGTGGACCCTCGCAAGATGGAAGCAGTGTTGGATTGGAAACCGCCTAGGTCAGTGGCAGAAATTTGAAGTTTTACGGGTGCAGCGGTACTATCGAAGATTTGTGGAAGGGTTCTCTTTAATCACAGCACCACTAACTAAGTTATTAAGAAAAGGAGTTCCATTTGTATGGTCGGAAAAACAGCAGGAAAATTTTGATAAGCTAGGAAGATTCGGCGGAAGCTCCGCTTCAGTGTACTGAGGCGAGAAAAGTTGTTCTGATTTACTATGATCGTCCCATACGGGGTTGGGATGTGTATTGATGCGAGGAAGGAAGGTAGTGGCCTATGCATCCGTCGGCTAAGATCGCATGAGGTTAACTATCCGACTCACGACTTGGAATTAGCTGTAGTAGTCTTCGCTTTGAAAATATGAAGACATTACTTGTATGGGAAAAAGTCGATGGTTTACGGATCACAAAAGTTTAAGGTATCTCTTGACTCGGAAGATTTGAACTTGAGGCGGCGTCGATGGATTGAACTATTGAAGGATTACGATTGTTTAATTGAGTACCATCCGGGCAAGGCTAACGTGGTGGTGATCGTATTGAGTTGGAAGGTCATAACGGACTTAAGGCGATGTTTGCTCACCTCAGTCTATATGACGATGGAAGTCTTTTAAGCGGAACTACAAGTTAAGCTTCTAATTGGATCGAGGAGATTAAGGGAAAAGCAGTTAGTAGATGAAAGTTTGAATGCGCAAAGATTGCAAGTTCAAGATGGTGGTTTGGAAGGGTATAGTTTATGCGGTGATGGAGTATTATGTTTTCAAGGGCGAGCTTGTATGCCGAAGGATGTTGAATTTTGGCAAAGAATTCTTCAAGATGCACATAGCAGCCCATACGCTATGCATCCCGGAGGTAGCAAGATGTATGGAGATTTGCGAAAAGCAGTTACGGTGGCGGTGAAGAAGAGAAATGCGAATTTGTAGAAAGGTGTCGGCGTGTCGCCAGTTTAAGCGAACACCGGTTGCCATCGAGGTTACTTCAACGGTGAAGATCCCTCGGTGGAAATGGGAGAGGATCACTATGGATTTTGTCGTTGGGCTACCCTCGCTTGACAGAAGAAGGACGATTTGGGTGATTGTGGACCGTCTGAGTAAATCACTCACTTCATCTGCAGTAAGGGTGGATTACTCACTTGAAGCTAGCTAAGTCATGTATGTGTCGAAATAGTGAGGTTGTATGGTGTGCGGTATTGATTATCTCGGATAGGGATCCCAAATTTACGTCAAGGTTACGGAAAGTGTTGCATCAAGCTTTGGGTACGATTGGATTTGATCGACTTTCCATCCATAATCTAACAGGCGATCGGAAAGGTCATACAAATTTTAGAAGATATGCTAAGAGGTTGTGTTCGGATTTCGGTGGTAGTTGGGAAGAGTATCTACCATTGGCGAATTCGCTTATAACAATAGTTATCAGCGAGTATCCGAGATGGCACCATATGAAGCCTTGTATGGGCGAAAATGCCGTACTCTACGTGTTGGATGAATTAGGTGAGCGACAAGTTTTGGGTCGAGTTGGTGACTAAAAGCGAAGATAAAGTTAAGGTGATTCGTGCTCGTCTCAAGGAAGCGTCGGATAGGCGTAAATCTTATCTTGATCTTAAGCGTAAGGAAATGGAATATCGATGGGAGATAAAGTTTTTCCAAAGTGTCACCTTGGAAGAAGGTATTAAGGTTTGGGCGAAAAAGGCTAAGCCCTAGGTTCATCGGCCATATATAGTGTTAAGCGAGTGGGTCCGTAGAGCTTACCATTTCGAATCGCGGCGAGTTGAGTCGATTCATGATGTCTTCCATGTGTCAATGCTTAGGCGATATCGGTCGATCCATCACACGTTGTGCGATGAGCGTAAATTGAAGTAAACTCGGATTTGTCTTTCCGGAGGAACCGATCCGGATCTTAGATCGAGATGTCAAGGTTCTACGTGGAAGTCGATACCTTTGGTGAAAGTGCTATGGTGAAACCATGGTGCGGAGGAAACCACGTGGGAACCCGAGGATGTGATCTGGCAACAATAGCCCCACCTCTTACGATCGATGTAATTTCGAGGAAATTATTTTAAGAGGTAGAAGCGTAACATCCTAAAATTGGGGTTATTTGTGATTTAATTAAATTGCTTGTGATTGGATTCTTTGTGGTGTTATTAGTGGTATAATAGGACTTAATTATGAATCTTGAGTAGGCTCGAGTAGTAGGAAAATTCCATTTGTAAGCTTTAAAGATAGGGAGTCTTAGTAAGTAGGGTTACAAGTTAAATGAGGGAATATTAGACACTAAAAGGCCTTGGAAAAGTGGCAAAGGGAGGCCACTTAAGGGTTGGAGTTGACGCCATCAAGGGGAGCAAGGGAGCCTATGTTCGAGTTGCAGAATCCCCCTTTTATACTCTTTATTTTGACGGCAAGGGAGAGAGAGAAGTGCTCAATTTAAACACTCCAGGATAATAAGGATTTATTTGGATTTTATGTCAATTTTTTTTTAATAGTTGGCAGAGAGAAAATATAGGCATTTGACTAATTCAAACTTGTTTGAATTAGTGGCCAGAGTATTTTTAGGAAGCACCGATTTTTTTGAACTCTTTGTTGAGGAGGAGGGATGCAAGGACTAGATGAAGGGAGTGCGAATTCTTTTAAGGCATACTCTTCATTTTGTTTTTTTTTTTTTCTCCATTTGCAAGTAGCCGAATTTCCCTACTCTTTCATCTTTGATTTTCTTTCTTTCTCTCCTTTCTCATTCTCTCAAAATCGAAACCCTTATCTCCTTTTCCATTATTTCTTTCTTTCTCTCTAGCCAAATACACACCTTTGATGTGCCGAAATTCCCTTCTCCTATTTTGAATCACTCTGGCCGAATATTAAGAGTAGCATAGATTTCTTCGGGACTTTTCTTTCAATCGGTTTGAGAAGGTAAGTACTTATAGCCGAATGCCTATTTCTTCTCCTCTCTTGTTCTCTGTCGACTAGGATGAATGGAAAAGTCGAAATATACTGATGGTTTGGCTAATCAGTGTTTTGAAACCGATTTATCTAGGTAATCCGGGGTTTTGAAGTATTCAGTCAAGCCTCCATTCGTTAGCAATCGGTCTTGGTAGTGGTGGTAAAATTTTGTTAACCATTTATTTGGTATTTGAAAGAAGGCTATTTGTTGTGGATGCTAACGGTTGTCGATTGTAGGGGTGAAGCAGATTAGCATATCGTGTCTTTGTAGTTTGTACTCAAGGCGTTTAGGTGAGGTTTCGAGGTCATGTGTTAACCCTTTGGATTTATGTGGTTTGGTAGAATAGCCATGTCACTAACTTTCGAGTTTGGCGAATATAGGAGCAAGAAATCTAGTGTGGCGATTGACTCTTGAGATTTAGGGCTACCGATAGTAAGTGTGTACATACACACTTTATAACTAATTAATGTCTTGAATATATTGTGTATGCTAAACCGGATTGTGTAGATTTGGATTTAATACCATAAAGGTATAAGCAAGGATCCGTAAGTCCTTGTCAATATGAGTTTGATTATGATGCTTGACATATTTGGTATATGTGGCATATAAGAAGATGGCTTTTAATAAATTCATATATGTTATTAAATAAACATGTTCGGCATGATTTATGTTAAGTGCATATCATAAATATGTGGGTTAAGCGAGTGGAGGGGAAGTGATATCCGTGTCTTGGACACTAGTGGTTTGGTACCACATTTCGTGACTTTGGTCACGGAGGTTTAGCACCTCATAGCGTCTTGTCGGTGGCTTAGCACCACGGTGGGTTGGCCCCACGGATGATATTATGGGATCGGCGCCATGATTTGGTATCACACGTGGGTTGGCCCCACAACTTGTTATATGTGACTTGGTCACCGGTGGTTTAGCACCACCGGTGGTTTAGCACCACAATATTGATGGATATCGTGACTTAAGGTCACCGGTGGTTTAGCACCACCAAAGGGTTTGGTACCACTGGGGGTAGAAAGGTGTTTTGGATGGCTAGGTTGGGTGCATGTTAAACTTAGTGCATGTTAAATTTAGTTATGATTTGTGTATGATGTTGCACTAAATCGAGGGAAGGGTTACATTGAGTCTTGGTGACTCACCTTCTCCTTTAATCTTTTTCGGTGATTCGTAGATCGCGGATGAGGGCCGGATGGACTCGAGGTGGCCATGCGGTGAAAATATGAGTTTACTTTGAATTATTTTATTTTATTTTGGTTTTATTTGTTCAAGTTGTAATAAAGCCTCCTAAGATTTTATTTTGACTATTTTACATGTTTTGGATGGATTATTTAAAGCATTTAATGACTTTAAAATGGTTACACAAGTTTCTTAAATTCAAGCGTAAATGATTTTCTTTCGTACCATCGGGTACATTGTGTAATTGGTAACAACATGACTTAACATATTTTAAATAACAAAGCTAAGTGTTGTCTTTTATACACCTCAAATGTTTTAAACAAAACTATATTCTTTTTACCAAAAATTTAAAGTAATTAAATGGGGTTTTCCACAAATTTTCTTACGTAACATACCGATTCTAGGCGTAATGTTTGGTAGGGTTTTGGGTGTTACAAACCGAATAAACTTTATGCTAACATACTATGGTTGGCGAATGTAGGGACTTGAGATCTAAGGCTTTAGATTGGATTTTGGGATTTCGATTGAAATTGTTAAGCGAATCAGTGTGTACCCACACTAAATCTCAATAGATTTATGGTTTTAATTCATTATATGTGATAATATGAAAGTGTAAGAATATGGCTAAGGTACCCTACACTATTTCTTAATAAGTTTTATGGCAATGTTTAATATAAGTATGTGTATCGGAATGTGAATATGGCTAAGGTACCATGTTATGGTACAAAGTACTCGAATCGTTTCCTACTCCTACTAGGATTATGTTAAATATCTTTACGACACACATATGACATTATAAGAATGTGAAATAAGAATTTGGCATGTTAATGCATGATATGTATGATATGGGGCATATGGGTTATATGAAAAGGGGAAGTGAATGTGGTGACCTAAGACCACGATATCTGAAAGTGGTGACCTAAGACTACGATAACTGAATGTGGTGACCTAAGACCACGATATCTGAATGTGGTGACCTAAGACCATGATATCTGAATGTGGTGACCTAAGACCACAAATTTTATAAGGCGATGAGCATGTCATTGCAATGACGCCTTCGATGGTGTGTAGCGGATGGAGGGTTGACTTAGTAGTCCCACGTGTGCGGGATGAATGCGGGTGGTGTGTAGCGGATGGCATATAGGTTTGGGTTTGGGTTGCATCATATTGATTAAATGCTTTATGAACATGTATGACATTGTATGCAGAAATATTAAATTTTAGTGTTGGTTACACATTGAGTCTGCTTGACTCACCCGTTGTGGGATTATTTTTGGTGACAACCGGTGATGGACCGGCGACGGATGCTTAGTGGAGGCCATGTGAAGTTCAGATTTCTTTTATTTGGACTATTTTACTTTAAGTATTTTGAATTTAAATTTTGGGAATTATTTGATGTAATAAGGCCTTAGTAGGAATATTTTATTACATCTTTATTTGTTAAGCTTACAACCTTATTTTATTAAAAGATTAAGTAAAATATTTTTTTAAAAACAAAGCCCAAACATTTTGTCACCTAAAGTAAAGGATTTTTGATAATGAAATAAACTTGTTTTCATCTCAAGCCCAACCCAAAACGATCTTTCTTCCAAATCACACAAGTTTTTCCTAAGTAAGAAAAGAATTTGAAGCTGTGTACCAGGAACATACGAGATCCCACAAGGCTCGTGAAATTTGGGTTTGGGGTGTTTCAAGACTCTAACCTCTTTGTGATTTGTATGTAGGGATATATAGGGGCGTAGACTAGTGGATTAGGAATTAAACCCTAGGACTAGTTTACCCCAACAAGTACATAAGACTTAAGGACCATTAGACAAACACGTGATTAAGTCATTTGAGCTAGGTGTGGTAGCTCACAGCGCTTGTCTAGGAGTGGATTCATGAAGAGCTTGGTATTTAAGCGGTCCTAGCGACTCACCTCCTCTTTACTCGAATCCTACAGTGCGTAGTAGTTCACCCTAACCAAGAGGACTTAGTCATCGGCTAAACCAATGATTAAAACCGAAAGGGACTAGCCATATTTTTATAAAAACCTTAGTTTTTAAAATCCTTAAATTAACCCTTCGATTTGCAACAAAATCTATTTTGAAAATTTCTCGAAAAAAAAATTTTCGGTTTGCCAAAATTACGAAAATACCCACGCTATAAAATTACAAAAATGCCCTTGGTTTCTAAAATTACCATATTACCCTCGATTTTAGTAAAATTTCTCTATTTTGCAAAAGTGTCCTTGTGTTGTAAATTAATAAAATACCCTTAGTTTTTAAGATTTTCAAAATACCCACTTTTGCTAAAATGTTTCTACTTTACAAAATACCAAAACTTTTGTTTTACAAATATCAAGATACCTCGGTTTGGAGAATTTACTGAAATGCCCCTAACTTCCAAAATTATCGAAATAACTCGATTTCTAAAATTTCTACAACACCGTGATTTGGAAAATAAAATTTCAAGATAACCTCGAGTTTTGTAAATTTTGAAATACTTTTGATTTATAAAGATTATTTTAAGTGACCCGATTTATTACAAGAAATACCTTATAGGAAAATGACGAAATTACCCCCAGGGATGATCGAGAATGCCCAAAGTAGTGAAGTGAATGTTGTGAATGAATGTGTCTCTTCGAGATGGATGAATGTGAATGTGAATGTGAACCTCGAATTAGAATAGTGAACTTGAGGCGAGACTTTGTTTGATCGAAAGAACCACTATTAAACTTCTTTTCATAAAGCTGTCAGCGGTTAAGCAATGGAACAAAGTACTAATGCATAAAACTCTTTAATCGATTAAATCGCGACGTTAGAAATGAGTTCTCGTGAACGTGAACTTAGAAAAAAAGATTGTGCCTAGGAAGTACGATGGCTCTATTAAGATCGAGTCTTGCACAATAGCGTAGCGTGGTGAGTTAAGATGTTCGATTATTCGATAGTAAGTAATTTCGAGGACGAAATTATTTTAAGGGGGTAGAAGCGTAACACCACGAAAATGGGCCTATGCATTTTGATTTAATTATACTGAAATGGCATGTTTTATGTGTTATGAATGTATGGTGAACATTTTGGAAACTTGGAAATGTTAAGAGGAAAGTGAACATTTTGGAAACTTGGAAATGTAAGAAATGTTTTAGAAATGTTAAGTTTAAAGAGGAAAGTGAACATTTTTGAAACTTGGAAATGTAAGGAAATGCTTTAGAAAATATTAAGTCTTAAGAAAAGCTTGGAAATGTAAGGAAATGTAAGGAAATGTAAGGAAATGTAAGAAATGCTTTAGAAAATATTAAGTCTTAAGAGGAAGCTTGGAAATGTAAGGAAATGTAAGAAATGTAAGGAAATGCTTTAGAAAATATTAAGTCTTAAGAAGAAGCTTGGAAATGTAAGGAAATGTAAGGAAATGTAAGGAACCTTGGAAATGTGAAAAATTGGGCTTGGAAAAATGGCAGGAGATGCCACTAGGGCTCTGGAAATGACGCCATATGCTAGGATAACTTGGGCCTAGTATGGCCACATGAAGCCAAAATAATGGGTTAAAATTCGGCACTCCTAAGGTAAGGAGATGGGCGGCATAGGGAGACTAAGGTAGGAGTTTAAGTTGAAGTCAAATTCTTTTAGAATTTCGGCTAAGCTAGGAAAATAAAGATATGAGAGTGATGGCCAAGAAGGGGACTCTCTAGGCTTAGTAATTTCGGCAAAAGAGGAAAAATAAGGCCATTCAACATTCTTTCTTCTCTTTTTAAATCTCTGCGAATTCTCTCTGCCATTATTCTTCTTTTTTTTTTCAATTCTCCTAAAAGCCGAAAACAAAATCCCTAGTCTTGTCAATTTCTCTAAGTTCGTATCTTCTTTTCTTTCCTTGTAAACCGAAATACCACAATGCTTCCCATCATCAATTCTTTTCCTTTGCAAAACCAATCAAAAGCGAAGATAAGTTTCAAGCCTATAGCGAATCTCTCTAAGCCTCAAAGCCGAATCTACAAGGGTGTTTTAGTTTCCCGAAGGTGCACCATAGGCCGCATGTTCTTTAGTGATTTGGTAAGTTTCGGGATTTCTTTTCCTCACGATTTCTTCCTCTCTTCTCATCAAGATCTAACTCGAATCAATTGTCTATGCCTATCAATTTATCTTCTTTAGCCCTAGAAGCGAATCACCTTTATAATAAGCGAAGTCTGATTTTGGAAAAGCGAAGGTGAGTAATTAATGGTAGGTGGCGAATGGCCCTTTTCTATTCTTTTCTTTTTTTGGCGAATACCATATGGGCTAAGATAATTGAAATTTCGGTTTGTTGAATAAGTGGAGGATTGCGAATGTAGGTAAAAATTAGGTGACTTCAGTTTTTAGGAGAAAGGCGACAGAAGTAAGCTGAGGTTTCCGGGAATTTAGATTCATAAAGGTAAGTGAATCTGACATTCGGCCAAGGCCCTATTGTGGTATTTAGATCTAATTCTTATTTGTTTAAAAAGCTGAAACTAACTAGTTCAATGATTAAAGGTATAGCCGATTGCAATAAAGAAGCATCATAAAGTTTCGGGATTTAATTTTTAATCTAATCGGCACCAAGGTAAGAATTTGATTACAACAATCCTACTAGGATTGGGATTTATAGTCGAATGGCTTTTTACTAACATGTTAGGGTTGGCCAAATATAGGAATTAAAGATCTAAAGCGATAGAACGAGTTTTTGTGATTTTAGTAAATTCGATAAGTATATCATGTGTGTACCCCACACTATCTTTTAATAAGAATTATGGCTAAAATTTAATATGAGCATGTGTATAAGAATGTGAATATGGCTAAGGTACCATGTTATGGTACAAAGTACTCAGGTACGTTTCCTACTCTTACTAGGATTATGTTAAATATCTGTTACGACACATATATGACATTATAAGAATGTGAAATAAGAATTTGGCATGTTAATGCATGATATGTATGATATGAGGCATATGGGTTATATGAAAAGGGGAAGTGAAAGTGGTCACCTAAGACCACGATATTTGAATGTGGTGACCTAAGACCCCGATATCTGAATGTGGTGACCTAAGACCACGATATTTGAATGTGGTGACCTAAGACCACGAATTTTATAAGGCGATGAGCACGTCATTGCAAATGACGCCTTCGATGGTGTGTAGCGGAAGGAGGGTTGACTTAGTAGTCCCCACAGAGTGATGGATGGTACGGGAGATGTGTAGCAGATGGCATATAGGTTTGGGTTCGGGTTGCATCATTATTTCCTATCTGTTATATGAATATGCATGTAATATGTGAACATATGCCTAAATTGTTAAATTTTAGTGTTGGTTACACATTGAGTCTATTTGACTCACCCTTGTGGGATTTATTTTCGTGTAACGATCGGTAATGGACCGGGTTGGCGGGGAGCTTAAAGGTGGCCATGCAACAAGGAATTTATTTAATTTGAAATTTTATTTCATTAAGTACTTTGAATTTATTTTTTGGGGAATTATTTGATGTAATATGGCCATAGTAGAACTACTTTACTTTGCTTTTATTTATTAAGCTTACAAACTTTTATCTATTAAGAGATTAAGTAAATTTATTTTAAAACAAAGCCTAAACGTTTTGTCACCTAAAGTAAAGGATTTTAATAATGAAATAAACTTGTTTTCAACTCAAGCCCAACCCAAAACAATCTTTCTTTCAAAACACACAAGTTTTTCTTAAGTAACAAAAGAATTTGAAACGGTTTACATCGGGGAACATACCAGATCCGGTCAAGGCTCGTGGTAGGGTTTGGGGTGTTTTAGCGATAAAAATATCTGAGGAACTAGATATGAAGATATTAGAAACATAAATCAATAAAAGCAGAGACTTTACAAAGGTGATTTTTAAATATTTCATTTGTTTATCTTTATTTTTATATATATATATATATATGTTTGCATGCATGTAACCACTGTTTTAAGAAAAGAGTAAAAAGGAAGGAGTTACCTTTCGAAAGTGAGGAAAAATGGAAGTTTTAGGCCTCTGGCCATCGGCCACGGAGGCGTGTGGTCTTGTGTGACAATCCAACAAAGCGAGCTCGAGCAAAAGGACGAAGGATTCAGAGGATTTTCAAAGTTTTTTTTTTAAAAAACACCTAGACTAAATGATTTTTTTATATAATTAACTTTTATAAAGGAAATAGAACGACATCGTTTTTGAGTAAGAAGACCCGCGCGTTGACCCGGAGACCCGAACAGGATCCGCGTGCTTTCGAAAAATGGAAATTTATCCCTTTAGTCCCTCCGCATTTTTCCAATTTTGTAATTAAGTCCATTTATTTTCTTTTATTTATAATTTGATCCCTTTATATTTATTTTTATTGTTATTTGATCCAGGTTTCTTTGTTGATTTTTCAAACTTTTTTTAAAATTTAAATTATTCTAATATTATATTGAAATATTTTATTATTTTTATCTTTTTTTTTATTTGTATATTAATCTATTAATAGTATAAATTTATATATATACTTTTTACTATCTTTATATTTAATTATTATCATATATATTATTTTACTTATTTAATGATTTATATATTATTATTTTTATTATTTATTACATTATATTTTGTATATTATATAGTATTATGTTACATTATATAAAACTTTATTTTATATGAAATTTATCTAATTTATTTTATTTATATTGTTTATATTATGTATATAATTTTATAATTAATATATTACATATATGCATATATTTTCATTATTTATTATTTTATTTAATATTATTTTTACTACATATTTTTTAATATATATTTTATAATTTTTTTATACATTGTTTAATTATTCATTTTATATATATGTCTTCTTTGATTTTATTAATTATTTCACTATTTAATCTTGCATGAAAAGTTCATATTTATTTAGTATTTTTAATTGTTTTATATATATTGCTTTCTATATTTTGTTTGTTCATACAATGCCCTTTTATTTATTTATTATTTTATGATTATCTAGTGTAGTTATTTTAGTTGTATTTTATATTGTCTATATTAAATGATAATGTATTATAATTGGTTTTAATATTTACGTTCGATAAATGCAATATTGTTTCATGGATTATTGTTAAAATAAAAATACATTTTGCAAAATTCCTATATTTTATCTAAAGGTTCTTTTTAAAATAAGGTGTAAGTACCTAATTTTGCCCACCTTTGAAATAAACCAAAAAATAAAAAATATATCCTTAAATAATCCATTTACATAGTTTTTTTTTACAAAAAAACAAATACAAGCCCAATACCCGTGGCCCAATTCCTAAACCCATCAGCCAAAACACTCAAACCTGACCCAATACCCTAACTACCTAGAACCCAGACTAGGCCCAAAACGTTTCAGCTCAATACGAGACATTTTCGACCTAGGGTTTCCTCAAAAACCTAAGCAGCTCTTCCTGTGAGACCCGACCTCGCGCCTCCGATTACTCAAGTCACGGGCTCTGATCGTCATCTTGCAACACCAAGCAACACATAAGCCCTTGGTCACTCCTCAATCTACGCTCAATGGTGCCCCATCACCGCCATGTTTTCGTCACCTGCACAAAGAGGAAAGAATCGCAATAGAAACAGCAAAATATGGCAACCAATCTTTTATTCCTTTTTCACTTTTTATTTTTGAGGCTATATAAATCTCACAAAACATGTAAATGGGAGGGAGGACACAAAAAAGAATACTGAGATACACGTAAAAATCTGAAATCAAGAAGATCAATAAAGGTTTCTGTTATTTTCTTTCATTCCGAATCTGTCCGATTTCTTTTCTTTATTTATTTTATTTTTAGTTTTTTTCTTTACATACGAAGGCTTGAAATACAAAAAGAGAAAACTAACCTTTTGAAACTCAAGCCAGCAGCGATGGCAAGTGCCGACAATAGTGGATCTTGGTCGAAACCTCATGAGTCTGCCAGAATCGCTAGCGAGAAAAGTGAAGACTTTCTCAGATTTTTTTTTTTAAAAAAAAACAAAAGGAGATGATTTTTTTTCTAAATTGGGTTATTTATATAGGTTTCAAAACGGCGCTGTTTTAGGCTTAAGCCTTAATGCCAAAACGATGTCGTTTCATGTAAAGATCCGAAATCCGACCTGCCCCAGCCTGAGGATCTGCGCATTTTTAGAAAAGGGTCAAATTGCTTATTTAGCCCTTCCTCAATTTCTTCTGTTCAAATTAATTTTTATTTCTAATTAGGCCACGAAAGTTCTATTTTTGTTTTAATTTAGTCCTTTGGGCTATTTAATCGTGATATCCGAACATGACATTTTAAAATTTAGGCATAATTGCCCAATTAATCCCTGGATTACGGTGCATTTTGATTTAATTCTTTTAATCTATTTAATTCTTGTTTAACCCTTTATATTTATTTAATCCTAAATTTCTTTTGTTTTTTAATTGAAATTATTTTGTTAAATGTTTTATCATATTAAATATTTTTATTACTTGTATGTTAATTTATTAAATAAGTTATATATATATTTTATATGTACTAATCTATTATATATTTAATTATTATTTTATATATTATTTTATTTGTTTAATAATTTATGTATTATTATATTTTATTATTTATTTAGTTATATTTTGTATATTATTTAGTATTATGTTATATTATATAAAACTTTATTTTGTATGAAATTTATCTAATTTATTTTAATTATATTGTTTATATTACGTATATAGTTTTATAATTAATGTATTATAGATATATCTATTTTCATTATTTATTATTTTATTTAATATAATTTTTATTACATATTTTTATTATGTTATATATTCAAAAGTTTTATACATTGTTTAATCATTCATCTTATATATGTCTTCTTTTATTAATTATTTTATTATTTAATCTTGCATGAAAAGCTTATATTTATTTAGTATTTTTAATTGTTTTATGTATATTACTTTATATATTTTATTTATCTATGTAATGCCCTTTATTTATTTATTTTATGATTACTATAGTGTAGTTATTTTAGTTGTATTTTATATTATATGCTATTGTCTTATAATCGTTTTTTAATATTTGTGTATAATAGTTTATAAATGTGATATTGTAACATAGATTATCGTTCAAAATAAAAATACATTTTTACAAGTTTACTATATTTTAAAATAAGGCAATGTTTTGGTATTTAGAAATTCGGGAAATAGTGCCCTAACGTACTGGGTTGCGATTTTCTATTTGGCTAAATAACTAAATACCCTTTTAATAAGTTTTATAAATCATGAGATGATTTTAATTACGAGGGTTTAAAAAATATCATGTCCTAACGTATTGGATGTGATGTTTATATTCCTTCGGAATAAAGAAATCTCAAATTTCAAAATAAAAAACCTATTCTTGGGAATTCAAGGTGTTGTGCCTTAACTTATTGGGTTCGACATTTTGCGTTTCGATATAGGGATTTCCTAAAATAAAGACAAGCTTAATTTCAAAGTCATGAGGTGCTATACCTTAACTTATTGGGTAAAGTACTTTATATCTTTAAGATAGGTAAGTCTTGGTTTTCTTTCTAATAAAAGGGTCATATTTTGTAATTTTCTTTATTTTCAACATTCGGACATGATCTTATCGATTTGGTACCAATTTTTGGGCGTTCAGGGTGCTAACCCTTCCTCATACGTGTGAAACTCCTAACTCGTTTTCCTATTTTTGTGGACCAAAATGTTTTAAAATAAAACGTTTTACAAGGTGATCCAATCACACCTAAGTAAAAAAGATTGGTGGCGACTTCCACTTTTGTTTTTAAAGTCGATCCCCATTTTTCAAAACTGGATTTTAAAATGGTTTCGACAAAGGAAATGTTTTGGTATTTAAAAATTTGGAAAATAGTGCTGTAACATCCTGAAATTGGGCCTAGTAGAATTGGGCCCAATAGGCCTTGAGAATGGGAACGTTTAAAATTTTTGAGATGCATGTAGCACTTAGAATGTTATGGTAAGGTATTAATGGGCTTGTGCATTGTGTGTAATGTTATGTTTAATATGTTAAATTGAGATTGTAAAGGTTGGGCTGACTTTTTGATTAAATATTTGGATTAGGGTTAAAGTTAGTGCTCTAGATAATTTAAAGTGAAATAGTGGGCTTTAAAAATTTGGGTTAGGTGGCTAATAAATGGTGTTAGCTTATAATTTAAGAAGATGGTTAATTAAGTGACAAGCAGGGCTTGTGGCCCAAAGAATTAAAGTGCATTAAGTGGGCATAAGGTGGCGCCCTAAGGGGGAAGAATTTGGGCCATTGTGTGGCTGATTGGGCCTTAAAAGATGGGTCAAATTCGGCATTTAAATGGGAAGGGGGTGGACGACATTAGGCTACTAATTAAGGAGTTTTATTTCTTTTTATTTGAGCGATAAAAGATGATAAACAAGGATGGAGGAGTTGGCTTTAGTGAGGGCTCTTCAAAAAGGTAAGATAAGGATTGAGTTATCATGAGATTTAAAGGTTATTAAAAGAAGAGGGAGAGTTGGCCGAAACTCAACTACAGGAGGGGGAAAAATCGGTTTAGTATAGGCTAGCCGAAATTCTGCTAACCATTCCCTCCATCTTTTCTTTCTCTTTGCCGAAATCTACACTTCATCCTCTCTCGGTTTTCTTTCTTTTCTTTTTCCTGAAAACACATCATAGCCGAAACTCCTTAGTATTTCTCCTCTCCTCAAAAACTCTTCTGATAGCCAAATACTCTTAGTGCCTATCTTCTTCTTCTCTATAGCCGAATCTACAAGGGAGATTTACATTTTCCAGAAGGTGCAAGATGGCCGTATACTCCTTAGTAATCCAGTGAGTTTTGGGATTTTTCCTTTTCTGTGATTCCTTTGTTTTGATCAACTCCTAATCTAAATCATTATTTCCAAGGCCTTGTCGATTATACTCTTTACTCCTAGAAGCCGAAACTATCCCATTAAAGCTGATTTAGTGGAAAAATCAAAGGTAAGAAGTGGTAAGTGTGGCCCAATGGCCTTCCATGACTCTTGTGCTTTGGCCGAATACTATGTGGGGTTAGGATAATTGTGTGTATCGGTTGGTTTGATATTTGGTTGATGGCCGAATGTAGGAAGGATTGGTGGTGACAATTTTTGAAGGATATTCGGGATTCGGCTAACTAGGTAAGTGTTCGTTTTAAAGGTTACATTTAACTAATGAGTTAGATCTCATCGTTTATTTGGTTTAGTGATTAAGGGATTGTTATGGACTCAACTAACAGTTAAGCAGAGAAGGTTGGATCTATAAAACTATCGCCCAAATTCAAGAAGCGATCTACTTCGGTAGTGCGAGATTGGCCAACGGGTGTGGGTAAAATCAAGTCGATCGTGGCCAATAGTAGTTGTTTCAAGTGATAGTAGCGTAGACATAAGCGAAAGCATTAGTTCGCTGAATCGGTGTGTAATACTTCCCCACCGTCTAGATCTGAATAATAATACAAATATATATGTATATGTGTTCATAAGATTTACATGTTACATTAAAAGCCAAAATCTCAGATTTAAACGACGGACCTTAGATTAGTAAATAATCGACTATATGCTACAAGTAAACCTGTTGTACATGTTTTAAATTATTGTGCATGTTGCATAGGTTGGGTGATGAAAGGAGGAAGTTATATGTACATGTATATGAGTAACGATTTTTACCGTGAATTACCGTAGAGGCTAATGCCGAATCGTTATCTGAACTTGACCATTATATGTTATAAGGGCTTCTACCAATATATGTTGATGAGCAAGATGTCGCCATCTTGGAGAGTAGTGGTGTGGGTTGATTGTAGAAATCCCCAATGGTGTGTTGGTTGGTATGCAGGCGTGTAGCGGATGGAAACCTAGGCAAATGGGTTGGGCTTTGCATATTATATGTTTCCATGTAAATGAATTTATTATTATGTTTAATGAGGCCCAAGTCTATTGGTGCATGAGGGTTGCACGCTGAGTCTCGCGACTCACCCCCTTTAAACTAACCCTTTCAGGTGACTATTAGTGCATCGGACCGGGCCGGAGTGAAGCGCAAGGTGGCCATGCAAAAGAAGGTGGATCCGGCAACAAAGTTTCGCCATATTATTTTTTTTAAGTACTTTATATGATGGATTTAAACTACATTGTAATAAGGCCATAGGCCATTTGTTTACGTTTTAGATTTAAAATGGGCCTTTAGTATTTATTCTCGTTTTAAATTCCTTCAAGGACATGTAATTAAGTTTTGGGCTTTTGATTATTAAGGCACAATTTATGTAATTTTCTATTTGGGCTTTTTGTCAAGACGATTGTTTTACTTAAAATTTTCTTAGTGACATACCAGATCCAGTAGTAGTGTTTGGGCCGGGTTTGGGGTGTTACAAGTGCCCTAACGTGTTGGGTAGCGACTTTCCGTTTGGCTAAATAACTAAATATCCTTTTAACTAGTTCTGTAAATCATGAGATAATTTTGATTACGAAGGTTTTAAAATATCGTGTCCTAACATGTTGGATGTGATGTTTATATTCCTTCTGAACAAAGAAATATCAAATTTTAACTTAAATTGCTCGAAAAGAAATCATATTTTTAAATACTTTTAAATTTCAAACATTTGGACATGATTTTATCGATTAGGTACCAATTTTTGGGTGTTATGAGGTGCTAACCCTTCCTCATCGTGTAATCGACTTCTCAACCCGTTCTCTTGTTTTCCATGGACCAAAATCAAATGTTTTAAACATTTTGCAAGGTGATTCAATCACACCTAAGTAAAAAGGATTGGTGGCGACTTCCATTTTCATTTCTTAAAAGTTGACCCCGCTTTTTCAAAACTTTAAAATGGTTTCGACAAAGATCGGATAGGATAATTGAATAGTGAAAATGGTCAGCAAAATTAAAAAGAAAGAAAACCAATTTGCATAAACCAAGGAAAATATAACTTCCTAACAGCTCTAGACCATTTCTTCTTCCATTGTCCCCTGAGATACCTTAGCATGGAGACTCTACCAATCGGTTCCAACCACAGCCTAGTTGCGTAATAAACACTATTGCACCATAGATAATGTCCATTTGCGTTGGACATCTCGATTAGCCATCTATGGTGCAGAAAGTCATCCAACCCTTAATAGCATAACCTTTTGGGTGGACATGATAATATATCATTCAACTCCGTTAAAACATGACAGTATATAATTCAACCTTGAAATTTGGTTGTACACTATGAAAAACTCCCATCTACAATCCACTACAAAAAAACTCATTTGATGATATACTACAAAGCATTGTCATTATGATGCCTCTCTTAAAAAAATTCTTATCCATTTACACTATCAGAAACCAAACCATCCACTATATATAATGTTTGGTGCCAGCCATTACATGGCCAGTACCTAAATTTTTTTTTTTTTACATCTCTGGTGCTGGCCATCAATGTACCAAAGTAAAAAAAAATTGCATTGGAACACAAAAAAAGTACCAAGTGCCGGCCAATACATGCCCAACACCCAAAATTTTTTAAAAATTTTAATGGTGCCGACCATCAGTGTACAAAAGTAAAGAAAAAATTGCATTGGGACATGAAAAAAGTACTCTCATGCCGGCCAATAAGTGCCCAGCACCCCAAAAATTAAAAATTTCTTTTACTATGGTGCCGGCCAATAAGTGCCCAACACCCAATTTTTTTTTTTTTTTTACATTTCTAGTGCCGGCCAATACATGCCCAACACCAATTTTTTTTTTTTTTTTTACTTTGGTGCCCAATTTTTTTTAAATTTTAATGGTGCCGACCATCAGTGTACAAAAGTAAAAAACAAAAAAATTGCATTCAGACATGAAAAAGTACAGTGCCTACCACCCACAAAAGTAGCACCAATTTTTTTTTTTTTTTTTTACATCTGTGCCCATTACAAGGCCAAAACCAATTTTTTTAAATACTAGTATTTTGTATAGCAGTATGATACGATTTTAAAAAAAATATCCTGGTGCTAGCCAATTGGTTCTCAAAACCCTATACTTTGCTCATTTCGTGTCATTTTGGTGATTGTTTTTGAACTTGGTTCATTTTTGTAAATATCAAAATTTTTTGGGTCAGTTTGGTAAAACAGACTTAATGAAAGTATAATAGTTAAAATGAAAAGAAAACAAATCCATTCTTTTGTCCGTCTACTTCTCTATTGTTTAGAAAGAAAGAAAAATAGGGTTTTGAACTTTCAAACTTTCAGTATCAAATTGATAGGTAATTTAAAGTCATTTTCTTGTAATTTTTATGTTTTTGAGGTCGTGGGAGCTTGATTTAGCTAGCCCATGTACCAATTTGTAAACTGTTAAAGTTTATACAAGTTATCATTGTTGAATGCTTGAAGAAATTGGTATTAAATTGTTAGATTTTAAGCTTAAAAGTGAAAAAAATGATTAGTTTTAAAGTTTAATTGCTAGTTTTTTAACATAAGGACTAAAATGTATAAATTTTGAATTTGATATAAAATTTTCATAATTATAGACAGTAGAGTCTCTTAAAAGGATATAATTGAGATCATTTTTGAAATCAAAGCTCAAATTTGAAAGTTATGGCAAATTCAGTTTTAGGGACTAAATTGAATAAAATGAAAAATTTTAGGGCATTCAAAAAATGAAATTGAACTGGTTCATGCATTTGATAGGATGTTATAAAGTAGTTTAAATTGATAAATTGAATTAAATTATTGTATAGATCAGGAATTTAACCAAATTGAGGATAACTTTGGAAAAGGCTAAATTATCATTAGTCTTTACAATTCAACTTGTTTGTTGATTTAAACAGGTAAGTTCATATGCTATGATTTTATTGAAGTTGTTATATATTTGAATTACGAACTTGCTTATGTTTGATAATAATTTGAATTGTTTGCAATTTGGTACAAAAGGTGAGATATGGACTAAATCGTAAAGAAATGATAAATTAACTGTTAAATTGAATATGATGAATTTTATTTTGAGATATTTAATGAATTGATAGCTGATTACTTACAGATGGAATCATATTGGTATGAATTTAATTTATTATCGAGATAAAGAAATTAATTGAAAATAATATAACTTGGTGAAATTGTGAAATTGACTTGGAATTGAAACAAATCATGCTATGATATGTATGAAATGATATCTTGATTGATTATGTAATGACCCAAAAGTCAATGGCATTAAAAAAATGTAGTTTCAGGACTCTGTTTCTGTAAACCGAGCCCAAAAATATTTATGGAGTTATTATAGAGGTGAATTGAAATTTTTTTTATAGTAATTTAGTCGAAATTGTGTTTAATTAGGGCCCGGGACTAATTTGTAAAATCCAATCGCTATAGATTTTTAATTGAAAATTAGATTAAGGACTTAAATTGTAATTAATTAAAGGTCTAAAATGACAATTAAACCATGTTTAATCGAATATTAGTGGACGATAGCATTAAGGGTGGATTAATTAAACAAATATTAAATTATTTAACTTAAATGATGATTAATTAATTAATTACACTTTAACCTTAACATAAAAGGCTAATTTTTGGTGGAAGGTGAGAGAATTACATCCCTTCCAAGTGGCCAAGGAAGAAAAGAAGGATAAAAACCTCCATTGTTGTAACACCCCAAACCCGACCTATGCATTAAGTCCGGATTTTGGCATGCCACACAAATTAAACGTACATTCAAATCCTTTAACGGTAGGAATCAAATTCCAAAACGATTAAGAGAGTGACTTTATCGAAAAATCAAAGTTCATTGAAAACCATAATTAAAAATACAAGAATTTATCATTTGATCTATGGAGTAGTAATTGATTAAAACTTTGGATTTATTTAGTCGAAATATTTCATCGAAAAGTTCTAAAAGACTTTCCTAAGTTTCAAGAATATTTAAGAAAAACCTTTATTTTATACGTGAGTTATAGAAAACATTTATAAAAACTAAACAAATCCAACTTAGAAAAACTAAAACAAAATAAATTCCATCCACATAATAAAATCCATAATTAAAGAGGCCTTATTACATCGCCATAAAAATAGTACTTAATAAAAATTATTAAAGAAGTCTTAAAGTTTTATAAACCACCATTGAAACACCCCAAAATCGGCCCACAAGCCCTCGACCGGATCCGCATGCTCCTTGAGTAAAACGTAGCAAATCCTCATTTTGTCATGTTGGAAAACCGGGTGGTTTTGAAGAAAAATCGGTTTGAGTTATGATCAATTTGAAAACCGTGTTGTTTTTGAAGTTTGTATTGAAACGATATTATCATGTTGCAAAAGTTACAAGTTAATAGAATTGCAGAATTTTAGAGCTTTTTATTATTAACTTGAAAACCGTAGGTGTTTGGGTGTCAAAACAATTGAAGTTATTTTACAAAAAATGTTTAATCGTTTGTTTGTGTGTTCATAACATAATAAAAATTAAAACGTAAACTTAAAATAGCTAAATGATAATGGCCTTATTACATCAAAATATAACCCAAAATAAATCAAATAAAACTTAATAAGAAAAATCCGAAAATCTTTGAAATGAGCATGGCCACCCCTAAGTCCCTGCCAACTCGGTCCATTTACTAAGTATCACCGCAAAATGTTAGCTCACGAAGGGTGAGTCAATGAGACTCGATTGTAATGTACATCATAGATTCCCAATCGATAAAACATATTATATCACATATATTAATCATAGGCAATGATGCAACCCAAACCCACCTAGATATCCATCCTCTCACATCACCTGTAACACCCCAAACCCGGCACATTAGTCCTGACCAGATCTGGTATGTCACGGAGTAAAATGATTTAAAATATTTTGAGTGTCTGGTGAAAACTTGTTAAAATATGGCTAAGGTATTAAAACGGGGTTTGATAAAACTCAGTTGGGATTATTTTCATAAACAAGGTTGGGTTGATAAACCCTTTTAAACGTTTGATCATGTACAATTTTTTTTTAAATTTGTCAAGGTTATAGTTGACTTGGTGTATTTTGTTACCCGATGGTAACATCTTTGAAAACCCGTAGAAGTTATTAAGTTTGAAAAAGTTACTTTTAACCGGTTCACATAACATTTATAAATTTCATGTGTAATATAACATAGGAAAAATAAAACAACAAAATAAACATCCAAATAATCATTAGCGGCCTTATTACAACCCAAAATAAAAATACTTAGAAAATAAATGAACTAAAACTGATTTAAATAGGGTTCCAAATCTGAGAAAACAAGCATGGCCGCCTCGAGTCCTCCTCGGCTCCATCTCCGCGATCTACTCATCTCAAAATAGTAAGGGAAGGGGTGAGTCACCAAGACTCAAAGGTGTAAATCCCCACCAAAATGTAACTCATACACGTTATTAATAAACATGCAAATATGCAACCTCACTAACCATCCGTACTTCTTTAACTACCCCTGTGGTCAAAACCACCGGTGGTCAAAACCATCGGTGACTAGCGTCACAAATTAAATGATGGGGCCTACCCATCGTGTGGTCAAAACCATCGATGACCATAGGTCACAAATATCATAATGTGGTCAAAACCATCGGTGGTACCAAACCACCGGGACTTAGTCACAATTTAACAATAGTGTGGTCAAAACCACTGGTGACCAAGTCACAATAAATCGATGGGGCCAACCCATCTTGTGGTCAAAACCACCGGTGACGATCCATAAAAATCATCCCCTCCTCTCATCAATCCCCACCATCATCATGCTTACATATCAATTATCATATATCATGCATTTATGTATAGCATAGCATTTAACAGCATGTGATGGCATACTCAAACATACATTATAGATCACAAAATAGGGGACTTACCCGGAATCCAATCTTATACCCACAAGCAAATCACTACCCAAAAGATTAAAAGGCAACAATATGGCAATGTTAATTAATAAAGTGTGTAAAGAGTTTTACACACCTGTTACTACCAAAATTCCTAGATCCCAAAGATCTGATCTACGACACTAGATTCTTGACCCTATAATCGGCCGACAACAGGGTTAGGGACTTAGGCCTATTCGGCCAAACCAAAAAAAAATCCCGAAGGATATGTTGTACGTGAAATAACACTTACCTTGGTTGTCGATTTGGTCTCCTACCAAATCCCGAAACTACATTTATTCCTGAAATCGTCGAATCCATATATGACACATGTTAGTTTCAACTTTAAGCACTAATTCTCAACAAATGGCCCTTGGCCGAATCTTACTAATCACTTACCAAACTTACTGAAAACCTGAGATCGTCACTTGACTTGTTGAGATCCCTACCAAAACACTTGTTAGAATCGGCTTGCACAATTATACATAATTAAGGCCTATGGCCGAATGTTACTTACCACCTTACCCTAGGAAAACAAATCCCGAAAGCTTCCTTTAGTTGGCTATGGCTTCCCTACAATCGATTTAATTACATCGTTAAGAGTCATAGGCCATTCGGCCATAATCTTGAACCTAAAAGAGGGTATCGCCCCTTACCTTGATAACTATCTCGGCCTCCAACCACCACAAGTTGGCACCCCTTGTGATGTTAGGGGTTTCGGCTACCCTTAAAGAAGAGAAAAGAACTGAATGCTAGAGTGAAACAAAGACCTTCCTTAGGGATTCTAACCAAAAGAAAAAAAAAGTATGGAGTCGACCTTACAAGAAAGAAAAGAGATGAAAGGAGGGTCTTGGGGTGTTTCACTTTATGGTTTCAAGAAAGAAAAGAATAAAAATAAGAGAGAGAGAGATGAGGGAGATAGGGAATTTGGCTAGGTACTTGAGAGAAAAGATGATAACATAGAATGAATTTGGGAGGGAGGCATTCGGCTATACCTATGCCCCAAAACCGATAGTGAATGGCCTTGAAGAGTCCTACATTCGGCCAACTCTCACCCTTTGTGATAAATTTTATCACCTCTTCAAATAAAATAGAAAAAAGAAGATGTTTATACCTATCCCATTAAGAGTCCAAAATCAAGCCATCAACTCACTCTCCCATTCACGCCAATTTGCATAAAAAAAAAGTCCTATTGCTGCCCATGCTACTCGAACATGGGACTTCTTTGCCGCACCTCTTTAACACGCCCCAAGCCACTCTTCCACATCAACTTTCATGCCTTAAACCACACCATTTAATTTTTAAGGCCCTCTTACTTGAGCCCCTTTCTTAACCGCCCAAAAAGCCCAAAACAAAATGCCTCCCCCTTGTAACTCCCACGACTCGAACCTCTCCCCCTTGAAAACTCCCTTTGACGCACCAAGCCATTCATGCTAATTAAATCCTTGTGTCATGTTCCTTCCAAAATTTTTCTTAACCCCTATCTCACCTAGCTCCCTTCTTTTAACACTTAAAAGAAATTTTTAGTCCTAAGTCGGGCTAGCTCGGGGTTATTTCTAGACCTAGAACATGCTTAGCAATCATAATATTCATTTCTTCAAGCACACATGGGAAAATAATTAAATTACAACCAACCCCTAATTTAGGATGTTACAGTTCTACCCCTTAAAAGAATTTGACCTCAAATTACCTCGATCGAAGAGTTGGGGGTATTGCTGCGCATCACATCCTCGGGTTCTCATGTGGCCTCATCCGCACCATGGTTTCGCCATAGCACTTTTACCAAAGGCAATCGACTTCCTCCTCAAAACCTTGACATCCCGATCCAAGATTTGTACCGGCTCCTCCTCGAAAGACAAGTCTGAGTTCACCTTAATTTTAGCCACGGCACTACGTGTGAGGGATCTGATCGATAGCGTCTCAGTATCGAAACATGGAAGACATCATGGATCTGATTCAACTCTACTGGCAACTCAAGCTGGTAAGCTACCGGTCCCACACGTTTTAGTATTGTGTACGGTCCGATGAATCTAGGGCTTAGCTTGCCCTTCCGGCCAAACCTCAAAGACCATATTCCAAGGGATACCTTCAAGAAAACCTTATCACCCATCGCATACTCAACATCTCTACGCTTAAGATCGGTAGGATTTCGCACTGTCGATGCCTCTTTAAGACGATCCGAATTACTCTAACCTTATCCTCTCTCCGCTACTAACTCGACCAAAGATCCGACGCTCTCCTAGTTTCGTCCAACATGTAGGAGTATGGCACTTCCGACCATATAAGCGCCTCATACGGTGCCATCAATACTAAACTTGATAACTGTTGTTATAAGCGAACTCGCCAAAGGTAGGTACTCCTCCCAACTACCACGAAATCCAAAACACAGCCCTCAACATGTCTTCCAATACTTGAATAACCCTCTCAGATTGTCCGTCAGACTGCGGGTGAAAAGCCGTGCTGAAATTCAACTTCATGCCTAACTCTTGATGTAAAGCCTTCTAGAATCTCGACGTAAACTGAGGATCCCGATCCGAGATAATGGACACTGGTACCCCATGCAACCGCACTATCTCAGCGATATACAACTTGGCTAACCTTTGAAGTGAGTAGTCAACCCTTACCAGTATGAAATGAGCTGACTTAGTCAACCGGTCTACTACCACCCAAACTGCATCTTTCTTACTGGGCGTAAGGGGAAGCCCACTTATGAAATCCATAGTAATCTCCTCCCACTTCCACTGTGGGATCTTTACCGATTGTAACAGCCTCGATGGCAATTGATGCTCAGCCTTCACTTGCTGGCATGTCAGACACTTGCCTACCAACTCGGTCACTTCCCGCTTAAGACCCGGCCACCAAAACTGCTCCCTTAAATCCCGATACATCTTGTTGCTTCTCAGGTGCATAGCGTACACACTGCTATGAGCTTCTTTAAGGATTCGCTGCCTCAACTCATCATCCTTAGACATGCATACTCTCCCCTAAAAGTACAACACTCCATCATCGCCCAAAATTCGAAACCTTGACCTTACCATTACTCAGACTTGTAACCTCCGAGTATTCAAAGCTTCATCGGTCATCCGTCTTTCTTTAACTTCATTAATCCAAGACGGCTTCACTTGCAATTACGTGAAAAGCTCCCATCCTCATAGAGACTTAAGTGAGCAAACATTGCTCAGAATCGCTACCACCTTCGGCTCAATGCATCGGCTACCACATTAGCCTTCCCGGATGGTATTCGATTGAGATCCACGGTCCTTCAACAACTCAATCTACCTCCACGCCTCAGTTTAAATCTTTCGGGTCGGAGGTACTTGACTTTTGTGATCTGTGTATACTACCGACTTCTCCCGTCGGATAATACGCCTCCAGATTTTCAAGGGAAATACCACAGACCAATTCCAAGTCATGTGTCGGATAGTTAACTTCGTGAGGCCTCAATCTGCGGTACGCATAAGCGACTACCTTCCCTTCTTGCATCAAGACACACCCTAAACCAAGTATGTGATGCATCACAAGACATCAGAACTCCTTTTCTACCAGTGAATTAGGTGCAGTGCTACACAAAATCTTCTTGACTTATCGAAACTCTCTTGTCGCTTCTCGGACCACACAAACGAACCCCTTTTCTCAACAAATTAGTCAATCTGTCTGCGATTAAGGAGAAATTTTCCACAAATCTCCGGTAATATCCTCGCCAACCCCGAAAACTCGAATTTTATAATGCACTTGGGTGGTTTCCACTCTAATACCGCCTCAATCTTACGGGATCCACCCTAATTCCCTAAATGAAACAACATGCCCTAGAAAGGTTACCTCCTTAAGCGAATTCACACTCATCAATTTGGCGTAAATCTGCTTTCTCCTTAGAACTTGTAGAACCACATGAAGATGTGCGTCATGGTCCTCCTCCGACTTCGAGTACACCAAAATGTCGTCTATGAAGACCACGACGAACCGATCCAAATAGGGTTGGAAAACTCGGTTCATCATGTCCATAAATGTGGCCGGTGCATTCGTCAAACCAAAAGGCATTACCAGAAACTCGTAGTGTCCATACTTTGAGTAACGAATTCCGTCTTGTGGGCATCGACCTCCTTCACCTTAAGTGATGGTACCACGACCAAGGTCAATCTTAGAGAACACCAATGCCCTTTGAGTTGATCGAGCAGATCGTCAATCCTGGGCAAAGGATACCGGTTCTTTATTGTCAACTTGTTCAGCTGCTGATAGTCTATACACATCCTCATTGTCCCATTCTTCTTCTTGAGAAAAAGCACTGGAGCTCCCCAAGGCGATACACTTGGTCGAATGAACCCTCTATCCAACAATTCCTGGATCTGCGCCTTCAACTCTACCAATTCTTTCGGCGCCATTCGATACGGAGCTATAAATACTTGCGCGATTTCGGGTAGCAAGTCGATACTAAATTCAACCTCACTATTCGAGGTAGACCCGAAGTTCCTCTAGAAACACATCAACATAGTCCTCACATCCGGACATCTCTCACAAAGAACATCCTTAACTTCCAAAGCACGTACATGCACCACATAAGCTTCACAACCCTTCCTAACCATCCTTTCGCCTTCAACGCAGAAACCACATTAGACAGTAATCTCTCCTTTTACCTATCATCACCACCTCATCACCTTCCACGGTCTTTATTACCATGCGCTTAGTCACAATCCGTGCTAGCTCGATACTTTACTAGCCAATCCATCCCAAGGATTAGGTCGAACTCCCGGAACGATAGTTCCATCAAGTCTGCCAAGAACATGACCCCTTAAAGTTTTAGGGGTACGTTCCTATAGAGTTTACTTACTTCTACAGAGTGACCTAGGGGCTTAATACGGTCATCTTCCTAGAAGTATGCTCGTAGTCTAAGTGCAAAGTTTCCACTACGCTACTAGCAATGTATGAGTGGGTTGAGCCAATGTCAATCAAAGTATTATAGGTACAAGAAAGATCAAGAACATACTTGGTTATAACGTCCGGTGCATCGCCCTCCTCTTGACGCCATGCAGATAGACTAGACCAGTTGTTTAGCCTCAGCATTCACCGGTACCTCCCCTCGGTGCCCCGACCTCCGCCAAAGACCATTACCTCCTCTTTCTGCACCACGACCTCTCGGAGGTCTGTTGGTTATCCTTCTATTCAAAGCACAATCTTGACCTCCGATCTCAATCTAATAACCTTTTTGGACAGTCTCTAACTCGATGCTCTATGGACCCACACTCAAGCATCCCGCTTACCATTTCAAAGATTCCCCGTGAGACTTCCCACATCGGCACACCGTATGCCATTGAGGATTAGTAGCAGCGGCAGCTAAGCGACTGATCCGACCCACCAAACCTCATTCTCTTCTGCTGATTACTGTGGAACCTTGAAGATCCGAGCTCCTCTTATTCCAACTCCTATCTTAATTCCGCCTAACCGACCGTCTTACCCTTCGCAACCTTTGATTTCTCCACTAGGACAAATAACTCCTTTTTTTTTGTAGAGCTATCATCATCCTCACTCATCTCTCAAACCCCATCTTCAACTGACATATTGCTCATGCTCGGTACCCACAATACCACGAGCATACCTACTCAATCGGAGGAATTCACCTCATACTCCGCCACCGCCTTATTGCCTTGAACCAGTTTAAGAAAGCTTTCACGCACATCAACGAATCGGTTCCGATGTATTTCTTTTGATAGGCTACTTAAAGAATTCCCGGTGAGATCCTCCGCTATCGCTCCATCTCTTACGGTGAGCCACCACCGATATGACTCATCCCAAGGCGGAGATATTATGCCCTTCAACTTCTCCTCACCAGAAAATCTAGGTCACCCATGATCCTCTCAATCGATTCCAACCAATACTCGCCACACTGGGTGCCACCTGTAAACTCCTCTAAATACTTCGCTCATAGTTAGCGAGTCATTCAACCCGATTTACTTGCCTCGTGCACCAAGACCGCCTCGGCAACTCGCTCCAATACCCGTCTGACTTGAGATACGACATCATTACCACCCGTCGATCTTGAAATTGGCCACGCCGCGGATCCGGCATCTCATTTCCGACCCATGACTGCACTCCCTCGACCGACAAGGTCATCCTACCTCTACCACGGCCAGGATGGACGTCCACGACCTCTTGTACTCATTTCTAACGATTGCGTTTATCTGTTTAAGAATTTTATGCATTAGTACCCTTGTTTCACTTGATTATCTGCGAAGAAATTTTATGATAGGAGTTTTAAGAGTGGTTCTTTCGTATTCATACAAGCACACAGTCTTCCATTCATTCATTCCAAGAGACGTTGTAGTTTTCATTGTGATTATTTTTCCCACTACCCAGGGGTATTTTCGTAATTTGTCCTACAGGGGCATTTTTGTAATTTTCCAAAAATAGAAGTTCTCGGATGATTTTGTCAGAAAGTATTTTGGAGCTTATAAATTCCCGAGGTATTTTGAAAAATTTGAAATCCGGGGGTATTTTGGTAATTTTGGACCTCAGGGGTATTTCAGTAATTTTTCCACAAACTAGGGTGATTTTGTAAAATTTAATAAATCAGGCATATTTCAAAAGTTGTAAAACTTTGATGGTTCTTTTTGAGAATTGCATTTTCCAAAATAGTGATGTTGCAAAATTTTGAAAATCAAAGTCATTCTGGTAATTTTGTTGGTTAGGGGCAATTTTGTAATTTTCCATAATCAGGGCATTTTCATAAAAAGATTTCCAAAATTTGGTTCTAATTGATTTCACAAAAGAATGATATTTTGAAAATTTTCTATTTGGAAATTTTTCATACGGAGGGTATTTTGATAATTTACAAGCTAGGGGTATTTTGGTCATTTTTCAAACGGAGGGGTATTTTGGTCATTTTTTTCTTCTTTTTTTTAAAACGAGGTTTTAATTACTTCAAAAACAAAATGGCTAGTTCCTTTCGAGTTTTAGTTATCAAGTTTAGCCTGTGAGTGTGTCGTCTCGCCTAGGATGAACCATCACTACGCACTGGTAGGATTCAAGTGAGTAGGAGGTGAGTCACTAGACTCCTTAAATACCGTGCTCCCAATCGAATCCAATCCTAGACATGCGTATAACGATTGCCACATCCCTTGCTCAAGGACAACTCACGTGGTTGTTGAGGGAATTATTAAATCTTATGCATTGTTTGTTGGGGTATGCTAGCCCTAGGGTTCAACAATTCCTATTCTAATATTCTACGTTCCCAATTTACCCTTTCTACCCCTATCAAGTATTCACAAAAATGGATAGAATTACTTACCTGGGCAGATAGGTGCCGGAGACTCGGTGCCATGCTGTTCAAACCATAAACAATTTCCCAAAACATTCTAATAAGGCCTACTAACAAAAACAAAACATTTTGGGCCTTGGTCCCCACAAATGAAGTTTTGAACTTGGCTCGATACCAAAAATGTAATACCCCAAACCCAAATTTCATTAGTCCCTACTTTATCCGGTATGTCACAGAGTAAAATGATTTAAAATATTTTGAGTGTCCGTGAAAACTTGTTAAAATATGGCTAAGGTATTAAAATAGGGTTTGATAAAACTCAGTTGGGATTATTTTTATAAACATGGTTGGGTTGATAAACCCTTTTAAAACGTTTGATCATGTACAATTTTTTTTTTAAAATTTGTCAAGGTTATAGTTGACTTGGTGTATTTTGTTACCCGATGGTAACATCTTTGAAAACCCGTAGAAGTTATTAAGTTTGAAAAAGTTACTTTTAACCTGCTCACATAACATTTATAAATTTCATGTAATATAACATAGGAAAAATAAAAACAAAATAAACATCCAAATAATCATTAGCGGCCTTATTACAACCCAAAATAAAAATACTTAGAAAATAAATGAACTAAAACTGATTTAAATAGGGTTCCAAATCTGAGGAAACAAGCATGGCCGCCTCGAGTCCTCCCCGGCTCCATCTCCACGATCTACTCATCTGCAAAATAGTAAGGGAAAGGGTGAGTCACCAAGACTCAGTGTGTAAATCCCCCACCCTAAATGTAACTCATACACGATTATTAATAAACATGCAAATATGCAACCCCACTAACCATCCGTATTCTTTAACTACCCCGTGGTCAAAACCACCGGTGGTCAAAACCATCGTGACTAGCGCCACAAATTAAATGATGGGGCCAACCCATCGTGGTCAAAACCATCGATGACCATAGGTCACAAATATCATAATGTGGTCAAAACCACTGGTGGTACCAAACCACTGGGACTTAATCACAATTTAACAATAGTGTGGTCAAAACCATCGTGACCAAGTCACAATAAATCTGATGGGCCAACCCATCTTGTGGTCAAAACCATCGGTGACATCCATAAAAATCATCCCCTCCTCTCATCAATCCCCACCATCATCATGCTTACATATCAATTATCATATATCATGCATTTATGTATAGCATAGCACTTAACAAAGATGTGATGGCATACTTAAACATACATTATAGATCACAAAATAGGGACTTACCTTAATCCAATCTTATGCCCACAAGCAAATCACTACCAAAAGATCAAAAGGCAACAATATGGCAATGTTAATTAATAAAGTGTGTAAAGAGTTTTACACACCTGTTACTACCGGAATTCCTAGATCCCAAAGATCCGATCTACGACGCTAAATTCTTGACCCTATAATCGACCAACAATAGGGTTAGGGACTTAGGCCTACTCGGCCAAACCAAAAAAAAATCCCGAAGGATATGTTGTACTTGAAATAACACTTACCTTGGTTGCCGATTTGGTCTCCTACCAAATCCCGAAACTACGCTTATTCCTAAAATCGTCGAATCCATATATGACACATGTTAGTTTCAACTTTAAGCACTAATTTCAACAAATGGCCCTTGGCCAATCTTACTAATCACTTACCAAACTTCATCGAAACCCGAGATCGCCACTTGACTTGTCGAGATCCCTACCAAAACACTTGTTAGAATCGGCTTGCACAATTATACATAATTAAGGCCTATGGCCGAATGTTACTTACCACCTTACCCTAGGAAAACAAATCCCGAAAGCTTCCTTCAGTTGGCTATGGCTTCCTTACAATCGATTTAATTACATCGTTAAGAGTCATAGTCCATTCGGTCATAATCTTGAACCTAAAAGAGGGTATCGCCCCTTACCTTGATAACTATCTCGGCCTCCAACCACCACAAGTCGGTACCCCTTGTGATGTTAGGGGTTTCGGCTACCCTTAAAGAAGAGAAAAGAACTGAATGCTAGAGTGAAATAGCACCTTCCTTAGGGGATTCGGCTCAAAAGAAAAAAAAAGTATGGAGTCGACCTTACAAGAAAGAAAAGAGATGAAAGGAGGGTCTTGGGGTGTTTCGGCTTTATGGTTTCAAGAAAGAAAAGAATAAAAATAAAAGAGAGAGAGATGAGGGAGATAGGGAATTCGGCTAGGTACTTGAGAGAAAAGATGATAACATAGAATGAATTTGGGAGGGAGGCATTCGGCTATACCTATGCCCCAAAACCGATAGTGAATGGCCTTGAAGAGTCCTACATTCGGCCAACTCTCACCCTTTGTGATAAATTTTATCACCTCTTCAAATAAAATAGAAAAAGAAGATGTTTATCCTATCCCATTAAGAGTCCAAAATCAAGCCATCAACTCACTCTCCCATTCACGCCTAATTTGCATAAAAAAAGAGTCCTATTGTCCCCATGCTACTCGAACATGGGACTTCTTTGCCAGACCTCTTTAGCACGCCCCAAGCCACTCTTCCACATCAACTTTCATGCCTTAAACCACACCATTTAATTTTTAAGGCCCTCTTACTTTAGCCCTTTCTTAATGTTAAAAAGCCCAAAACAAAATGCCTCCCTTGTAACTCCCACGACTCTAACCTCTCCCCTTGAAAACTCCCTTTGACGCACCAAGCCATTCATGCCAATTAAATCATTGTGTCATGTTCCTTCTTTTTCTTAACCCCTATCTCACCTAGCTCCCTTCTTTAACACTTAAAAGAAATTTTTAATCCTAAGTCGTGCCTAGCTCTGGGTTATTTCTAGACCCTAGAACATGCTTAGCAATCATAATATTCATTTCTTCAAGCACACACATGGGAAAATAATTAAATTACAACCAACCCCTAATTTAGGATGTTACATCACCCGTACCTACCAATCACACCGTGGGGATTACTAAATCGACCCACTATCCGCTACACACCATCGAAGGCGTCATTGCAGTCAATCGCTCATCGCTTATAATCGTGGCATAGCCACAGGATAACGTGATGAGTCACTGGATTCATATTATGTGACATAGGTCACCATATAATGTGGTAAAACCACCAGAACACTTCCCCTTTAACATAATCACCCATATGCCCATGCAACATACAAAACATACAATTATCATGCGATCTACCTTACCCCATGGCCATAACAAACTTTCTCATATTTTTATAGCAATGTTCATAAACATTATTAACGAGTAATATGGGGTACATACTGATTACATTGCACCATTAAATGGTACTCTTGGCCGTATTCATTCATTGCCTTATTAACATATACATAATAATTATTATTATGAAACAGGAATTTAGGGTGGGTTATACACCTGGTTACTAACACGATTACTGAATCCTGAAAATCCCGATCTCACGCACTAGATCCCCTTTCCTTGATGCCGATTTGGTTACCAATCCGAATCCCGAGACTATGTGATAATCCTTCCTTGAAATCGGCCAAACACAAAAACTATTGATTAGGGAAAAGATGATTTCGATCTACTGCTTCAAAGTCTCGGAGATCCTATTCCAAACCGATGAGAGAAGAAAGCAAAGGAGATCTCTGCTTGGTTGATATTTGGCCAAAAACTGAGAAGAAAAGAGATTAAGAGATTTCGGCAATGGCTTAAGAAAAAGGCACTTGAGATTCGGCCAAAGAGGAATGGGAGAAAGATGAATGGTATTCGGCTTTGGTTTTCAGAAAAGAGATTAAGGGAGTTTCGGCCTTTGATGACAGAATAGGTTCTGAGAAGAAGAAAAAGAATGTTGGTGAGGCTTAAGTTATGGTTCGGCTGAGGTGAGAAAGAGGAAGAAAAGAAAATAAAAACTTGAGGATGCCAAAAGAATTTTGGCACTAACTCCCCTTCAATACCGAAATTGTCATCCTAGAAGTCCCTTGGCCAGCCAACTCTCCCTCTCACATCCCAATCCCCCTTTTCACTCCTACTTAGCCGAATCTTTAAGCTGTCATACCCAATCTACACTTCATCCTTTCAGAGTCCCTGTGCTGTCCACCACTGCACCTCCTGCCGAAAAAATAAAAGCTTCAAAATGCTTCCTTGTCAGTCGAACCTAGGCCTCTTTACACTCCCCTGGCGGCCACCTCACAAGGCCCTAAATGGCGCTCTTTGCCACCTTACCAACTTAGTTCTTGTGTCCTAAGCCACATAATAAACTCCTTAAGGCCTAGCTCCCTTAGTTCCCTTTTTGGGCTTAAAATAAAATATTTTCTAAGGCTTCTACCTACATCCCAAGGTTCATGAAGCCCCTGCAACACATTCAAAACATACTCAGCATGCTACCACATACATTTGAATAAAATGCATAACCCCTAAATCCTTGATATTACAGTTCTACCCCCTTAAAATAATTTCGACCTCGAAATTACCTAGCTAAAATAAGTGAGGGTATTGCTGTCGCATTGATTCCTCCGGCTCCCATAAAGCTTCTTCCGATCTATGGTTACACCATAACACTTTGACTAGAGGAACTGATTTCCTCAAGCACCTTCCCATTCCGAATCAGATCGGCTTTTCCTCATAAGAAAGATCCGATCTCAGCTCCACCTCCTCAACCGGTATTACATGAGATGGATTCCATCGGTAACGACGTAGCATCAAAATGTGAAACACATTGTGTATCTGCTTCAATTCCAAAGGCAACTTCAAGCTGATGTACGCCATCGTCCAACCCAAAATTCGATAAGGTCCTATAAACTGGACTTAACTTTCCCTTGCGACCAAATCTCATCACCTTCTTCCATGGCAAAACTTTTAAAAACACTTGATCTCCTTCAGCAAACTCTATCTCTTTTCGCTTAAGATCTGCATATGACTTTTGCTCGCTGATGCCTCCTTCAACCGTGCCTGAATTACCTTAACCTTTTCTTCCAATTCCACCACAATCTCTGGGCCTAAGACTTGACGTTCCCCTAATTCTGTCTAACACGTAGGAGTGCGACACCTCCTTCCATACAGCGCTTCGTACCGTGCCATCCGAATACTTGCTTGATAGCTATTATTGTATGCAAATTTCGCTAAAGGCAAGAACTCTTCCCAGCTTCCTCTGAAGTCTATCACGCAACCTCTCAACATATCCTCTAGCACTTGAATTACCCGTTCAGATTGGCCGTCCGATCGTGGTGAAAGGCCGTCATCAAGTCCAACACAGTGCTCGATGTAATGCTTTCCAAAATCGAGATGTAAACCTCGGATCCTTATACGAGATAATCGACACCGCACTGGCACTGCAAACCTCACGATTTACGCAACATATAATTTTGCCAATCTCTATAGGAATAGTCAACCCTTGACCGGTATGAAATGTTCGACTTCACAACCGATCTACTATCACCCATACTGAGTCCTTCTTAGTAGGCGTAAGAGGAAGCCCACTAACGAAGTCCATGGTAATTCTCTCCCACTTCCATTGTGGAATGTTTATCGGTTGAAGCAATCCCACTTAAGACCAGGCCACCAAATCGATCTGTAGATCCTCAGATAACTTACTTCATCCAGGATGCATAGCATAAGGGCTACTATCACGATTCTCAAGAATTTTTTGCCTTAATTCCTCATTCTTTGGCATACAAAACTTGCCCCGAAAACACAGCACTCCATCATTGTTTACACCATAGTCCTCCAACTCCCCGTTTCGTACTTGTAGTAGCTTAGCACTAAGTTCACCATCTACCAATTGTTTCTCCTTCACCTGACTTAGCCACGTCGGCTTCACTTGCAACTCTGCTAACAAACTTCCATCATCATAAAGGCTCAAATGTGCAAACATCGCCCTCAAATCCAATACTATTTTCTGACTTAGGGCATCTGCCACTACATTTGCCTTGCCCGGGTGATACTCTATTGAGCAATCATAGTCTTTCAACAACTCCACCCACCTTCGCTGTCTCAAATTTAGCTCCTTTTGAGTCAGCAGATACTTCAAACTCTTGTGGTCTATGTAGATCACCGACCTTTCTCCATACAAATAGTGCCTCCACACTTTTAGAGTGAATACCACTGCCGCCAACTCCAGATCATGCGTCGGATAGTTAACCTCATGTGGCCTCAACTGCCGAGACGCATAAGCGACCACTTCCCCGTCTTGCATAAGGACACATCCCAATCCTGTATGGGAAGCATCACAATACACCATGAAGTCTTTCCCTGCTTCCAGCTGAATCAAAACTGGAGCCTCTGTCAATACTTTCTTAAGCTTCTCAAAGCTCTCCTGCTGCTTATCCGCCCATATAAAAGGTACCTCCTTCCTTAACAACTTCGTCAGAGGTGTTGCTATAGTCGAGAACCCTTTGACAAATCTCCTTTAGTAGCCTGCTAACCCCAAGAAACTACGAACCTCAGCCACAGAATTAGGTGGTTTCCAATCTACTACCGCCTCAATCTTCCGAGGATCCACCCTTATTCCTTCCATGACACCACATGCCCTAAGAATGTAACTTCCTTCACCAAAATTGCACTTCTTGAACTTGGCATATAGCTTTTTTCCCTTAACACTTGCAACACCACCCGAGATGCTCATCATGTTCTTCCTCGGACTTGGAATACACTAGGATGTCGTCTATAAACACAATGACGAACCGATCCAAGTAGGGTTGGAAAATTTGGTTCATCATATCCATGAACACGGCTGGGGCATTCGTCAATTCGAACGACATTACCAAGAATTCATAATGCCCGTAGCTTGTCCGGAAAGTCATCTTATGGATATCTACTTCCTTCACCTTAAGTTGATGATATCCGCATCGTAGATCTATCTTGAAAATACTGCGGCCACTTTAGTGATCGAACAAGTCATCTATCCTCGGTAATGGGTACTTGTTCTTAATGGTCGACTTATTCAATCGCCGTAATCTATGCACATGCGCATAGTCCCGCCCTTCTTCTTCACAAATAGGACCTGGGTGCTCCCATGGAGACACACTAGGTCGAATAAACCCGATCGAGTAACTCTTGGATCTGGGCTTTAAGCTCTACTAACTCCTTTGGTGCCATTTGGTATGGAGCAATTGACACGGAGTGCAGCCGTGACAAATCAATTCCGAACTCCACCTCCACGTCCGGGGTAACCCAGCGACTCCTCCGAAAGACATCCGCAAATTCCCTTACTATTCTAACTCCACTAACTCCCTCTTCTTTGGCATCCAAAACACTAATGAAGGCTAGAAATGCCTTGCACCCTTTTCGCACCATCTTATCAGCCTTTAATGTGGAGACTACGTTAGCCAAATAATTTCTTCTTTCTTCTATCATAACTATCTCCTCATTCTCCGGAGTCCTCTACTCCATTCGCTTAGCTGCGCAATCTAATTTAGCACAATGTTCCACTAGCCAATCCATGCCTAGAATAAGATCAAATTCTCTGAAGGGTAGTTCCATCAAGTTGGCAGGAAATACCACTCCCTGAATCTCTAGAGGTACACCAAAATACCCTATTCACCACTACCGTTTGACCTAACGACTTACTACGGTCATCTCCCTAACAGCGATTCGGATGCTACACCTAGTGTTTCACTACTTTACATGCAACATATGAGTGGGTCGAGCCAACATCAATTAAAGCAAAGTAAGGCTTGTCACTATATAAGAACGTCACCGGTTATGACGTCCGGTGCGTCACCATCCTCCTCCGATGAACCGCATACACGGACCGGTTGTCTGCCTCTCTGTTACCAACACCCCGCCTTGTTCCCAGACCTCTTCGAGCCATTACCCACCCAACCAAGACCCACGACCCGTGGTGGGCTGCATCCACCTCTTCTAGCTTTGATTAAGACCACGACTTATTGGTTGGCTCCGTCTATTTTCATGGGACAGTCCCTAATCATGTGATCCTTGGATCCACACTTAAAACATCCTCCTGTCTTCTTCTAACACTCTCCTAAGTGCATCTTTCCACACTGAGCACAAGTACAGTCATCGTCCTCCCTAATAACCTTTCTTGACCTCGTGACCCATCAATTCTAGGTCTCTTTTGAACATTCCCGGATGACCTTGATGATCCAAAGCCTCTCTTCTGCCTATTCCTATTGGAATTCTGTCTCACAAATTCCTTAACCCCTTCGGCTACCTTAGCCTTCTCCACCAACACGGTAAACTCCCCGCTCTGCTGTGGAGCTATCAGTGATCTTAGGTCATCCTCAGTCCGTCCTCAAACCGAACACATCGTTCATGCTCCGTAGCCATGATACCTCGAGCATATCGACTCAACCTTAAGAATTCCACCTCGTACTCTGCTACAGTCTTATTCCCCTGAACCAGCCTCAGAAATGCCTTCCTCTGCGCATCAATATAGCTAGTCCCAATATACTTCTTCTGATACACCGCCTTAAAATACTCCCAAGTAAGATCGTCTACTGCAGCACCATCCCGAACCGTGAGCCACTACTGGTATGACTCATCGCAGAGAAGCGACACCACCCCATTCAGTTTCTCCTCAGCAGTCAGGTCTAAATCATCCATAATTAAGCTCGTCGCCTCCAACCAATACTCACCAGTCTTCGGGCGCCACACTAGATGCACCACTAATACCTCCGCTCCATTGGCTCGAGTCGTTCGGGTATAGATTTCTGAGCTCCCATACCTCCACCTGCTCCAGCCACCCTCTCAAGAACTCGCAGCATTGCCTGCGATACTACATCATCCCCGTCTAATCCTGATATTCAGCACCAACGGCTGGTGGTGGTGGCATCTCATTCTCGGACCCTTGACCGCACCTAACGGGTTTCGACACGATCATTACGCCTCTACCACCTGCACATTACGACCACGTCCCCTAGAACTCATTCTTTCGAGTTGCGTTTATCTGGTTAAGAATTTTATGAATCATTATTTCTTTCCACTGATTTATCGCGAACAGTCTTATGATTAATAGTTCTAAAAAGTAGTTCTTTCGAGTTCATACACACACCAGGTCTCAAGTTCATTCATTCAATCATCAACATTCATGAACTCGCGTTCATTACGTAATAGTGTTGTGGTTGTCTTTGTTGTTGTTTTCCACTACCCAGGGGTATTTTCATAATTTTATCCTATAGGGGTATTTTTGTAATTTTTCAAAATAGGGTCCTTGGTGATTTTGTGAAATAGGGTGTTTTGGTAATTTTGTAATCCCGGTACTTGATAATTTTAAAATCAGGGGTATTTCAAGAATTTTGGAAATTCGGGTATTTCGGTAATTTTCCAAATCGGGTATCTTGAAATTTTACAAAATAGGGTTTTGGTATTTTTACAAAATAGGAATATTTTGATAAAATTTGAGGTAGTATGGCAATTTTATAAACGAGGGTATTTTAGTAATTTTTGCAAACCGGGGTATTTGAAATATTTTTTAAATCTAAAATAGTTTCTACGAATCAAAGGGTAATTCGGTGATTTTAAAACTAAGGTTTTGTAAAGCTGTAGCTAGTCCCTTCGGTTTTAATTATTGAATTTAGCACTGTGGGTAAGTCCTCTTGGTTAGGGTGACCCGTCACTCGCACTGTAGGATTCAGTGGAGAGGAGGTGAGTCACTAGGACGCTTAAATACCAAGCTCCCAGAATCCAATCCTAGACATGCGCTGTGGGTTGCCACACCTTAACTCAAATGACTCACTCACGGGTTTGTTTGATTAGACTTTAAATTTTATGAAATTCGTGTTGAGCAAGCTAATCCTAGGGTTCAATAGCTCCTAATCCACTAATCTACGTCCCGTAATACCCACATACAAATCACACAGTATTTAAGGTATTTACCGTGGCCTTCGGCCGAGACTCAGTGCCATGCCGAAAACTCGCTCAACCTTTAGTAAACTCAAGTTCAAAATAAGAAAACGTTTTGGGCCCAAAAGCTCTCGGGGCCAAGTTTTGAACCGGACTCGATACCAAACCGAAACACCCCAAACTCGGCCACAAGCCCTCGACCGGATCCGCATGCTCCTTGAGTAAAAGCGTAGCAAATCCTCGTTTTGTCATGTTGGAAAACCGTGGTTTTGAAGAAAAATCGGTTTGAGTTATGATCAATTTGAAAAGCTGTGTTGTTTTTGAAGTTTGTATTGAAACGATATTATCATGTTGCAAAAGTTACAAGTTAATAGAATTGTCGAATTTAGAGCTTTTTATTATTAACTTGAAAACCGAGGTGTTTGGGTGTCAAAACAATTGAAGTTGTTTTACTGAAAAATGTTTAATAGTTTGTTTGTGTGTTCGTAACATAATAAAAATTAAAACGTAAACTTAAAACAGCTAAATGACAATGGCCTTATTACATCAAACTATAACCCAAAATAAATCAAATAAAACTTAATAAGAAAAATCTGAAAATCTTGAAATGAGCATGGCCACCCCTAAGTCCCTCGCCCGGTCTATTTATTTATCGAGTATCACCCGCAAAATGTTAGCCCACGAAGGTGAGTCAATGAGACTCGGTGTAATAACCATCATAGATTCCCAATCGATAAAACATATTATATCACATATATTAATCATAGGCAATAATGCAACCCAAACCCACCTAGATATCCATCCTCTACACATCACCCGTACCTACCAATCACACCATGGGGATTACTAAATCGACCCTCCATCCGCTACACACCATCGAAGGCGATCATTGCGATCAACTACTCATTGCCCTTATAATTGTGGCATAGCCACCAGATAACGTGACAGAGTCACCGGATTTATATTATATGATATAGGTCACCAGATAATGTGGTAAAAACCACCAGAACACTTCCCCTTTAACATAATCACCCATATGCCCATGCAACATACAAAACATACAATTATCATGCGATCTACCTTACCCCATGGCCATAACAAACTTTCTCATATTTTCATAAACATTATTAACGAGTAATATGGGGTACATACCTGATTACACTGCACCATTAAATGGTACTCTTGGCCGTATTCATTCATTGCCTTATTAACATATACATAATTATTATTATTATTAAACGGGAATTTAGGGTGGGTTACACACCTGGTTACTAACACGATTATAGAATCCCAAAAATCCCGATCTCACGCACTAGATCCCCTTTCCTTGATGTCGATTTGGTTACCAATCTGAATCCCGAAACTATGTGATAAGCCTTCCTTGAAATCGGCCAAACACGAAAACTATTGATTAGGGAAAAGATGATTCCGATCTACTTCTTCAAAATCCCGGAGATCCTATTCCAAACCGATTAGAGAAGAAAGCAAAGGAGATCTCTGCTTGGTTGATATTCGGCCAAAAACTGAGAAGTAAAGAGATTAAGAGATTTCAGCAATGGCTTAAGAAAAAGGCACTTGAGATTCGACCAAAGAGGAATGGGAGAAAGATGAATGGTATTCAGCTTTGGTTTTCAGAAAAGAGATTAAGAGAGTTTCGACTTTTGATGACAGAATAGGTTGTGAGAAGAAGAAAAAGAATGTTGGTGAGGCTCAAGTTATGGTTCGGCTGAGGTGAGAAAGAGGAATAAAAGAAAATAAAAACTTGAGGATGCCAAAAGAATTTTGGCACTAACTCCCCTTCAGGACCGAAATTGTCATCCTAGAAGTCCTTTGGCCGGCCAACTCTCCCTCTCTCATCCCAAACCCCCTTTTCACTCCTACTTAGCCGTTGTCAGACCCAATCTACACTTCATCCTTTCAAAGTCCCTGTGCTGTCCACCACTGCACCTCCTTGCCAAAAAATAAAAGCTCCAAAACGCTTCCCTTGCTGCTCGAACCTAGGCCTCTTTACACTCCCTGTGGCGTCACCTCACAAGGCCCTAAATGGCGCCTCTTTGCCACCTTACCAACTTAGTTCTGGTGTCCTAAGCCACACAATAAACTCCTTAAGGCCTACCTCCCATAGTTCCCCTTTTTAGGCTTAAAATAAAATATTTTTCTAAGGCTTCTACCTACATCCCAAGGTTCATAAAGCCCTCAGAACACATTCAAAATATACTCAGGCATGCTACCACATACATTTGAATAAAAATACATAACCTCTAAATCCTAGATATTACAACCATTTGTAGTATAGCCTCCACATGAAGTCATCTCTGACCCAATTCTCCATCAATTATTATTACCTGAGAGGGGTAAAAAAATAGGGTGAGTTACTTAGAGCTCAAAGTGTAACTCACTTACCTTAGTCCATCGGGCCAAAACCATTTACATTTATTTGGGCCTAAGCCCATTACAAATATAATAATTTAGCATGTATGAAATGCAAGTGATATGCAATTCCCAAAACCAAACCTAGATTTCCATCCGCTACACACCACCCGTACCAACCAGCACACCTGTGGGGAGCTTTAGTCACCCACCCCGCCAACACACCAAAGTAGGCATTAAGCCGTATTTCAAATTTCGTGGACAAGCCACCAGATTTACAGAGTTTACATGGCATTTGCCATTTTTTAGAATTGTGGCAGAGCCACCAAAATTTTGTAGCAAAGCTACCAGAACTTCTCTTCATCAAATAGCCCAACCCATGCAATCATGTATATAATATGCATAACAATCCATTCATATAATTATTCCAACATAAGGCCCATTATAAAAGTTATTACAATCTGGCCCATTTCACATTTTGGCCACGAAATCTCATATCACATACAACCCATTTATCAATTATCATATATGGCCCAATTATCAATATCACATATGGCCCATTTATCAATTATCACATATGGCCCAAATTGTCAAATATCACATATGGCCCACTTATCAATTATCACATATGGCCCACTTATCAAATATCACATATGGCCCAATTATCAAATATCACATATGGCCCAATTGTAAATTATCACATATGGCCCAATTGTCAAATATCACATATGGCCCAATTGTCAAATATCACATATGGCCCAATTATCAAATATCACATATGGCTCAATTGTCAATTATCACATATGGCCCATTTATCACTTTTATCAGATTAGCTCAAGTAAGGAAAATTTCAAAATTTTCATGATCTTAATACCAATTTCAAAATTTTTATCATTTAGGTGATAACTATACTATCCTTCCCGATTTCACTAACTTGTGATTTCATCCAACGATTAATACGATATAGTCATCTAACCTATGAGATACGGCAGAGATTACACACCGATTACGGTGAGAACTACACTTTCCCGCCGTCGATATCTAAACACACATCATGATGGATTAGAACACTAATATTTAATATAAAACTATTCTAATGTTAAACGATCTAGATCTTACCTTCTGAATCTCGAACAACCACTATTTGCGATTTTTCTACGATCAAAGGTTCGTAACCACGAGTAAACAATGATTCAGGTGCATCGACTTCGAATAATTGATTTTTTCCGGATGACGGTCCACAACTCGGTGGAAAGTCCTTGATTCTCAAATATCCTTCTCTTAAACTTAGGGGGAATAGCAGAACCACCCCTCTTCTGAACACTATTTACTGCCCTTTTTGTCCCTATCTTGATTGTCTCTATTGACAAAAGATCATTAGTCCAACTAATAAATTATCAAAATTTTGACTAACAGCTTTAAAAGCGAGATTAACTTACCACAAATATCCTCGCTCCACAATATGACAATCGAGCGATAACGCCCCTAAAACGAAATCGATTAATAAACCATTTATATCCATATGTCGAGTAATATGAAAATCCTTAATAATCCTTACATTAACACCTTAATTCGATTCCAACGATTTATTATCGCCATTTAACACTTGAGTTTCGCCCTCCACTATCACACTATTTGTAACACCCTAACTCCGTATCCGTCACGGGATTAGGGTTACGAGGCCTTACTATAACAATTACCAAGTCCAAGCACTCCATCCGACTAATACTTGATAAATTCATATCATTTCATGCTATTAAAATGAATATATATATGTATATATTCTTTCAGTCTTAATACAACAACTTGCATGATAAAATCACATGGTCATTTAAAATAACAACAACATAAGTATATAATATTTAGACATTTATTCGCCTATAACACTTAACACAAACAAAAATCTAATTGTTACTTACATATTTAATCAAATAAAATCTTAAAGCATTCCATATATATATACGTAATATTTATAAACACCAAATTAGCACATACCATATTCTTCTCCTTTTTTTTTACATCAATCCACGCATAAATATGTTTTATGTACCACTTTATTATTTATCATTATACATCGAATCCCTATAGCAAAATATACTAGTAAAATCATTATTATAAATATACTTTTACGCATCAAACGGTACATATATATATGTGAAATATTATACATAACATGAACGCCTATTAAACCAAATATACCTTATCAAATCATCATCTAAGCCCAAAATGCCATAAACCACAAAACCAAACCATACCTATCAAATATATATGTACCATGGCCGAATATAGGTCAGAATAACTTACTACTTATCAACATTAACATGGCATCTTTAATAATCCAAATAGACCAAATTTATTTACAACCCAAAGAACATCATCTCAACTACATCCACCTCATTCGAACCAAAACAAAACGAATGCAAAACATATCAATATGTCATGCTTAACCCGAATGCATCACATCTAGATATAATATGCATATTACTTGACCATATTCCATACATGATTAAACCATGGCCGAATTTCACATCCCTTAATAACATAATCAATCCATTATATCAAGAACATAGAAATTAAACTTAATCAAAAGAAATAGCCATTTTCGCAAGGCTATTCATATATATACAAGGCCGAAAGTCATTAATCTAAACCTTAGTCTAACCTATACATGCCTTCGGTTTAAAACTTAGATTAAGTACCAAAAGGGGAGATAGTGTGGTTGACTTTTCCGATGATCCTCGATGCCCGTAGCTTGATGGAAAATCTATAAAATGTAATGTAGAGCACACACGAAATAAGCTCACTAGCTTAGTAAGTCTTAAGCATTTACTTAAACAATAGTTAAATACTCCAACATTTAGCACACATACATATATAAATATACCTATAAGTCCAAGTAATTTAACAAATAATAATTTCAATATGGTCAACAATTGCCTCTCGTAACTTATCATTTATTAATCCTCATTGAAGGTATACAACCCTTCCAAAGACTTTAAGCCCTAAGTATTCGTGATATTACCTTATTAACAAGTATAACATATATCATAATTATATACGATTTATCATATATATACAAATATGTATTTTCGATAAATTTTACTTAACATTTTTATCTTTGACCTAATCTCAAAGATATCACCAAACTTATATTCAATATACATATCACACTTTTAATGAGTAATTCAAATGCACATATCATAAAGACTCATTATCAAAAACTTTAACAATTCTATCACTTATGTAATTTGAAAGGAAAGATAATCACTTACCTTGTTCCTTGCATCTATAAACCTTTATTTTTATCCGAGCATTTTGTTTAGAATTTATAACACATTACCAAGATTAAGCCTGCTAGACTCGAGGTCCGAACTTGATCACCTAATTAAGCCCGCTAGGCAATAAGCTCGATATACATCACCAAGACAAGGCTCGCTAGGCTCATAGCGAATGACATCACCGACAAGGCCTCGCTAGGCATTTAGCCCGATAAATAACACCGACACGAAGCTCATAGGCTTAACGCCTGATAAATAACACCAAGACGAAGCCTGCTAGGCTTGAAGCCCGATAAATAACACCGGCACGAAGCCTGCTAGGCTTAAAGCCCGATAAATAACACCGGCACAAAGCCTGCTAGGCTTAAAGCCCGATATAAATATGATCATCAATTCAACACTCATTTCATAACATCAACAATGCAAATAACTCATGTAGATCATATTACCTTCACATACCAACCAAAACATATTTATACACTTATCATTTTACAAAGTAAATTCAATTCAATGCCATACTTCTACATTCGGCTATTGTCTATAATTATACTTTAAATATTCAAGTTCCATCATTCATCATAGTTGTAAATAAATCTTTAACGATATTTGCTTAAGGACTTACTTCCTACTGTCGATAGACCGCATAATTCCGCTTATTCGAGAACCTTTGTCTTTCCCCAATCTAAACTGCTTTTTCTTTGCTCTTGATCTAAAACACATTAAAATTTAGCTCATTCAAGTACATTTCATCTCAATTTAGTCCCTAAGCACATAAATAAGCAATTTACCATTTTACCCCTACTATTTCAAATTTTTACAATTTAGTCCTATTTGCCTAAAACACAAAATACACCAAATTTTTCAATACCCCTTAAGGGTTAATATGTATAGGGACTATACAAGCCCTATTCTTTCAATTATTTAGCAAATAAGTCCTTCTAAAATTTTATTTTTTACAATATGGCCCTAAAATAAAAATTCATCAAAATTTCCAATACAAAGCATATCAATCCTTAACATATCTTTAATTTAAAATCATCAAACATTAAAAACCTCAAGAATTCATCAATGGCCGAACCTCATAAACACATGATTCTCAAAACTTCAAGCATGGGTTGGATAATATACGAAGCAACGATCTCAAAAACGTAAAAATTAACAAAAATCGAAATCAAACTAACCTTAATTTTGTGCTTCTAATTGCCGAAATTTCAAAGAAATAAGAACCCTTTTCTTTCTCCCATATTCGCCAAAGAACAACATAAGATGATATTGGCTTTTCACTTTATTTTATTATGTATATGATAGATTATTTTATTAATTTACTAATATAACCTTTAATATAAAATAAACATATACATATAATAATGGCATATTAGTCAAAAGCCATCCACTAACTTATAAAATGGAATATTTACCCACCTAATACCTCAATTTAAGAAGCCATCATCATTCTAGCACTTTACACTAAAGAATACAACTTTTATGCTTTACGCGATTTAGTCCTTTTTATCAAATTAAGCGCTTAAACGACAAAATTTTTCTACAAAACTTTCACACACATTAATTCACATATAATAAACACAAAATATAATATTTAAAAGTTTTTTAGACTCGATTCGTGGTCCCAAAACCACCGTTCGATTAGGGTCAAATTCGATTCATATAACTCTCCCCTTTAGGATTTTTGTCCCCAAAATCTTACCGTTAAACAAAGTTGGATATTGTTGCCTCATTGAATCCTCAGTTCCCATGTAGCCTCTTCAACTCCGTTTACTCCATAATACTTTCACTAAAGGAATTCTTTTGTTTCTTAACTCTTTCATTTCCGAGCTAAAATACGGATCGGCTTCTTCTTCATACATCATATCGTGCCTGATTTCAATCTCGGATTTGTGTGATCACATGAGACGGATCTCGATCTCAGATTTCACGAAGCATCGAAATGTGAAATACGCCTTGTATCTTTTCTAACCTCGAGAGGGCAACTTCAATCTATAAGCAACAGCCCAATACGCTCAGATTTCATAAGGTCCGATGAATCTCGACTAAGTTTGCCTTTCCGACCAAATCGAGTACCTTTTTCCACGGAGAAACTTTTAAGAATACTCGATCTCTAACTTGAAATTCAATGTCTTTACGTTTCAAATTAGCATAGGACTTTTGACGATCCAAAGCAGCTTTTAAATTGCCTCTAATAATAGCTACCTTCTGTTCTGTTTCTTTAATCAAATCAACCCCGTGTATCTTATTCTCGCTAAGCTCGATCCAGTATAATGGAGTTCGACATTTTCACCCATACAAGGCTTCATAAGGCGCCATTTTGATACTAGATTGGAAGCTATTATTATAAGCAAATTCAATCAAAGGTAGGTATCGTTCCCATGTACCTTCAAACTCGAGAACACAACATCTCAACATATCCTCAAGTATCTGAATAGTTCGCTTAGACTGACCGTCTGTCTGCGGATGAAAGGCTCTACTAAAATGAAGTTTAGTACCTAAGGCATCTTGCAACTTCTTCCAAAATCGCGATGTAAATCTCGGGTCTCTATCTGAATCAATGGAACTCGATACACCATGCAACCTCACAATCATGATACGCATAATTCAGCAAGTTTATCGAGTGAAAAGTCCAGATTAACCCAAGCATAAAATGAGTCGATTTAGTCACCTATCAACTATAACCCAGACGGCATCTTTCTTACTCGGTGTCATAGGAAGACCGGATACAAAATCTATTGTAATTCTATACCATTTCCATTCGTGTATCATGATTGGTCAAGTAGTCCGGATGGCACTTGATGTTCAACTTTTACTTGTCGACAAACTAAGCATTTCAAACAAATTCAGATATATCCCGCTTCATGCCCGCCACCAATAGAACTGCTTTCAAATCATTATACATCTTTGTGTTACCCGGATGTATTGATAATCGAAAACTATGGGCCTCACTCGTAATCATCCAGATCAAACCGAGTTCTTCGTAACACACATTCGGCTTTTAAAATTCAAACAATCATTTGCATCAATCAAAATTTGATTCGCACCTTTTTCACAATCAATTCGACTAGCAATCAAATCTTTGTCGACTTTCTCGCATCACAAATTTGCTGAATAAACATCGGTCTTGCTTGTAACTCTCGCTATGATCGAACCATCACCGTATATAGCTATCTCTGTATGCTCATTGCGCGAAAAGCAAACAATGATTTTGACTTAACGATCCGCAACAACGTTAGCTTTTCCCGATGGTAGTCAATCACCAACTCATAGTCTTTCAACAATTCTAACCATCTGCGTTGTCTCAAATTTAGATCTTTCGGGTCATTAAATACTTTAGACTTTTATGGTCCGAATAAATGTGACATTTCTTGCGAATAAGTAGTGACGCCAAATTTTCAATGCGAAAACAACTACCGCTAATTCCAGATCGTGAGTCAAATAATTTATCTCATGCGACTTCAATTGTCTCGAAGCGTAGGCTATAACCTTGCCTTCTTGCATCAAAACACAACCCAACCCATTCAAAGAAGCATCACTAAAAACAATAAATTCTTTACCCGATTCAGGCTGAGCTAACACTGGAGCTTCGGTCAGAAGGGCTTTCAACTGCTCGAAACTTTTCTGACACTTTTCTGACCACTCAAACTTGACATCTTTCTGTAGTAGCTTTGTCAAAGGTGTAGCTATTACGTAAAAACCTTTCACAAACCGTCTGTAGTAGCCCAGTAAGTCCCAAAAACTTCAATCTCAAAACATTCTTCGCTGGGTTTCCAATCAAGTATAGCCGATATTTTGTTCTTGATCGACTCTAATACCCGATCGTCAAACAACATGTCCCAAAAAGTCACCTCTTTCATCCGTAACTCACACTTACTAAACTTCGCATACAATCGCTGATCTCTCAAAGTTTGTAGTACTAATCTCGGATGCTCGGCATGCTCGGCTTCATTCTTGAATAGATCAAGATATCATCAATAAACACTACTACAAATCGATCCAAAACCGTTCAAGACTCGATTCATTAGATCCATAAAATAGCCGGTGCATTAGTGAGTGCAAATGGCATAACCGTAAACTCAAAATGTCCGTATCTCATCCTCGAATGCGCTTTTGCACATCCGCATTCTCTGAATTGCAACCGATAATAGCCCGATCTCAAATCTATCTTTGAAAATATCAAGCCCTTTCAACCGATCAAACAAGTCATCAATCCGAGGTAACGGTACTTATTCTTTATAGTTACCTTATTCAGGCCATCGATAATCAATACACATTCGCATCGCTCCATCTTTCTTTTCACAAAAGAACTGGTGCACCCAAGGAGAGAAGCTTGGTCGCGCAAATCCTCTATCCGTTAACTCTTGCAACTCTTTAACTCAAGAGGTGCCATCTCGACACGGAGCTATCGAAATCGAGTCGCTCCCGATACCAATTTGATGCCGAACTCAATCTCTCGTCTCGTGGTAAACCCGAGTTCTTCAGAAACACATCCGGTATTCACATACAACTTCTACAGATTCAACTGCTTCTCGACAATTTATTATCTAGTGCATAAGCCAAATAAGCTTTGCGCCCTTTTCTCACATACTTCCGGGCTAACATCGAGGATATAATCAGAGGAAACCCACTTAAATCATCGGATTCAATTCTAATGATCTCACCATTCGATGTCTCAAATCAATAAGTTTTTTTTGCAATTCACCATCAGTATCATTCGGTTAACCACCCATTCCCAAAATTATATCAAAGTCATCGAAAGGCAATAGCATTGTAACACCCTGAATTAGGGGTTATTTGTGATTTAAATAAATTCCATGTGGACTTCAAGAAATAAATAAATATGATTTTATTTAGCATAATTTAGGGTCTAGAAATAACCCTGATTTAGGTCGAATTTGGGTTTAAAAAAAATTAAATTAAAGTACTTAAAAGGAGGGAGCTAGGTGGAGATAGGGTTTAAATAAAAATTGGGAGAAGTAAGACACCAAGTAAGGGCTTGGCACAATTGGTTGATGCACCTAAGGGGGGTTGCTGGGGGTCTTGGGTTCGATTCATGGGAGAAACAAGGGGGTGTGTTTTGTTTTGGGGCGTTAAATGAAGGGGACCAAGTAAGGAAGGCTTTAAAAGATTTTTTGGTGTTGGAGTTGGCATGAAAGATGGGTTGGCTAAGTGGCTAACGTGTGCCACTTAAAGGCTTGGAGGTTGATGGGTGCGGTTCGAAAGTCTTTGAATGGAGTTTTGGCATTTTAATTTTTAGAGGATCGGCCTAGGAAGGCCTTATAATAAAATGTGGAGGTGTTATGACATGAAAGATGGGCTGGTGGAGTGGCCGAGGCGCTACTTGAAAAGGGTTTTGTTAAGGTCTCGTTCGAGACATGAAAGACGCAAGAAAGTGTTTTGGTTTTTTAATGTTGGCATTAAAAGAAAAGGGCCAGAATAAGGCTTATAAATAAATGAAGGGGGTTATTTGACATGAAAGTTGGGTTGGAAGAGTTGGTCTGGCGCTTAAGGGAGGTCAGAGCATGGGGTTCCAGTGTTCGAGCCCTGTGCCTTGCGCTTTGTTTTATTTTTTTTTCTTCCCCGTCACGGCATGAGGAGAGCAAAATTGGTAGCAATAAGGACTCTTAAATTAATAAGAGATAAGGCATATTTTTTTTTGCTCATAATCAGCTGGAAGAGGGGAAATTTTAGTGTTTTATTTGCTATTAAATTGTTGAGGGGATTAGGAGATTAAAGCTAGATTTATTTTGTGATAATTCAAGGCTGGAAATTATCACAAAATAAAGAGAATTTGGCCAGCTTTGGGACTCCTTAGGGCTGTCCATAATTTTTTTTTTACAAAGAAAGAAGGCCAAAAGTTCTTCAATTTTCTCTTCTTTTTCTCACTTGTTGTCACTAAATTCCCTAAGCAATTGCTCAATTTTCCAGCTTCTTTTCTTCTTCTTTACAAGCCAAAAACCCCTTGAACCCCTACTTCTTTTCCTTCATCTTTTTCTTCCTCCATTAGTCAAACCCCTACCACCTTGTGCTAAAATCTCCTTAGACAAACCGCCCAAAATCACTCAAAATTCCAGCATCATCTCTTGTTTTCCTTAGTGAATCTACTCCCCCTATTTGGTGTAGTTTTGACCAACATCAAATCAAAGGGTGCTCTTTTTCTTCAACCTAGAAGAGGTAAGTGGATCTCGTCGAATGTTCTCGCTTTTGTTGATCAAGATCTATGGTTATAACATTATGTCTAAACCGATTGTAGGAAAGCTGGATTTATTTTCTAAGGAGAGTTGGTAGCACATTCGCCAAAGGCCTTTCAATTAAAAAGTCTATGATTAAATGCCAAACTAACGATGCCATGGATTTAGGGACTGTTAGGCTTCGGATTTGATTGGAAATCAAATCCATTCAAGGGACAAAAATCTAGTGTTGTAGATCGGATCTTCTGGATCTAGGAATTCCTAGAAAAACAGTGTGTAAACTTTTACACACTTTATTATTAAACTTGCAATATTATTGTCTTGTGTATGAATTTTGGTAGTGACCTATGATATGCTTGTGGGCTTAATCATGGATTCCGTAAGTCCCCTAATTTGCATTTTGATATATGATTTGTATGCCATCACATGGTGATTAAATGCTATGATATGATTTATGAAAATTTTTGTTAAAGCATGTGATGGTGGGATTGATGAGAGGAGGGGATGAAATATGGATCGCCGTTGGTTTTGACCACAAGATGGGTTGGCCCCATCGATTATATGTGACCTATGGTCATCGTGGTTTTGACCACAACGATTGATTATTTGCACTAAGTCCCAAAGTGGTTTGGTACCACCAAAGGGTTTTGACCACATTTGATATATTGTGACCTATGGTCATCGTGGTTTTGACCACACGATGGGTTGGCCCCATCATTTGATTTGTGACTCTAAGTCATCAAGGGTTTTGACCACCAAAGGGTTTTGACCACACGGGTAGTTAAGGAGTATGGATGGTTAGGTTGGGTTGCATGTGCATGTTTAATTGATAAATTGTGTATGAGTTGTATTTTCCGGGTAGGGATTTACACACCGATTCTTGGTGACTCACCCTTCCCTTAACATTTTGCGATGAGTAGATCGCGAGATGGAGCCGAGAGGACTCGAGCGCCATGCTTAATGTTGGAATTAAATTTTGTTTTCGTTAAGTTTAATTATTTTATTTCCTAAGTATTTTTAATTTGGGATGTAATAAGGCCGCTATTTACTATGTGGATGTTATCTTTATTATTTTATGTTACAAAATGGAATTTTATAAATGTTAAAGTAAACCGTAAAAGTAATCTTTACAACTTAATAACTTTTACGGGTTTTCAAAGACGCTACCATCTGGTAACCAAAAACAAACTTAGTCAACAATAACTTGATGATTTTAAAATGTACATGATCAAATGTTTTCAAAGGGTTTAAAAGCCCATCTCAGATTTATAAAAGCCCAATCAAGTTTTCGAACCCCGCTTTCATACTTTAGCCCAAATTTTTTTCAAGATTTCACCAAACTTCCAAAATGGCCCAAATTGTTTTACTTCGTGACATACCGATCCACCAGACTCATGGGCCGGGTTTGGGTGTTACAAATTGGTATCGAGCCAGTGTTCAAAACTCACCATGGGGCCCAAGGCCCAAAATATTTGGTTTTGGATAGTAGGCCTTATTATAATGTTTGAGAAATTGTTTTGGCTTGATCAAGATGGCACCAGTCTTCTGCACCTATCCGCCCAAGTAAGTACCTCTATCAATTTTGTGAACTCTTTGATGAGGGTAGAAGGAAAATGGGAACGAGACTACTAGAGTAGAAACTGAACCCTAGGGCTAGTGTACCCCAACTATGCATAAGATTTAATAACTACCTAAACAACCCCGTGAGTTGTCACTAAGCAAAGGATGTGGCAATCGTTATACGCATGTCAGGATTGGATTCTTGGGGCCTCGTATTTAAGCATCCTCGTGACTCACCTCCTACTCACTTGAATCCTACCCAAAGCGTAGTAATTGCTCATCCTAGCCGAGACGACACACTCACAAAGCTAAATTGATAACTAAAACCCGAAAAGGACTAGCTGCTTTATTTTGGAAATAATTAAAATTTTAGTTTAAAAAAAACCAAAATACCCTCAAGATGAAAATGACCAAAATACCTCGGTTTGTAAAATACCTCCGATGAAAATTTTCAAATAGAAATTTTCAAAATATCCTTCTTTGTAAAATCACTTAGAACCCAAATTTTGAAAATTTATTTTTTAAAATACCCGATTATGGAAAATTACTAAAATACCTTAGGGGTAAAAATTACAAAAACGCCTTGAATTATGAAATTTCCAAAATACCCACGGTTTTAATCAAAATTTCATCACATGAAAAGTGCCCAAAATCTTAAAATTAAAACGCTATGATTTTGTGAAATTACAAAATTGCCCCTAACTTACAAGATTACTGAATAATTCCCAACTTTCAAAATTTTGCAACATCACTATTTTGGAAAGTGCAATTATCAAAGAGCCTCAAAGTTTTACAACTTTTGAAATATCCTCGATTCATCAAATTTTACAATTCACCTCGATTTATGAAAATTACCAAATGCCCTCGAGTTTCAAAATCACCGAAGACTCTTAATTTTAGAATTTTTCAAAATACCCCAGAAATTGAGAGTTTTAAAATAATTTTGACAAAATCATCCAAAATTTTCATTTTTGAAAAATTACGAAAATACCTCGTAGGACAAATTATGGAAAATACCCCTAGTAGTGGAAAAACAATCACCATGAAATCAACAACTCTCTTTGAATGAATGAATGAAAGACCGTGTGTTTGGTTGATTACGAAAGAACCACTTCTAAAACTCCTATCATAAAATTTCTTCGTGGATAACCAAGTGAAACTAAGGTACTGATACATAAAAATTCTTAAACAGATAAACGCGATCGTTAGAATGAGTTCAAGAGGTCGTGGACATCCGCCTCGTGGCCATGGTAGAGGTGGGATGACCCTGTCGGAGCCCGCGAGGTCGGGTCATGGGTCTGGAAATGAGATGCCGGATCTGCCGACACCGGAAACTGAGTTTCAAGACCATACGGGTGGTAATGACGAGTATCTCAGCAAGGTGCTACGTATTGGAACGAGTAGTCGAGGTGGCGCTGGTGTGTGAACCCAGAATTGCGGGTCGAACGACTCGCCAACAGAGTAGAAGTATTCTGAGGAGTTTCCGAGTGGCGCCATCAAAGGCGTAATATTGGTTAGAGTCCACGAAAGGATTATGGGTGACTTGGATTTCACCCGAGGAGAAGTTAAAAGGTATCATCTCTCCGCTTCGGATGAGTCCTATCGCGGTGGCTCACCGTAAGGGATGGAACGGTGGCGTAAAACCTTACTTGGGAATTTTTCAGGGAGCCTACCAAAAGAAGTATATTGGAACCAAATATGTAGACGCAGAGGAAGGCTTTCGAACCCGGTTCAAAGAAATAAGTCATGGCGTAATATGAGGCCGAAGTTCCTCCGACAAGTAGATATGCTCGTGGTATTGTGGGTACCGAGCATGAGCGCCAGGTCGATTTGAAGATGGCCTTAGAGATGAACTAAGGATAATGATAGCTCCACAACAGGAACGAGAGTTCACTGTCCTTGTGGAGAAGTCTAAAGTTGCCGAGGAGTAAGACAATCCGCTAGACGGAATCACGATAGAAATTGGAATAAGAGGAGCTCAGAACCATCAGAGTTCTCTGGTAATCAGCAATAGAGGTCAAAGTTTGGTGGGTCAGATCAAACTGCTAGGCTCGCTGCCGCTAATCCTCAATGGCCTCCACGGTGTGATAAGTGTGGCAAGTTTCACAAGGGGAGTGTTGGAATGGTAATCGTGGATGCTTTGAATGTGGGTCTATGGAGCATCGAAGTTAGAGACTGTCTTAAGAAGGTAGCTAGGTCGAGAACGGAAGGTCGTGGATCATGCAACTAATGTAAGGGATAACCAACAACCACGTAGAGGGTCGAGGTGCACTAGGGTAATGGAAATGGTAACAGGCGTGGCCGAGGTGTCAAGGTGCAGAGGCGAGGCAACTAAGGTTGGTTTATGCAAATTGGCCATCGCGAGGAGGAAGATGCCGTAGGTGACAATGTAAGTTTCTTATTTTGGAATACCTCAATTGTCTTGTTTGTGGTTGTTAGCTCATTCTTATGTTGCTAGTAAAGTGTGTGAAACTATGATTATGAACTTAGAGAACGTGTCAGGAAGCATGATAATTCTTTAAGATCGAGTGCGCAGCAGAGAGTATAAAAGCGTGAGTAAAGATGTACAATTATTCGTTAGTAAGTAATTTCGAGGACTAAATTATTTTTAAGGGGTAGAACTGTAACACCTCTAATTAGGGGTTATTTGTGATTTAAATAAATTCCATGTGGACTTCAAGAAATAAATAAATATAATTTTATTTAGCATGATTTAGGTCTAGAAATAACCCCGATTTAGGCCTAATTTGAGTTTAAAAAAATTAAATTAAAGTACTTAAAAGGAGGGAGCTAGGTGGAGATAGGGTTCAAATAAAATTGGGAGAAGTAAGACACCAAGTAAGGGCTTGGCACAATTGGTTGATGCACCTAAGGGGTTGTTTGGGGTCTTGGGTTCATTCATGGGAGAAACAAGGGGTGTGTTTTGTTTTGGGGCGTTAAATGAAGGGGACCAAGTAAGGAAGGCTTTAAAAGATTTTTTGGTGTTGGAGTTGGCATGAAAGATGGGTTGGCTATTGGCTAACGTGCCACTTAAAGGCTTGGAGGTTGATGGGTGTGTTCGAGCCATCGGAATGGAGTTTTGCATTTTAATTTTGGAGGATCGGCCTAGGAAGGCCTTATAATAAAATGTGGAGGTGTTATGACATGAAAGACGGGCTGGTGGAGTGGTCGAGGCGCTACTTGAAAAGGGGCTTTGGTTAAGGTCTCGGTTCGATACATGAAAGACGCAAGAAAGTGTTTTGGTTTTTTTTGTCATGCTATGTTAAAAGAAAAGGGCCAGAATAAGGCTTATAAATAAATGAAGGGGTTATTTGACATGAAAGTTGGGTTGGAAGAGTTGGTCTGGCGCTAAGGGAGGTCAGAGTATGGGGTTCCACGTTCGAGCCCCAGGCCTTGCGCCTTGTTTCATTTTTTTTCTTCCCCGTCAGCGTGAGGAGAGCAAAATTGGCAGAATAAGGACTCTTAAATTAATAAGAGATAAGGCATTTTTTTTTGCTCATAATCACCGGAAGAGGGAAATTTTAGTGTTTTATTTGCTATTAAATTGTTGAGGGATTAGAGATTAAAGTTAGATTTATTTTGTGATAATTCAAGGCCGGAAATTATCACAAAATAAAGAGAATTTGGCCAGCCTTTGGGACTCCTTAGGTCTGTCCATAATTGGTTTTTTACAGCAAAGAAGGGCCAAAAGTTCTTCAATTTTTCTTCTTTTTCTCACTTGTTGTCACTAAATTCCCTAAGCAATTGCTCAATTTTCCAGCTTCTTTTCTTTTCTTTTACAAGCCAAAAACCCCCTTGAACCCCTACTTCTTTTCCTTCATCTTTTTCTTCCTCCATTAGTCAAACCCCTACCACCTTGCTGCCAAAATCTCCTTAGACAAACCGCCCAAAATCACTCAAAATTCCAAAGATCATCTCTTGTTTTCCTTAGTTGAATCTACTCCCCTATTTGGTGTAGTTTTGGTTAACATCAAAGCAAAGGGTGCTCTTTTTCTTCAATCTGTTAGTAGAGGTAAGTGGATCTCGTCGAATGTTCTGCTTTTGTTGGATCAAGATCTATGGTTATAACATTATGTCTAAACCGATTGTAGGAAGCTTTGGATTTATTTTCTAAGGAGAGTTGGTAAGCACATTCGCCAAAGGCCTTTCAATTAAAAAGTCTATGATTAAATGTCAAACTAACGATGCTATGGATTTAAGGACTGTTAGGCTTCTGGATTTGATTGGAAATCAAATCCATTCAAGGGACAAAATCTAGTGTTGTAGATCGGATCTTCTGGATCTAGGAATTCTAGAGAAACAGTGTGTAAACTTTTTACACACTTTATTATTAAACTTGCAATATTATTGTCTTGTGTATGAATTTTGGTAGTGACCTATGATATGCTTGTGGGCTTAATCATGGATTCCGGGTAAGTCCCCTAATTTGCGATTTTAATATATGATTTGTATGCCATCACATGATGATTAAATGCTATGATATGATTTATGAAAATTTTTATTAAAGCATGTGATGGTGGGATTGATGAGAGGAGGGGGATGAAATATGGACTGTCGTCAGTGGTTTTGACCACAAGATGGGTTGGCCCCATCAGATTATATGTGACCTATGGTCATCAGTGGTTTTGACCACAACGATTGATTATTTGCGACTAAGTCCCAGTGGTTTGGTACCACCAAAGGGTTTTGACCACATTTGATATATTGTGACCTATGGTCATCATGGTTTTGACCACACGATGGGTTGGCCCCATCATTTGATATGTGACTCTAAGTCATCGTTGGTTTTGACCACCAAAGGTTTTGACCACACTGGGTAGTTAAGGAGTATGGATGGTTAGGTTGGGTTGCATGTGCATGTTTAATTGATAAATTGTGTATGAGTTGTATTTTCCGGGTAGGGATTTACACATGAGTCTTGGTGACTCACCCTTCCTTAACATTTTTCGATGAGTAGATCGCGAGATGGAGCCGAGAGGACTCGAGGCTGCCATGCTTAATGTTGGAATTAAATTTTGTTTTCGTTAAGTTTAATTATTTTATTTCCTAAGTATTTTTAATTTGGGATGTAATAAGGCCGCTATTTACTATGTGGATGTTATCTTTATTATTTTATGTTACAAAATGGAATTTTATAAATATTAAAGTAAACCGGTAAAAGTAATCTTTACAACTTAATAACTTTTACTAAGTTTTCAAAGACGTTACCATCGGGTAACCAAAAACAAACTTAGTCAACAATAACTTGATGATTTTAAATGTACATGATCAAATGTTTTCAAAGGTTTTAAAAGCCCATCTGATTTATAAAAGCCCAATCAAGTTTTCAAACCCCGCTTTCATACTTTAGCCCAAATTTTTTTCAAGATTTCACCAAACTTCCAAATGGCCCAAATTGTTTTACTCGTGACATACTAGATCCACCAGACTCATGGGCCAAGTTTAGGTGTTATAAGCATTAAATCGATCGGGAAGCAAAATCCCGAATCATCAACGGGCAACCTTTACACACTTTATTAATAAACACACATCTACCCAAAGGGTTGGACACGTGAATCACAAACTCGTGAGACTCAATTGGCGTAGTCTTCATCAATACTAGAGTTTCACACACATATGAATGGGTCAACCAGATCAATCAATGCAATCACAGAGTATCATAAAGGGTGAAAGTACCTGTAATAACATCCGGAGAAGAAGCATCCTCTCTAGCTCGAGTAACATAAGCTCTAGCCGAGCTCTAGCCTCGCATTGAACTGCAGTTGTTCTTCGTCCCTCTCGATCGCCACCTACATTTCCGTAATGTCCGGGTGGTCCGCCTCGTCGGGTGCAATCGCTTCGTCTAGAGTTCTCGGTCAGATTCTCGCTTCACCTAACATCGGCACTCTCGAATAAAATGGTCCGAGGATCCACATTTAAAGCAGACCGATCACGAACTCTACAACTCCCGTAATGCCATTTTCCACAATGTTTGCATTCAACTCGATTCGTGGAACGTTACCAACACCGCCATCGAGGTAGCTCTGGAGCCCACCGGAGGTCGATCACGCCTAGGTAAATCAAGTAACTTTATGTCGGTTGACATTATCTCTAAACTTCTTAGATGTGGAATGGAAAGTCTTACCCGATGACCTCTTACGAATGTCTCTAGCTTCGCCTCGCCTTTCTTTTCTTTTTCTCGAGCTCTTCACTTTTGCAAGCTCGCTCAACTAGAGTCACCAATTTTGAATTTCAAGAATGCCAACAAGCAACTTTATCTCTTCATTCGCACTGCCTTCAAACCTTTTGCACATAATGGCTTCAGCTTGATACACACTCTAGCATATCTCGCTAAGCCCGACAAATTTCCGCTCATATTCTCGTCACGGCCATCCTTCCCTGCTTCAGCTCAAGAAATTCTTTTCGCTTTTGATCAATAAATCTTTGATCGATATATTTCTTGCGTAATCTGCTCGAAGAAATCCCACGCCACTTTTTCTTTCAAAACCACCGATACTAGTGTATTCCACCAAAGGATATGCAAAGGTCCCAAGTAAAGATATAACACACTTCGTGCATTCGTCTCGAGTACAAGATAGCTCATCTAGGACCCGAATAGTGTTATCAAGCCACATTTCGTCTCGCTCGCATCATCATCATTATTGGCCTTGAATTCTTTGGCCCCAAATTTCCTAATTTTATCAATCGAGGCCTACTAGATCTCATCTGATCTATCATCTGGTGTCAAGGTATCGAGTTGGATTATTCGGGTGGAGGTTGGTGTACACCGTTAGTCTCGATAAACCGGTAAACTATTCATTCATCATCCGATAGAAGGCTTGTTTAGCCTCCCCTCATGACTACCCGAAACGGTCGAGAGTTCATCGGCATCGATCCATGTGCAGACCAGCACAACACTCTCCACATCATCACCACGGCTCTATCGGGATCAATCCATTTACTATATAAAATACAATTGAAATTATCGTAAGTCACCACACTATCATATATATAATTCAAAGGCATGTATAGCTAGACTCTTACGCATTACGGTAGTCCTAGAATTGACTAAACCATAGCTCGATACCAATCAAATGTAACACCCTAACCCGTATCCGTCACGGATTAGGGTTACGAGGCCTTACTATAACAATTACCAAGTCCAAGCACTCCATCCGCACTAATACTTGATAAATTCATATCATTTCATGCTATTAAAATGAATATATATATGTATATATTCTTTCGTGTCTTAATACAACAACTTGCATGATAAAATCACATGGTCATTTAAAAATAACAACAAAGATAAGTATATAATATTTAGACATTTATTTGCCTATAACACTAACACAAACAAAAATCTAATTGTTACTTACATATTTAATCAAATAAAATCTTAAAGCATTCCATATATATATATATATATATATATATATATACGTAATATTTATAAACACCAAATTAGCACATACCATATTCTTCTCCTTTTTTCTTTTACATCAATCCACGCACAAATATGTTTTATGTACCACTTTATTATTTACCATTATACATTGAATCCCTATAGCAAAATATACTAGTAAAATCATTATTATAAATATATTTTACGCATCAAACGTCTGCACATATATATTGTGAAATATTATACATAACATGAACGCTCTATTAAACCAAATATACCTTATCAAATCATCATCTAAGCCCAAAATGCCATAAACCACAAAACCAAACCATACCTATCAAATATATATGTACCATGGCCAATATAAGTCTAATAACTTACTACTTATCAACATTAACATGGCATCTTTAATAATCCAAATAGACCAAATTTATTTACAACCCAAAGAACATCATCTCAACTACATCCATCTCATTGGAACCAAAACAAAACGAATGCAAAACATATCAATATGTCATGCTTAACCCGAATGCATCACATCTAGATATAATATGCATATTACTTGACCATATTCCATACATGATTAAACCATGGCCGAATTTCACATCCCTTAATAACATAATCAATCCATTATATCAAGAACATATAAATTAAACTTAATCAAAAGAAATAGCCATTTTCGCAAGGCTATTCATATATATACAAGGCCGAAAGTCATTAATCTAAACCTTAGTCTAACCTATACATGCCTTCGGTTTAAAACTTAGATTAAGTACCAAAAGGGAGATAGTGGGTTGACTTTTCCGATGATCCTCATATGCCCGTAGCTTGATGGAAAATCTATAAAATGTAATGAGAGCACACACTAAATAAGCTCACTAGCTTAGTAAGTCTTAAGCATTTACTAAACAATACTCAATACTCCAACATTTAGCACACATACATATATAAATATACCTATAAGTCCAAGTAATTTAACAAATAATAATTTCAATATGGTCAACAAATTGCCTCTCAGAACTTATCATTTATTAATCCTCATTGAAGGTATACAACCCTTCCAAAGACTTTAAGCCCTAAGTATTCGTGATATTACCTTATTAACAAGTATAACATATATCATAATTATATACGATTAATCATATATATACAAATATGTATTTTCGATAAATTTCACTTTTGGCATTTTATCTTTGACCGAATCTCAAAGATATCACCAAACTTATATTCAATATACATATCACACTTTTTAATGAGTAATTCAAATGCACATATCATAAAGACTCATTATCAAAAACTTTAACCATTCTATCACTTATGTAATTTGAAAGGAAAGATAATCACTTACCTTGTTCCTTGCATCTATAAACCTTTATTTTTATCCGAGCATTTTGTTTAGAATTTATAACACATTACCTAAGATTAAGCCCGCTAGACTCGAGGTCTGAACTTGATCACCGACATTAAGCTCGCTAGGCAATAAGCTCGATATACATCACCTAAGATAAGGCCCGCTAGGCTCATAGCCCGAATGACATCACCAAGACAAGGCCCGCTAGATATTTAGCCCGATAAATAACACCAAAGACGAAGCTCGCTAGGCTTAAAGCCCAATAAATAACACCCCAAGACGAAGCTCGCTAGGCTTGAAGCCCGATAAATAACACCAGACGAAGCTCGCTAGGCTTGAAGCCCGATAAATAACACCACACGAAGCTCAAGCTTAAAGCCCGATAAATAACACCCAAGACAAAGCCTGCTAGGCTTAAAGCCCGATATAAATATGATCATCAATTCAACACTCATTTCATAACATCAACAATGCAAATAACTCATGTAGATCATATTACCTTCACATACCAACCAAAACATATTTATACACTTATCATTTTACAAAGTAAATTCAATTCAATGCCATACTTCTACATTCGGCTATTGTCTATTATTATACTTTAAATATTCAAGTTCCATCATTCATCATAGTTGTAAATAAATCTTTAACGATATTTGCTTAAGGGCTTACTCTACTGTCGATAGACCGTATAATCCGCTATTCGAGAACCTTTGTCTTTCCCCGATCTAAACTGCTTTTCTTTTGCTCTTGATCTAAAACACATTAAAATTTAGCTCATTCAAGTACATTTCATCTAAATTTAGTCCCTAAGCACATAAATAAGCAATTTACCATTTTACCCCTACTATTTCAAATTTTTACAATTTAGTCCTATTTGCCTAAAACACAAAATACACCAAATTTTTCAATACCCTTAAGGGTCAATATGTATAGGGACTATACAAGCCCTATTCTTTCAATTATTTAGCAAATAAGTCCTCTAAAATTTTATTTTTTACAATATGGCCCTAAAACAAAATTCATCAAAATTTCCAATACAAAGCATATCAATCCTTAACATATCTTTAATTTAAAATCATCAAACATCAAAAACCTCAAGAATTCATCAATGGTCAACCTCATAAACACATGACTCTCAAAAATTCAAGCATGGGTCTGATAATATACGAAGCAACGATCTCAAAAACGTAAAATTAACAAAACCTAAATCAAACTAACCTTAATTTTGTGCTTCTAATTGCCAAAATTTCAAAGAAATAAGAACCCTTTTCTTTCTCCCATATTCGGCCAAAGAACAACATAAGATGATATTGGCTTTTTCACTTTATTTTATTATGTATATAATAGATTATTTTATTAATTTACTAATATAACCTTTAATATAAAATAAACATATACATATAATAATGGAATATTAGTCAAAAGCCATCCACTAACTTATAAAATGGAATATTTACCCACCTAATACCTCAATTTAAGAAGCCATCATCATTCTAGCACTTTACACTAAAGAATGCAACTTTTATGCTTTACGCGATTTAGTCCTTTTTATCAAATTAAGCGCCTAAACGATAAAATTTTTCTACGAAACTTTCACACACATTAATTCACATATAATAAACACAAAATATAATATTTAAAAGTTTTTCAGACTCGGATTCGTGGTCCCAAAACCACTGTTTCGATTAGGGTCAAATTCGGTCTGTTACACTATTGTCCAAGGCTTCAAATAAGAAAAAGAAAAGATTGAAAAGAATACTTATGTATAAGAGAAGATTCGACTATGAAGGAAAAGTTGAAAGGGATGGTGTTTAGTAACATTCGCCATGTTGAAAATAAAAGGGAGAAAAATGTTTGAGAGATTTTTGTAAGGAGAAAGAGATGAAGAGAGGTAAAGGAAAATAAGGTGTTTAGGTTTCGATTCTTTTCAAGAATGGAAGATGAACAAAGAAATGAGTTTGAGGCTTGTGTGCATTCGGCAAGGGTGAAAAGAAAAGAGAAGAGAAAATGGCCTTCCAAGGTCTTGGTGATTTCGGCATTTGGAAGAAAGGTTTGAGAGAATAGGCAAAATAAGACCGAAATGGTCAAAATATGAAATGATTAAAGAAAAACAAAGATGTTACCTATTGCTCAAGGTGCATTCGGCTAAGGAAAGGAAAATGGAGAGAAAGGTTTTGGAGAAAAGCACAAAAATGACCAAATGCCAAAGTGATCAACTAGCTACCAAAAGCCATCAAAATTTCAGTCACTCCCCCCTAGCCCCTAAAACCGTCCAAGTACATGGCCTCAAAGTCAAAGTTTGGCCACTTCAAACTTTCCAAAACAACTTCCTTGTTATGTGCCTTGTGTTCCCCCTACATACCTTATTCAAATGATTCCTTTCCCTAAGTTAACACTTGCCTTTTTCCCATGGTCTTCTTGCCATAAAAATTTAATCCAACTCATCCTAATTCTTATCCATGACCGACACATGCTAAGGAAAAGCAAAATAAAGCTTTCAATTTGCATGCTAGAGATTCAACCTCTCCGTCAAGCAAACATACATGCGCCAACAAGACTGAAGGTTACTAGCTCATCTTATGCTAGTTTTGACACTTAAATTTACTTAAACCTCAAAGTCACTTGATACACTTCAATTAAGTACTCATTACAAAAATTTATTCTAATTCAATAATTCTCAAGTCTTCTCAAGACTATACTAATCATGAAAAATTTAATTATACACAGTTATGCACCAAAACATGCATCATATCAACACTCAAATTTTAGGATGTTACAATTGTCGTGACGCTCAAGCTTTATTTCAACAAATTGGTTAGTTCAATTTAATCATTTTCTTGTAATTTTTATGTTTTTGAGATCATGAGAGCTTAATCAAGCTAGCCCATGTATCAAGTTGTAAAACTATTGAAGTTTTAGGAAGTTATCATTGATGATTTCTTGAAGTTTTAGGTGTTAAATTGATAGATTCTAAGCTTAGATGTGAAAAATGACTAAATTGTGAAGTTAATTGATAGTTTCACATTAGGGGCCAAACTAAATAAAATGTAAAATTGGATATAGAAATAAAAATAGGAGGTCTCTAATGGATTATAGTGAAATCAAATTTAAAATTGGAGTTTTAATTTGAAGGTTAGGTTAGTCCCGATTTTAGGGACTAAATTGAATAAAATAAAAAATTGTATAAAATGATAATTGACTGTGAATTTGGTTGGATTTTGATGGTATTGTATGTTTTTTTGTTTATCTGCAGCTAACATTGACTCAAACTCCTCAATAGGGAAAGGAAAAGCTAAAGTCATTTACCTAATAGCTCAAGTTTCCAGCTTTGTATTTCTACAATTCAATTTCTTAAATTGTTTCATAATTACATTGTTTAACATGGTAAGATAATAAGGTATGTTGGGATTGATTATTTGAATTGTATTGGTATGGAAATGTTGATTTTCTAGATGAATGACTAAATTGAATAAAATTAAAAATAGTGTAAATTGATGAAAATGTGAAATTGAATTTGAATTGGACTTATTCATGCTATTATAATGTATGAAATGATTATTTGGTTCATGAATTGAATATGATAAATGGGAATTGATCTATACTTGGAATTGAATGGTTATTACCTTATTAACTGCTTAAGGCAGTAGTCGATACAATTGGCTTGTCATAGGATAGATCAAGTATGGGTTACTTCAACCACATGTCGATGAGTGCTAGGCACAAAATTTACTTTGGTTGTAACACTCCTAACCCATATTCATCGCGGAGTAGAGTTACGGAGTATTACTAGAAAATTTAAAACTATAAACATTCAATTCTAAACGTTTCATAAATCATGTTATAATTCATTCAAATACATACATATTGTCCCTTATATGATCTCTCGAGGCCTTAAAAACACTTTTGAAATGAATCGGGACCAAATAAAAAATGTATAGAATTTTTGGGAAAAAGTTAGAATTTTTCAAATCATAGGGTCACACTACTGCAGGACACGACTAAGACACACGCCTGTGGACATTCAAGTAGGATACATGATCGTGTCCCACCTCGTAACTCTTCTCGACTTGGGTCACACGGCCAAGTCACACGCCCGTGTGTCAGGTTGTGTGCTAGGCCGTGTAACAACCTGACTTGCAATGAAACCTACAGGAGACACACGGCCGTGTCTTAGGCTTTGTGGACAAGCAATAGGCCATTTTCAAGCCATTTCCTTCACCCAAATTGTGCACACTCAAATAATCCATTTGCACCTATTTCAAGCATCCAAAATGTAACTAAATTATGCATAATCAAGCTAGCACAATATGGTACCTATTCATATGATCAATATGTCAAAAGGCACCTCAATTTTCATGACATTACATATACTCAAACATAAGCATAACTTAGCCATTTAACAACTTAATAATTGCAACCAATTTCCATACGAAATTCTACCAAAATGACCATACCAAAATCATATTCAAATATACCAAAATGGTCACTAAAACATACATCAACTTGACCATTCCAACATCAAACACAAAAAGCACCAAAAGGCCAAATTATCAACCATCATAAAACCACATATATACAAGTCAACATGACAACTATTTATTAACCAAAATACCACATTTACAAGCCAAACATAATGGCTATTTCATCAAGTATAAAACACATATACATGCCATCATAACCAAGACTCAAAATCATCAAAATCTACAGGTAATGCTGATGGATAGTGTGATAGGTCTCCGACGAACTTCCAACCCTAACAAGCTTTCGATTAATTACAAAAGATAGAAAAGATTAACACAAGGTAAGCATATAATGCTTAGTAAGTTTGAAAACATAAACGATGCTTACCAATACATTGCAAAAGCTTAAAATAAATATGAATCATTCCAACACAAGCTTGACACAAGCCTAAGCATCATCAACAACCCAAATTAGTTCTTGATCACATAAATTCAATATCAACACATGATAAACATAAATTTCCACAAATCATGAATACACATGCTTCCTACCTTTCATAGTAACAAGTATCTTGCATCAAAAACTCATCAAGCTCACACGGTAAAATCACGATGGTTGTCACCATCCTTTTCATAATTAGATAGTCAAGCTATCCTTTTCATAATTCGACAGTCAAGCTATCCATTTTCATAATTTGATGGTCGCCACCATCCTTTTCATAGTTGATGGTCATCACCATCACTTTCCATAATTTGATAGTCAAGATATCCTTTTCATAATTCGATAGCCGAAGCTATCCCTTTTCATAATTCGATGGTCGTCACCATCCCTTTTCATAGTTGATGGTCGTCACCATCATTTTTCATAATTTGATAGCTAAAGTTATCCCTTTTCATAATTTGATAGTCAAAGCTATCCCTTTTCATAATTTGATAGCCGAAGCTATCCCTTTTCAGAATTCGATAGCCGAAGCTATCCCTTTTCATTGGCCAGTGATCGTCGATACGCCATTGAGTTTTTTCATCGAGATATAATTTGATATTATATAATGATAGCATTTAAAACATAATTTAAAACACTATTTAAATGTATGAACTTACTTTGACGATAAAATGTAGAAACGGAGTCGATTAATCGGGAGCTTTCTCTTTGCCTCGATCTAAAGCCGTATGAGATGTATCTTGATATGCAAGGATGAACTATGGCCGAACCTTGAAACTTCATTAATAGCTTTTCCTTAGCTTAATTTCGATGGAAGAAGAAAATAACAAAGATGATATCTTTGTTTTCTTTAAATTTTATTAACCTTTATTTAATAATTTACTTATTTAACCTTATTATTAACCTTTAAAATCACTTATAAAGTATCCATATATGTCCACTTACATTATGGATGGTTTAATTACAACATAAATCCTCTAACCTTTTAATATCATAGTTATTAGATCCCTTTAGCTTATAGAACTCAAGTTTTGCACCTTTTGCAATTTAGTCCTTTTAACTAAATTAAGACATAAATGATAAAATTTCTTAACTAAATTTTTATACGATAATACTAACATGCTGCAGACATTAAAATATTAATAAAATAAATATTCTCACATCGAATTTGTGGTCCCAAAGCTACCGCTCTAGATTTCACTAAAACTGCTATTATATTGGTTATACCGATGAGCTACTGGTGTAATCTATTTACTTCGGAATTGTCTAATGAGGTATTGGATATGAAATTGGTGTGTTGGTTAAATCCGCATATTCGTTCGAGTCTGAGTCAGGTTAATAGGGACTTAAAATGAAAAATTTGAAAAATGATATTCAAATGACTACTATCGAGAAATACAATGTGAAAAGGATTATAAACCGTAAGATCGATATGATTTTAGATGAATCAAATGATTCTATTTAGAATAAGATATGTCAATAAGTATGCTCTAATTTAACCTTTGAAACATGTTAAATTAAACCATATGGTATAATTAGTTTATTTAGAATATGTTTTACAAATGTTAAGATGATATGATTATTGAGTATATATTGCCTTAAATTGCATTTGATGTTTGAATTCTAGAAATATCTCTAAGTTTATTACTCAATGTACGATTTTTTTCTGTGCATAGGTTAGGTTCTGTTCATGATCTCAAATATCAGTTCAGCATCTAATAAAAAATCCTGAAATCAGCAAAGTTTGTATCAATTTTATTTTTTGTTAAGAATAGCATGTACGTAGGTTGAGTCATTTTGGTATAAACTATGTTTACGTGCTTTAATATGTTATAATGATGAGGTATGTGTTTGGTAAAATGAAATTAATTAGCAAATAGGCTTGAATGTGGTTTGATATGGTATGAAATATTATATGGTGGTTGAATTTAGTGAACTAGGTGAGTATGCTAAATGATTTGAATGATTGATATTTGGAAAGTTAATTGGATATGCATATATACATATATGTGTATGGATGAATTTGGAATGAGATGCATTAGTTGGTTAGGTTATAAATGATAAGGTTATAGCTTAGCTTACTTAAGATGTGTTTTGATATGTTATAGAAGCTTGTAATAGGTAAATGAATAATAAATGTCAAATGGTTTAGCGTGAATGCCATAAAGTTTGCTGGGGGTTTCGGCTAACACCATCAACAAAATTAGGCCAGGCGTGCAAATGTCTAGTTGAGGGATACTACACCCCTTGCAAATAGCTAGCCAGGGTAGGCACCTGCTGGTCGGGGAAAGGGAGAGGCTGGGTGTGGGGCCAACTGTTCGAATGGCCAGCCCTGCCCCAGCCACAACATCGGCAACACCGTAAGGGAGCTCCGAACTAGCCAAGCCTATTCGGGCAAAACTATGATGGTTCAAGGTTCCAGGAGAAGTGTCGCCAACAATGGTACCATTGAGCATGACGACTAGGATGACGATCGGCGATGACGGTTCTTCGACGATAGAGCAGTGGAAAAATTAGACTTCTAGTGAGACTCTATCGGGTAACTTGATTTGAAATTAACATTTCCAAAGATAACATTTTTAAATAATTTAATATTAAATTAAATTTAATATTTATCTAAATAGTATTTTATTAATTTTATATTAATGTGAGATATTAAATTTAATTTAATATTTCTCTTGATAATATTAATGTGATATAACACAATCAAGTACTTGTTTTGGAATTTTTTTTTTAAACTCTGGTTTTTCCTTAAATCTAACTTTGTTTTCCAAACCCGATCTTCCAACAGTTTAAAGTCAGAAAGATCAAATGTCGTTATGGTCGTGTTGAGTCCGTTAAGGCAAACTGTACTCGTTGATCAAGTTTGTAAATGATGCCCGTTAGAAATCTAGAACATATCTTTTCCGTTTGAATTGCTAATCATGTTTTTTGGTGACTTTGATGTGATTTGGGGAATGAATTGGTTAATTGAACACAATGTGATTTTGGATTGTCGTAAGAAGAGGTTTTCAGCTCGTAACTCGGAAGGTGGGTTAGTAGAAGTGATTGGCACTATACTGAATAGCTCAACTTGAATCATTTTATCAATGCGTGCTGATAAACTTTTGAACAAAGTTTGTGAGGCCTTTCTAGCCTATATTATTAACTTGAACTCAAATGAAAGTCAGTTAAGCAATATTCAGATAGTATGCGAGTTTCCAAATGTGTTTCCTATGGAATTACTTGGATTTCCTCCTGACTGAGAAGTTGAATTTGCAATTGAAGTTTTTCCTAGTACAGCTCATGTATCAATTGCTACGTACAAAATGGCATCGACAGAGTTGAAAGAGCTGAAAGTTCAGTTGCAGGATTTATTGGACCGTTATTTTATACTCTTAGTATATTGCCCTGGGGAGCTCCATTTTAGTTTGTTAAAAAGAAATATGGATCGATGCAGCTTTTTATTGATTATCGGCAGCTGAATAAGCTAACAATTAAGAATCGACATCCCTTGTTGCGTTTCAACGATTTTTTTGAATAGTTGAAGGGAGCTTCAATCTTTTCCAAGACTGACTTAAGGTCGAGATATTACTAGTTGAAAGTCAAGGATAGTGACGTACCAAGAATAGCGTTTCATACATGGCACAGTTATTACGAGTTTCTAGTGATGCCATTCAGATTGACAAATGCTCCAGCGACATTCATGGATCTCATGAACCTCATATTCTAAACCAATTTTTTTTTTTTTGGTGTCGTCAGGCTGTCAGACAATACTACTTTTTTGTAAAAAAAAAATTTATTTTTTTGTGCCACCACACTATCAGGGGAAAAGAAATTATTAGGTACCATTGGTCTATCAGGCGACACCACTAAATTTTTTTTTAAAAATAAATAGTTTTTAATTGGTGCCGCCACATTGTCATACGACTGTCGAAACCATTTTTTAATTTTGAAAACGTGGATCGACTTTAAAAACGAAAATGGAGTCGCCACCAATCTTTTTTTGAGGTGTGATCGGGTCACCTTGAAATTGATCATTTTAATAAAAAATATTTTGATTTATTGAAACAATGATTTTGTTCTACGAAATTCGAGAAAACAGGTTCAAGAGTCGGTTACGCACGAGGAAGGATTAGCACCCTTGTAACGCCCAAAATTGGTACCTAATTGATTAATTAATGTCTTAATGTCAAAAATTTGAAAAGATTTTAAAATATGACCCTTTTGATTTTTCAAAACTTATAACCTTTAAAAAGACATTCAATTATTTGGATAAAAAAAAGTTGAATCTCAGTAAGTTAGAGCACGACCTTTCGAATTTCCCAAACACCAAATATCCTTTGTTTTGTTTTGTTTTGTTTTTTCTTTTTTGAAATCCCTATCTCAAAATATCAAAATGTCATATCCAATAACTTAGGATGCAACATCTTAAATTCACAAAGATAGGTTTTTTATTTGAAAATCATATATTTTAATTTTAAAAAGGGTATTTGATCATTTAGACTTAATGAGAAAAATCAAGCCCAGAAGTTAGGCACGATTCCTCAAAACTTCAAATGTCAAATATTGCCTTACTTTAAGAAATAAAGCTTTGGATAAAAAGTGACAATTAAATAAGATATATTTTAAAACAATGATTTGAGTAAAATGTATCATTAATACATTACAAAACACAAATATCAAAGCAATATACTACAATTACATGATATAATAACATTTAATACTAATATTAGCAATTAAGAGAAAGAATAACATAAAATAGCAAATGATACAAGTAATAAAAAATTGAAAAATGTTATGGCAAAATCTAAAATAGTTAATATATACATAATAAAATAAATAAATATATTTTAAATAAATAATATAAAAACTTTGAATAAAAATGTATAAGGGATAACTTATAATGAGTATATAATATACCATTTAAAAATAGATAATATACATATTTTAAAAAACAATATATGGAAAATTTTGCTTTAATAATAAAACAATTTAGATAATGTACAACATACAAATTTTCAAATAATACATAATATGATTAAAATTAAATAATATAATATATATAATATATATAACAAATGAAAATAATAATATATATGATAAAACAATTTAACGTAAATAGGAAAAGCAAAAAAGAAAAACAAGTTTAAAATAATTAAAATAAATGAATGAATAATGATTAAGCAATTAAATGGATAAATAAAAAATTAAAAAACGATAAGTCAACCTAACTCCCGCAATATGAAGATTCAATGAAATTCGTCCACCAAAACTTAACTCGAACGAAAGCAACTCAAAAAGAAACTAAGATGAGTTAAGAACAAAATAAGAATAAGCCACAGAAAATAAGAACGCAAAAGAGAGAGAAATTTGAGTGAATGCTCTCAAGAATTTTTATTACTCCAAACTCGTGTATTTTACAATGAAGGGAGAGGCCTCTATTTAGAGCTGAGCCTCCCCAAATCCAACGGTACAGATCAATTACATCAACGGCTAAGATTAAAAGGTATCTACAAATTAAATTTCTAAGATTTCAAAATCATATCATATCTAAGATTTGCATATCATATCTAAGATTGCATACCATATCTTCTAGGATTGCATATCATATCTAAGATTGCATATCCTTGAAGATTGTGTTCCCATATACGTCAAGCTTGTAGATGGACCTTCAATCTTTTAATGGGTCATTCCGATAGGGCCAAATGATATATTTTGGACTGGACTTGGACTTTGTTTTATTATTTTGGGTTTATTATTTTTTGTATGGGCCCGGGCTAAATTGGCCTATTACAGCTGCCCCTCTTTGATCATTGTCGTGTAACGAGGATGAAGCAAAGACTATAAAAGGACCAATTTTGCCCGGTCATGTCAAATGGCTATATCTTCAGGAAGATAGGCTAATATCTTCAACCTGCTTCACTGCAACTTCAGGAAGACGAGATTTACTATCTTTAGTCTGCTCCACTGCAAACTCAAAGAGGCATACTAGTATCTTTGATCTGCTTCGCTGTAATCTCAGGAAGGCAAGATCTGTTGTCTTTTTAACCTGCTCTACTGCAAACTCAGAGAGGCAAGGCTGATGTCTTTGATATGCTTCACTGCAACTTCAGGAAGGCCAGATCTGCTATTTTAGTCAGCTCCACTACAACTCAGGGATGCCAGACTAGTATCTTCTATCTGCTTCACTGCAATCTCAGGAAGACAAGATCTACTATCTTCAGTCTGCTATGCTACAAACTCAGGGAGACAGGCTAATATCTTTGATCTGCTTCCTGCAACTTTAGGAAGATAAGATCTACTGTTTTTAGTCTTCTCCGCTACAACTTCGTGGAGGTAGGCTAATATTTTGATCTCGCTTCAGAACTTCGTGAAGATAAGATCTCGCTATCTTCGCCTACTCCATCAGAAACTCGTGGACACCAGCACTAGTATCTTCGATCCGCTTCATCGCAACTTTAGGAAGACAAGATCGATGTCTTCGATCCGCTTCTCGCAACTTTAGGAATGTCGATCTGTTATTTTCAATCGCTTCATCGCAAACTCGGGAGACAAGATCCGATGTCTTCGATCCGCTTTTGTAACTTCAGAATGCCAGATCGCTATCTTCAATCTGGCCCACCGCACTCGGAGAGACAAGATCTGATGTCTTTGATCTGCTTCCTGCAACTTTAGGAATGCCAGATCTGCTTTCTTCAGTTTGTTCCACTGCAACTTCAAGGAGACCAAACTGATGTCTCTGATCTTCTTCCTACAACTTCAGGAAGGTAAGATCTGTTATTTTCAATCTACTCCACTGCAAACTCAGGGAGACAAGATTGTTGTCTTCGATCTGTTTCACTACAACTTCAGGAATGCCAGATCTACTATTTTCTGATCTGCTCCACTACAAACTCAAAGAGATAAGGTTGGTGGCTTCAATCTGTTTCACTGCAACTTCAAGAAGATAAGATTTTCCATTTTCAGTCTGCTCCACTGCAACTTCAGGGTGATGAGACTTTCTATGAAAAATTCAATCTGACCTACTGCAACTTCAGAGGTATAGGATTCATCATTTTAATCCGCCCACCGCAACTTCGTGAGATGGGATTAACTATCTCCATCCGCCCATTGTCGATACATGGAGATAAGACTTGTGGCTAAAATCGCCCCTTGCTACATCGAAGGTAAGATTCGCCAAATTCGATCTGCTCTGCTACCGCTTAGGAAGATAAGATCTACAATTTTCAGTCTACCCTACTACTATCTCGAGGGGACAAAATCTAAAATTTTCAATCTACTTTCTTACTATATCAAGAAGACTTCAATCTTTAGTCTTCTCCACTACCATCTCGAGGGAACAAAATCTGAACTTTCCAATTTGTTTCCTTACTATCTCAGGACACCTCCAATCTTCAGTCTGCTCCACTACCATTTCGAGGGAACAAAATCTGAACTTTTTAATTTGATTCCTTACTATCATAGAAAGACTTCAATCTTCAGTCTGCTTCACTATCATCTCGAGGGAACAAAATCTGAACTTTCTAATTTGCTTTCTTACTATCTCAGGAAGACTACAATCTTCAGCCTGCTCCACTACAATCTTGAGGGAACAAAATCTGAACTTTCCAATTTGCTTCCTTACTATCTCAGGAAGACTTCAATCTTCAGTCTGCTCCACTACCATCTTGAGGGAGATAAGGCTGATGGCTTAAATCTACTCCCCTGCTTCATGGAAATAAAATTTACTGTTCGATCTTGTTCCACTACTACTTAGGGTGACAAGATCTACAATCTTTGACCTGTTCCCATGTTGGTCAAGAAGATAGGACTGGTGAATTCATCGATGTTGCTACACCGTCCTTTGGGGGACGTGTCCTGTAGACTCGAATGTATTATAGACGACATTTGCATGAATGCAAAATTTCATGAGAATGATCCCCTTTTTTAAATGTAAAATGATTAGGATGCAATGATCAGAATGAATCAAATGCTCATAACTAAATGAAATTAGGGATGACATTTGCATGAATGCAGAATATCATGAGAATGATCTCTTTTTTTTAATGTAAAACAATTAGGACACGATGATCAAAATGAATCAAATGCTCCTAATTGGAAGTGTATGAATGATATTTACATAAATACATGAGAATGATCCCTTTTTCTAATGTTTGGTTTGTCACTGCTCATAGTTCATCAAGGTTCTATCACTGATGCGCTACCATGCTTTCTCATTCAGCTGGTATCTTTGATAGAAAATCCAAAGAAATGATTAGATTCTACTCAGCAAGCTTGCGCCGTTATAATTTCAAAGTCCTTTCCACTATACCTTTTGGGACATAAAATTTGTACCTCCCATTGCAACTTCAGGGGAATAACATTTGGTTTCTTTCATCCATCCTATTACCACTCAGAAGTATGAAATTTGTATCATCTTTAATCAAGTTGATCTGTTACACCATTCCCTAGGTGTAATAACCCATGTATGCGTTTAAAATTTGCATGAATGCAGGTATCATTTTCTTTCCCGAGAATAATCCCTTTTTACAATTGGGTTAACATTGCTCGTCATTTATCGAGATAGTCACCGACGAAATGTCTTATTCAATAAAAATATGAAGAGATAATCATCTTTCAATATTTCCAACCCTTAGGCTTGGTGAGTTCTAAGCAATAGTCCTGTTTCAGATTCTCATATTATTTAGAAGCTCACAGAGTAATATGCGAAACTTATTTTATGAAAGTATTATTAGTTCATTAATCGTTATTTCAATATAAAATGCTTGAGAAATATCATAATAATGGACGTGAAAGAAATTAATTAGGAGCATAGCTCGAAACAAATAAGTTAATCAAAGATAACCAAAGCAATGAAAGAAAATTGATTGATGTGTATCTTGAAAAGAATAAAGTAAGCAAAGATAGCCAAGGCTATAGAAGAAAATTAATTGGGGTGTATCTTTGAAAAGAAAAAAAAGTAATCAAAGATAGAAAATTTAAAATGGGTAAGATAGAAGCTAGGTGCCCCAGATATTGCAGCTTGAGCGTCTCTGTATAAACTCCTTGAGGACCATTTTGAGCTCAATACGTGTTTAGGGGATCTGGAGTACTTCGTCAATGCCCTAAGACGTAGCATACTTTCTCATTGTTAATTTAGGCATAGTAAGACTACCACATGCCCTATCTTTGATCAAAATTTAAGCTGCCCTTTTTCGGTTTCTGGCTCAAAACCCCTTCGGTCTCAAAGTGCCCTTTGTAGGTTTTTGCCTTGGCCTCTCCTCTCTTTTTTTTTTTGAATGAATTTGAGCTCAAGGCACCCTTTGCGAGTTTTCACCTTGGCCTTTTCCTTTTCAAGTAAAATACTTCTTGAATGCACCTGAATTCACCGGATTGGGTAAGTCTTTGGAATCCATCTCAGTCAATATCAATGCTCCCTCAGAATAGGCCTTCTTTGCAACATAAGGTCCTTCCCAATTTGGCATCTTTTTTCCTTTGAAATCCTTTTGTATAAGAAGGATCTTCCTCAATACCAGGTCCCCATCATGAGATTCCCTTGGGTGGTCCATTTTTGACATAAATCAACATCATCCATTTTGGTATTTTTTTAATATGATGAATACTTTCAAACCCTTTTCTTCAGCCAAGTTCACTGGAGATGTTCTACATCATCCAATTCTTAACTTAATCAAAGCTCAGGGCAGAGGAATCTTGATTTTCATGGACAAAACCACTTCTATTCCATAAACCAATGGGAAAAGTGATGCCCTAGCAAAAGTCCTGGTCGACATTTGATAAGCATAGAGAGTAAATGATAGCTTCTTATGCCAATCTTTACAAGTCTTTGGTCATCTTTCATTTTTTTGACAACCTTTGTTGCACTGTGATATGCTGCCTGATCTTTGAGCAAACTGTAATCTTTGACATTGTACAGTTATGCATTATTAAACATGATCCTTTCTAGCATCCTTTGCTGGCATTTGATCATTTTTTTTAAAATTTTGATTTTGATGACTGTCGACTTTGCAATATTGGCATATGAAGCTACTTCCACCCTCTTAGTAAAGTAAACGACGACCATGATGATGAATCGATATTGGCTAAAAGTTTTTGACGAGATTGGCCCCATCACATCCATGCCCCACATATGGAAAATTTGTGAAGAAAATGGAAGAATCACATGAATCTCATTTTCTTTAATTCAGTATTTGCGGTATAACTGATGCAATCCCTTTTCATGGTAGACCAATAGTGCCCGATCCTCATGTTTAGCCCGCGTCTTATTAGCCTAGGCATGTCCTCTTTTCTAGGCTCATAATGACCAATGACCCTCTGTAGAGTAGGGTCTGTTTTTCATCTTGTTCTACCTTTCTTAATAAATCAGAAGATAGGTTACAATCTTTGTCATCTTCAAAGTCCTGAGATCCTTCTAAACACATATCTTACTTGAAATGAAACTCTGAGTCAGTAGCAGCATTGCTCACATCATTAATATATGGAGACGTATTGTAGGTTCGAAGGAAGATTTCAAAGAATATATGATTGAAAGAATGATCATTTGTATGGTCTTAAATGGAGGATGAAAGAATACTTGAAAGAAACAAAAGAATGTACAATATGAAATGTAAAGAATGAAAAAATATTTGCTTAAAATAAAGATGCATTTTATTGAAATAAAAATTTTAGACATAAGCCTATTTCACAAAAGGATTCTTATTGTCTCTAGGCTTAAGGCAACAAGAACGTTTTGAATATTACTCTATATTAGCTCTAAAAATACAGGGATCTCTTCCACAGTCCCATTATTCAAAACACTCCCAAGTATGCAAGTGTAACAGACCGAATTTGACCCTAATAGGAACGGTGGTTTCTAGACCACGAATCTGAGCTTGAGAAATATTTAAATATTATATTTTGTGTTTATTATATGTGAATTAATGTGTGAAAGTTTCAGAGAAAAATTTAATCGCTTGTGTGTTTAATTAAATAAAAGGACTTAATCACAGAAAGTGTAAAAGTTACAAACTATAGTGTAAAGTGCTAGAATGATGATGGCTTTATAATATGAGGTATTAAAAGGAAAATATCCCATTTTAAGTTAGTGGGTGGTTTATGACAAGATTAACCTTATATTATATTTTGTTTTATTATTAAATAAAGGTTAAAATGGTAAATCATGAAAATATTATTATATGTTAAAATGCATGAAACTAAAAGCCATTTTAGTTGTTTTTATTCTTCCATTGCCGTGAGTTAGCTAAGAAAAAGGGGCTTAAAGGCTTGAAACATTTGGCCATCATCAAGCTCAATTAGGTATGAATTATAGCTCGCTTTTAATAATTTTTTGTTTTTGTGATCGTTGTTTCAGATATTATCCTACCCATGCTAAAATTTTTGAGATTAGTGTGTATGTGATATTCATCCATTGACATGGTCATGTGTTTTTGATGTTTGATGATTTTAAAGTAAAGATATGTTAAAGATTAGTAGGTTTTGAATTGAAAATTTTAGTGAATTTGAGTATTTTGGGTTAAATTACAAAAATGAATTTTTAAGGGGACTAAAATGAAAAATAAATGAAATAAATGGACTTGTATGGTCCTTGTGAACATTCGGCCCTAAGGTACCATTGTGAAATTTTGTGTATTTTGTGTTTTGTGCAAATAGGACCAAATTGCAAAAATGTGAAATAGTAGGGGTAAAATGGTAATTTGACAGTTTATGTGTTTTGGGATTAAATGGAAATTAAATGTACTTGAATGAGCTGAATTTTAACGTGTTTAGATCAAGAACAAAGAAAAACGGATTTGGATAGGGGAAAGGCGAAGATTATCGAATAGCCGGTAACTTTGTTCGTCGACAGTCAAGGGATGAAATTTGAATATTTTAAGTATAAATATATCAAATGGCCGAATGTAGGGGTATAATATTGGATTGAGTTTTATTTGTTGAAAGTAATGTGTAATAGATATGCTCGGTTGTTATGTGAAAGTGATAAGCATTACATAGGTTGTTTGAGATGCTAGTGTTGAGAAATGTGCATTGAACGATTTATTATGTTGTTATTTCAGGCTTTGAGCCTAGCAGGCCTTGTGCCGGTGACTTATTTCGGGCTTTAAGCCTAGCAGGCCTTGTGCCGGTAACTTATTTCCGGCTTTGAGCCTAGAAGGCCTTGTGCTGGTGATTTAATTCAGGCTTATAGCCTAGCAGGCTTAATGCCAGTGTTTACACTTCAGACCTTTGATCTAGTAGGCTCAATGCCGGTGTTTATACCTTGGACCTTTGGTCTAGCAGGCTTATTGCCGGTGGGTAATTTGGGCTTGAATGCCTAGCAGGCTAAATGCCGATGATACACTATAAACGAAGAATTTGAGAATGAAATGAGGTATGGCATATTAAATGATATGTGTTAGAAGCTCGTAAGAGTTGGCTTATTGTATTAGTAAGAAATGAAGTAGCTCATTCATTACCATTTTACTTAAGTATGGTGTGATGAAGTGAATGATTCATTAAGTATTTTATTTAGTGATGATGATCTTATCATTAATGTGTATGAACATTTAATTTGTGTGAGGTTGAGATATGTATATATAACACATGGAAGATTCGATTATAATGAAAAGATGAATGGCAAAAGTGTTGAAAGTATTTGTAATTGGGTTTGTTTGACTCAAAATATATGAATAAACATAATACTCAATGATTTGTTGGTATATGCTTATGATATCCATGTGCTAATATTTAAGTCAAAGTATTACTAGTATTCAGCCAGCATAATTTACATGTTGGAATGATTAAATTCAATGTTTGAAAGCATGGAGATTAATATGTTTAAATGTTCGCTTATTGCATTAATACTTGCTTGAGACTTACTAAGCTAGTAAGCTTACTTTGTGTGTTTTAATGTGTCATTATATAGATTTTGGGTCACCATACCGGAGGATCTTCTAGAAGTCAACCACACTATCAACTCTTTTGGTACTTATAAACCTAGTTTGATTCGAAGGCATGTATAAGCTAGGCTATGTTGTTAATTAATGGTATTTAATCTTGTATATATATGGATAGCCTTACGAAACGGCTATTACTTTTGGCTAAACTTTACTTATGTGTTTGATAGATTGGTTTGTATAATTGTGCTTGGTTATGTGCTTCTTGTTATGTTATAAGTTTAGCTTGAAAGCATGTATTATGGCATTTATATTGAGAAGCTTAGTTATGAGTCGATGATGATAGGGAAAATGTTTATGCATGAATATTTGAGGCTGAGCATTGGAGCGTTTATTTGAGATCCAAGCATGTGGTCGAAGAATTGATTATATTTATGCAATTCCACTAGCTATATTAGCTCATGTGTTTGGTAGGTTAATAGTATTTCTTTATGACCTTAGTATTCAATGTGGCTTTGATTAAATAAATTCGAAAAAAGGGGCTACGTTGTGTATTGTATGTATGTATATTCGGCTGAGTCTATGTGCTATAGTCAAACGTAGTTATCTTGCTCAAAGAACTAGTTGGTTGGGCTTATGTTCGAATATAGAAATGTGCATAACTATGATATATATATATATACATTTATATATGTAAATGGCTTGAGAGATTGTTTAAATTTTACCGAGTGCATGAAACTACCAAACTCGACTTGTGTTAAGTAATAAACATGAAATGTCATAAATGGGACTTGTATATTCGGCCAAATGCTTAAGTATGTAAGTGATGTGTAATAAGTTGCATGTATTCGATTATGTGGAATTAGGTTAAAGCTATAAGAATTCGGTCTTAATAGGGTGTAATTATGTGATGACATTTTGATCATGCTTATATGTTTATATATATATATACTTATTGGACACTAATGATTCAATGGTTCGTGCATTATTATAAATATTGAAAATAAGACAATTAAGGTTATAGAATTATAGTATTAGTATGTAATAGTAATGTGTACATTGAGTAACCAATCATGTTCATAAGTAACTATATTACTTATTTGCCTATTTTAGTTTATTATTATTAGCATATCTTACACTTAAGTGATTATTTGTTTATGATCGTATCTCTTGTTAAGCATGTTGGATTAAGAATGATTGATTGAATAGGGCTTTTAGCTTTTCTGGTAATGCCCGTAACTCTAATCTGGCAACGGACTCGGGTTTGGGGCGTTACATTTGATTTGTATCAGAGCTTACAGTTTAGTATATTCTAGGACTACTGTAGCGTGTGTGAGTCTAGCTATACATGCCTTTATTATATATTTGATAGTGTGGTGACTTCTGACATTTCAAACTGTGTTTTATATAGTAAATGGATCCTGATCCTGACAGAGTCAGAATGGATGATGTAGAGAGTGAAGACATGATCACCAGACCCGGATCAGCGCCATAGACTCTCGACTAGTTTCGGGTAGCCATGAGGGGAGGCTGAACAAGCCTTCTATCAGATAATGAACGAGTGGTTTACCCAGTTTATTCAGACTAACCCGGCTATACAACAACCTCCACCCCCAATAATCCAACTCGATACCTTCAAGATTCATGATAGATCCGATGAGATCTAGTAGGCATCTTATTGATAAAATCAGAAAATATGGGGTCGAAGAATTCAAAGCTAATGACGATGATGATGCGGAACAGGTTGAGATGTGGCTTGATAATACTATTCGGGTACTTAATGAGCTATCTTGTACTCCAGATGAATGCCTGAAATGTGCTATATCTCTATTAGGGGACACTGCATATCACTGGTGGAATACACTAGTATCAGTGGTTTCAAAAGAAAAAGTGACGTGGGATTTCTTCCAGATCGAGTTCCATAAGAAATATATTAGCCAGAGGTTCATCGATCAGAAAAGGAAAGAATTTCTGGAACTAAAATAGGGCCGCATGACTGTAACTGAACATGAGTGAAAATTTGTCAGATTGAGCTGATATGCCCGAGAGTGTATATCCACTGAAGCCATTATGTGTAAAAGATTTGAAGACGGCCTGAATGAAGACATAAAGTTGCTTGTCGGCATTCTTGAAATTAAAGAGTTCGTAGTACTTGTCGAACGAGCTTGCAAAGTTGAAGAACTTGGAAAAGATTAAAAGAAAAGTTGAGATGGAAGCTAGAGACACTCGTAAGAGATTATCGAGTAAGGCTTTCCAATCTGTATTTAAAAAGTTCAGAGATGACTTCGGCCGATATAAGGCTACCCCAGACATGTCTAGACGAGATCGACCCCCAGCGAGTTCTCGAGCTACTTCGATGGCCAGCGTTGGTAATATCCAACAGAATCGAGTTGAATGCAAACATTGTGGTAAATGGCATTTCGAGAGTTGTAGATTCTGTGATCGGTCTTGCTTTAAATGTGGATCGTCAAATCATTTTATCAGAGAGTGACCAATGTGTCAGTGCGAGGCAGACCACCTAGGCATTCGGGAAATGTTAGTGGCAGTCAAAAAGGAACTAAAGACACTGCAGTTAGATCGAAGGCTCGTGCACTAGCTAGAGCATATGCTATTCGTGCCAGAGAGGATGCTTCTTCCCCAGATGCTATCACCGGTACTTTCACTCTTTATGACACTACTGTGATTGCATTGATTGATCCTGGTTCGACTCATTCATATGTGTGTGAAACTCTAGTATCCAGTAAGACTCTACCTGTTGAGTCTACCTGTTGATTGTCGCTGTGTACTTGTTGATAAAGTGTGTAAAGGTTGCCCATTAATGATTTGGGATCCCTGCGTTCAAGTTGATTTAATGTTGTTGCCTTTTGACGAGTTTGACATAATTTTGGGAATGGACTGGTTAACTTTGCATGATGCAGTGGTGAATTGCAAAAGAAAGATTATTGATTTGAGATGTCAGAATGGTGAGATCATTCAGGTCGAATCTAATGATCTGAGTGGGTTGCCTACAGTAATATCCTCGATGTTGGCTCGAAAGTACGTGAGAAAAGGATGTGAAGCTTACCTGGCTTATGTGTTGGATAATAAAGTGTCCGAAAAGTAGATTGAATTCGTACCAGTTGTGTGTGAATACCCAGATGTGTTTCCGAAAGAATTATCGGGTTTACCACCAGTACGAGAGATTGAGTTTGGCATTGAATGAGTACCGGGGACGACTCCGATTTTGATAGCTCTATATCGGATGGCACCTACTGAGATGAAAGAGTTGAAAGCACAGTTGCAAGAGTTGACAGATAGGGGCTTTGCATGACTGAGCTTCTCTCCTTGGGGTGCACCAGTTCTATTTATGAAAAAGAAAGATGGGACTATGCGAATGTGTATTGACTATAGACATCTAAATAAAGTGACAATAAAGAATAAATACCCATTGCCTCAAATTGATGACTTGTTTGACCAGTTGAAAGGGGTTTCAGTGTTTTCAAAGATAAATCTGAGATCGGGTTATTATCAGCTGCGAGTCAGAGATTCTGATGTGCCAAAGACTACATTCCGAACGAGGTACAGACATTTTGAGTTTCTGGTTATGCCTTTTGGGCTTACTAATGCACCTGCTATTTTTTTGGATTTGATGAATCGGGTTTTCAGATAGTATTTGGATCACTTTGTGGTAGTGTTTATAGATGATATCCTGATCTACTCTAAAGATGAAACCGAACATGCCGAGCATTTGAGATTGGTGCTACAAACTTTGCGAGATCAACAATTGTATGCAAAGTTGAGTAAGTATGAGTTCTGGATGAATGAAGTCAGCTTTTTGGGACATGTTGTTTCAGCGTTAGGTATTCGGGTTGATCCGAACAAAATATCAGCTATACTTGATTGGAAGCCACCAAAGAATGTTTCGTAGATTCAAGCTTTCGGGACTCATGGATATTACGTATAATTCGTGAATGATTTTTCCATGATAGCTACACCCCTGACAAAGCTACTACAGAAAGATGTCAAGTTCGAGTGGACGGAAAAGTGTCAAAAAAGTTTTGATCAGTTGAAAGCCCTTTTGGCTGAAGCTCAAGTGTTAATTTAGCCTGAATCGGGTAAAGAATTCGTTGTGTACAGTGATGCTTCTTTGAATGGTTTGGGTTGCGTTTTAATGCAAGAAGGCAAGGTAGTAGCTTATGCCTCAAGACAATTAAAGCCTCATGAAAGAAATTATCTGACTCATGCTCTGGAGTTAGCAGCCATTGCATTCGCATTGAAAATTTGGCATCATTACTTATTCCGTGAGAAATGTCATGTGAATTTGGATCATAAAAGTCTGAAGTATTTGATGACTCAGAAAGACTTGAACTTGAGACAACGCAGATGGCTATAATTTTTGAAAGATTATGAATTGGTACTTGACTACCATCCGGGAAAAGCTAACGTTGTTGCAAATGCCTTAAGCTGAAAATCATTGTTTCCTCTTCGTGCATTGAATGCACATATGGTTATGACTGGTGATGATTCGATCATAGCCGAGTTAAAGGCTAGACCGTTGTTTATTCAGCAAATTTGTGAGGCACAAAAAATTGACAAAGATATGATTGCTAAACGAGCTCAGTGTGAAAGTAATGCAGAGTCAGAATTTCGAGTTGATGAAAATGATTGTTTGGACTTCAAAAGCCAAATATGTATTCTGAGGAATGTGGATTTGATTCAGATGATTTTGAATGAGGCTCATAATAGTCGATTGTCAATACACCCGGGTAGCATGAAAATGTATAATGATTTGAGACAGTTTTACTGGTGGCCTGGCATGAAACGGGATATATCTGAATATGTTTCAAAGTGTTTAATTTGTCAGCAAGTAAAAGCCGAACATCAAGTGCCTTCTGGGTTACTTTAGCCAATCATGATACCTGAATGGAAGTGGGATAGAATTACTATGGATTTTGTATCTGGTTTGCCTATGACACCGAGCAAGAGAGATGCATCTGGGTTATAGTAGATAGACTGACCAAATCAGCTCACTTTGTGCCAGTTCATATAGACTATTCACTTGATAAACTTGCTGAATTGTATGTATCAAAGATTGTGAAATTACATGGTGTGCCGAGTTCTATTGTTTCAGATAGAGACCTGAGATTCACGTTGCAGTTTTGGAAGAAGTTGCAAGATGCTTTAGGTACTAAACTCCACTTTAGTACAGCCTTCCATCCGCAGACAGACGGTCAGTCTGAACGAACCATTCAGATACTTGAGGACATGTTGAGATGTTGCGTTCTTGAGTTTGAAGGTACGCGGGAAAGATACTTACCATTGATTGAATTCGCTTATAATAACATTTTTCAATCTAGTATCAAAATGGCACCATACGAAGCTCTTTATAGACGCAAGTGTCGTACTCTGTTGTACTGGACCGAGCTCAGTGAGAATAAGATACACGGGGTTGATTTGATTAAAGAGACTAACCAGAAAGTGGCAGTAATTAGAGATACTTTGAAAGCTGCCTCGGATTGACAAAAGTCTTATGCTGATTTGAAACACAAAGACATTGAGTTTCAGGTCGGAGATCGGGTATTCTTGAAAGTTTCTCCGTGGAAGAAGATACTTCGATTTGGTCGGAAAGGCAAACTAAGTCCGAGATTCATCGGCCGGACGAGATCATTGAACGATTGGGCCTATTGCTTATAGATTGAAGTTGCCCACCAATTAGAAAAGATACACAACGATTTCACGCTTCAATGCTTCAGAATATAGATCGATCCGTCACATGTGATCGCTCCGTCGAGATTGAAATCGATCCGATATGACGATGAAGAGGAACCGATCCATATTTTAGCTTGGGAAATGAAAGAGTTGAGAAAAAGAAAATTCCATTAGTGAAAGTATTATGGAATCGACACGGAGTTGAAGAGGCTACGTGGGAGCCTCAAGATTTAATGAGACAACAATATCCGACTTTGTTTAATCTGTAAGATTTTCTAGGGACGAAAATCCCTAAGGGGAGAGTTGTAATGCATCAATTTGACCCTAATCGAACGGTGGTATCGTGACCATGAATCCAAGTCTGAGAAATATTTAAATATTATATTTTATGTTTATTATATGTGAATTAATGTGTGAAAGTTTCAGAGAAAATTTAATCATTTGTGTGTTTAATTAAATAAAAGGACTTAATCGCGAAAGTGTAAAAGTTACAAACTATAGTGTAAAGTGCTAGAATGATGATGGCTTTATAATACGAGGTATTAAAAGGAAAATAGCCCATTTTAAGTTAGTGGGTGGTTTATGACAAGATTAACCTTATATTATATTTTGTTTTTATTATTAAATAAAGGTTAAAATGGTAAATCATGAAAATATTATTATATGTTAAAATGCATGAAATTAAAAGCCATTTTAGTTGTTTTTCTTCTTCCATTACCATGAGTTAGCTAAGAAAAAGGGTTTAAAGGCTTGAAACATTCGCCATCATCAAGCTCAATTAGGTATGAATTTTAGCTCGCTTTTAATAATTTTTACGCTTTTGTGATCGTTGCTTCAGATATTATCCTACCCATGCTAAAATTTTTGAGATTAGTGTGTATGTGATATTCGTCCATTGACATGTTCATGTGTTTTGATGTTTGATGATTTTAAAGTAAAGATATGTTAAAGATTAGTAAGATTTGATTGAAAATTTTAGTGAATTTGAGTATTTTGAGCTAAATTGCAAAATGAATTTTTGAGGGATTAAAATGAAAAATAAATGAAAAATGGACTTGTATGGTCCTTGTGGACATTCGGCCCTAAGGTACTATTGTGAAATTTTGTGTATTTTGTGTATTGTGGAAATAGGACCAAATTGCAAAAATGTGAAACAGTAAGGGTAAAATGGTAATTTGATTATTTATGTGTTTTGGGATTAAATTGAAATGAAATTTACTTGAATGAGCTGAATTTTAATGTGTTTAGATCAAGAACAAAGAAAAGCAGATTTGGATCGGGGAAAGGCGAAGATTATCGAATAGCCAGAATACGTTGTTCGTTGATAGTCGAGGTAAGTCCTTAAGCAAATATAAGTCAAAGAATTATTTGTGAATATAATAAATGATGAAATTTGAATATTTTAAGCATAAATATATCAAATGGCCGAATGTAGGGGTATAATATTGGATTGAGTTTTATTTGTTGAAAGTAATGTGTAATAGATATGCTCGGTTGTTATGTGAAAGTGATAAGCATTACATAGGTTGTTTGAGATGCTAGTGTTGAGAAATGTGCATTGAACGATTTATTATGTTGTTATTTCGGGCTTCGAGCCTAGCAGGCCTTGTGCTGGTGACTTATTTTGGGCTTTGAGCCTAGCAGGCCTTGTGCCGGTGACTTATTTTGGGCTTTGAGCCTAGCAGGCCTTGTGCCGGTGATTTAATTTGGGCTTATAGCCTAGCAGGCTTAATGCCGGTGTTTATACTTCGGGCCTTTGGTCTAGCAGGCTCAATGCCGGTGTTTATACATCGGACCTTTGGTCTAGCAGGCTTATTGCCGGTGGGTAATTCGGGCTTGAATGCTTAGCAGGCTAAATGCCGATGATACGCTATAAACGAAGAATTTGAGAATTAAATGAGGTATGGCATATTAAATGATATGTGTTAAAAGCTCGGGTAAGAGTTGGCTTATTGTATTAGTAAGAAATGAAGTAGCTTAGTTCATTACCATTTTACTTAAGTATGGTGTGATGAAGTGAATGATTCATTAAGTATTTTATTTAGTGATGATGATCTTATCATTAACAGGTATGAACATTTAATTTGTGTGCGGTTGAGATATGTATATATAACACATGGAAGATTCGATTATAATGAAAAGATGAATGGAAAAAGTGTTGAAAGTATTTGTAATTGGGTTTGTTTGACTCAAAATATATGAATAAACATAATACTCAATGATTTGTTGGTATATGCGTTTATGATATCCCCGTGCTAATATTTAAGTCAAAGTATTACTAGTATTCTGGTTAAGCATAATTTACATGTTGGAATGATTAAATTCAATGCCGAAAGCATGGAGATTAATATGTTTAAATGTTCATTTATTGCATTAATACTTGCTTGAGACTTACTAAGCTAGTAAGCTTACTTTGTGTGTTTTAATGTGTCATATATAGATTTTGGGTCACTACGGACTCAGAGGATCTTCGGAGAAGTCAACCACACTATCAACTCTTTTGGTACTTATAAACCTAGTTTGATTCAAAAGGCATGTATAAGCTAGGCTATGTTGTTAATTAATGGTATTTAATCTTGTATATATATGTATAGCCTTGCGAAATGGCTATTACTTTTGGCTAAACTTTACTTATGTGTTTGATAGATTGGTTTGTATAATTGTTATTGGTTATGTGCTTCTTGTTATGTTTTAAGTTTAGCTTGAAAGCATATATTATGACATTTATATTGAGAAGTTTAGTTATGAGTCGATGATGATAGTGAAAATGTTTATGCATGAATATTTGAGGTTGAGCATTGGAGCGTTTATTTGAAATCCGAGCATGTGGTCGAAGAATTGATTATATTTATGCAATTTCGCTAGCTATATTAGCTCAGGTGTTTGGTAGGTTAATAGTATTTCTTTATGACCTTAGTATTCAATGTGGCTTTGATTAAATAAATTCGAAAAAAGGGGCTACGTTGTGTATTGTAAGTATGTATATTCGGCTGAGTCTATGTGCTATAGTCAAACGTAGTTAACATGCTCAAAGAACTAGTTGGTTGGGCTTATGTTCGAATATGGAAATGTGCATAACGATGATATATATATATACATTTATATATGTAAATGGCTTGAGAGATTGTTTAAATTTTACCGAGTGCATGAAACTACCAAGCTCGACTTGTGTTAAGTAATAAACATGAAATGTCATAAATGGGACCTTGTATATTCGGCCAAATGCTTAAGTATGCAAGTGATGTGTAATAAGTTGCATGTATTCGATTATGTGGACTTAGGTTAAAGCTATAAGAATTCGGTCTTAATAGGGTGTAATTATGTGATGACATTTTGATCATGCTTACATGTTTATATATATATATACTTATTGGACACTAATGATTCAATGGTTCGTATTATTAGAAATATTGAAAATAGGACAATTAAGGTTTATAGAATTATAGTATTAGTATGTAATAGTAATGTGTACATTGAGTAACCAATCATGTTCATAAGTAACTATATTACTTATTTGCCTGTTTTAGTTTATTATTATTAGCATATCTTACACTTAAGTGATTATTTGTTTATGATCGTATCTCTTGTTAAACATGCTGGATTAAGAATGATTGACTGAATAGGGGTTTTGACTTTTTTGGTAATGCCCGTAACTCTAATCCGGTGACAGACTCGGGTTTGGGACGTTACATTTGATTGGTATCAAAGCTTGCGGTTTAGTCGATTCTAGGACTATCGTAGCACCTGTGAGTCTAGCTATACATGCCTTTATTGTATATTTGATAGTGTGGTAACTTCTGACATTTCAAACTGTGTTTGATATAATAAATTGATCCTGATCCCGACAGAGCCGTAGCAGATGTTGTAGAGAGTGTAGCGCCTGACCGGGCACCCAAATCAGCGCCAGTAGACTCTCAACCAGTTTCGGGTAGCCATGAGGGGGAGGTTAAACAAGCTTCTATCAGATGATGAACGAGTGGTTTACCCAGTTTATTTAGACTAACCCGACTGTACAACAACCTCCACCCCTAATAATCCAACTCCGGTACCTTCAGCACCTCCGATGATAGATCTGATGAGATCTAGTGGGCCTCTTGTTGATAAAATCAAAAAATATGGGGCCGAAGAATTCAAAGCTAATGACGATGATGATGCAGAACGGGTTGAGATGTGGCTTGATAATACTATTCAGGTACTTGATGAGCTATCTTGTACTCCAAATGAATGCCTGAAATATGCTATATCTCTATTACGGGACACTGCATATCACTAGTGGAATACACTAGTATCAGTGGTTCCGAAAGAAAAAGTGCGATGGGATTTCTTCTAGATCGAGTTCCGTAAGAAATATATTAGCCAGAGGTTCATCGATCAGAAAAGGAAAGAATTTTTGAAACTAAAACAGTACATGCATGATCAGAATCAATATGAGCGAAAATTTGTCAGATTGAGCCGATATGCCCGAGAGTGTATATCCACCGAAGCCATTATGTGTAAAATATTTGAAGACGGCCTGAATGAAGACATAAAGTTGCTTGTCGGCATTCTTGAAATTAAAGAGTTCGTAGTATTTGTCGAACGAGCTTGCAAAGTTGAAAAACTTGGAAAAGATTAAAAGAAAAGTTGAGATGGAAGCTAGAGACACTCGTAAGAGATCATCAAGTAAGGCTTTCCAATCTGTATCTAAGAAGTTCAGAGATGACTTCGGCTGACATAAAGCTACCTCGACATGTCTAGACGAGATCGACCCCCAGTAAGTTCCCGAGCTACTTCGTTGGCCAGTGTTGGTAATATCCAGCAGAATCGAATTGAATGTAAACATTGTGGTAAATGGCATTCTAAGATTTGTAGATTCCGTGATCGATCTTGCTTTAAATTTGGATCGTTAAATCATTTTATCGAGAGTGCCCAATGTTAGCCGAGCAAAATACGACCCGTAATATCGATCGAGCAATGTGTCAGTACGAAGCAAACCATCTAGGCATTCAGGAAATGTTAGCGGCAATTAGAAAGTAACTAAAGACATTGCAGTTAGATCGGAGGCTCGTGCACCAACTAGAGCATATGTTATTCGTGCCAGAGAGGATGCTTCTTCCCCAGATGTTATCACTGGTACTTTCACTCTTTATGACATTACTGTGATTGTATTGATTGATCCTAGTTCGACTCATTCATATGTGTGTGAAACTCTAGTATCCAGTAAGACTCTACCTGTTGAGTCTACTGAGTATGTGATCCGTGTGTCCAACCCCTTGGGTCGCTGTGTCCTTGTTGATAAAGTGTGTAAAGGTTGCCCATTAATGATTCGGGATTCCTGCGTTCAAGCTGATTTAATGTTGTTGCCTTTTTACGAGTTCGACATAATTTTGGGAATGGACTGGTTAACTTTGCATGATGCAGTAGTGAATTGCAAAAGAAAGATTATTGATTTGAGATGTCAGAATGGTGAGATCATTTGGGTCGAATCTAATGATCTGAGTGGGTTGCCTACAGTAATATCCTCGATGTTGGTTCGAAAGTACGTGAGAAAAGGATGTGAAGCTTACATGGCTTATGTGTTGGATAATAAAGTGTCCGAAAAGCAGATTGAATCTATACCAATTATGTGTGAATACCCAGATGTGTTTCCTGAGGAATTACTGGGTTTACCACCAATACGAGAGATTGAGTTTGGCATTGAATTAGTACCGGATGACTCGATTTCGATAGCTCATGACGATGGAACCTACCGAGATGAAAGAGTTGAAAGCACAGCTTGCAAGAGTTGATGAGATAGGGGTTTGCACAACCGAAGCTTCTCTCCTTGGGTGCACCATTTCTATTTGTGAAAAGAAAGATGGGACTATGCGAATGTGTATTGACTATAGGCGCTAAATAAAGTGACAATAAAGAATAAATACCCATTGCCTCGAATTGATGACTTGTTTGACCAGTTGAAAGGGTGAGTCGAGATGTAACATCCATTCAAAACGGACATTTTGGTTTCGCCTATGCATTTTTATGGTTTAATTGTACAAAATGACATGTCTTATGTGTTATGAATGTATTATGAACATTTTGGAAACTTGGAAATGTAAGAAATGATTTAGAAATGTTAAGCTTCAAAAGAGGAAAGTGAACATTTTGGAAACTTAAGTTAAAAGAGGAAAGTGAACATTTTGGAAACTTAAGTTAAAGAGGAAAGTGAACATTTTGGAAACTTGTTAAAAGAAATGTATGGAAATGTTAAGTTTCAAAAGAGGAAACAAAGGCAAGGTGGCCTTAAGAAAATTAATAAGAGGAATTTGACACACAAACAAAGCTTGTCAAAGTGGCTTGAAGGCACCACTTAAAAGCCCAACAAGTGATGCCACAAGCTTGTGTATTTGGGCCGGATCGAGTCACTTGGGAAGCAAATAAAAGAAATTTTATTTTGCTACTAGAAGCAAAGGAGGTGGACGCCCAAGGAACCTAAGTGAAGAGTTTAATTCTCTTTAAAATTCGCTAAATAGGTGGATAAATGATGGATAATTATTGTTATTTTTAAGAGATAAGAGATAATTGGGGATTAAGTCTATTATTGAATAAAGTGATAATTAAAAGATAAAATTTATCACATAGGAAGAGTGGTGGCCAAGTAGGGGACTCTAGCCTAGGAATTTCGGCAATAGAAGGAAAATAAGGCCATTCTTCATTCATTCTTTTCTCTTCAAGGAAGCCTCTCACAAATTCTCTAGCAAATTTCTCCATTCTTTTCTTTCTTTCCTCTCAAATTCTCTCTCGCCATTATTCTCTTCTTCTCTTTTCTTTTCTTCTTCTATTACAAACACAATCAAAAGTCAAGGTACCAATAGCCCTAGCCGATTTCTCACTAAGCCTCAAGAACCAAAATTGTGATACATATCGTATTATATAGCGAATAGTGCTAAGGGTTCAAGCAAGAGTTCCATCGAATTCTTCAAGAAGGGTAAGATTAGGTTCGATTCTCATTCTATTTCATTTAAGTCTCAAAATTAAGATTCTAATACCTCAATATATTGTTTCCAAACCTTGAAGAGATCTTTCGGGATTTACTAAGTGTCGACTACAAGGAAGGAGAAGTTCTTTTCCAAGGTACACCATAGGCAGCGTGTTCCTAGTTATTCGGTGAGTTTCGGATTTAAAATTCACAAGGTAAGTACCTATAGCATTCGCCAAGGCTTATTTTAGTGTTTGATCTATCTTTTATTATCTTAAAAGTCGAAAACTAATATGTTAAAAGGATCTAGAGTTGGTGAATACAAGAAAGGAGTATAAGCAAAGTTTCGGATTTGAGAATTTCAAGGTAAGTGTACTTACATATTCGCCAAGGCCCTATCTTAAGTACTTAGATCTATTTGTTTTAACCGAAAACTAATCGATTCAAGGGATCTAGTGAGTAGCCGATTTCAAAGGGAAGAATACAAGTTTTGGATTTGATTTTAATTCAATTGGCAACAAGGAAAGTTTAGTGCACAAATCCTACTAGGATTTGGTTTTATGACCGAATGAGTTTTCATTAAACCTTTAATATGGGCCAAATGTAGGAGTTAAAGATCTAAGGCAGAGATCAATTTCGGATTTCAAGTGAAATTGTTAAGCGAATCGGTGTGTACCCACACTACTTTTAATAAGATTCATGGCTATAATAAATATATGCATGATTATAAGAATGTGAATATGGCTAAGGTACCATGTTATGGTACAAAGTACTCAGGTACGTTTCCTACTCCTACTAGGATTACGAAATATGTTATATTTAACATGTGAAAAGTGACATGAATGTGAATTTAAGTATGATATGCATGATATAAATAATATGGGGCATTCGGGTTATATGAAAAAGGGGAAGTGAAAGTGGTGACTTGGTCTCACTATCCAATGTGGTGACTTCGGTCACATTATCTGAATGTGGTAACTTCGGTTACATTATCTGAATGTGGTGTCACATGACACAATTATTTAATCTGGTGGCTATGCCACGAATTTTATATGGGCGATGAGCACGTCGACTGCAGCGACTGCCTTCGATGGTGTGTAGCGGATGGAGGGTTGACTTAGTAGTCCCCACTTGTGTGCGAGTTGGTACGGGATGTGTAGCGGATGGCATCTAGGTTTGGGTTCGGGATTGCATCATTATCTTGAATTATTATGTGAACATGATATGTATGGTATGCTTAAATCTATTAAATTTTAGTGTTGGTTACACATTGAGTCTGTTGACTCACCCCGTTGTGGGAACATGTTTGTGTGATGAACAAGATGGACCGGACTACGAACTTGTGGTGGCCATGCTCAACTTGAAAGTTTTATTTAATTTGGACATTTTATTTTATTTAAGTACTCTAAATTTTATTTTGGGTTGTTTTATGTAATAAGGCCATTGTGATGATTTTATTGTTGTTTTAATTACTATATTACTTAATTTAGTTTATTTAAAGATTAAGTCAATATAATTTTAAATAAACTTTAATTATTTTGTCACCGAAATAAATGGGCTTTCATTATAAAAATAAACTTGTTTTCAACTCAAGCCCAACCCACAAACAAACTATCTTGAAAACACACAAGTTTTTCCTAAGAACAAAAGAATTTTGAACCAGTTTACATCGAGGAACATACCAGATCCGGTCCAGGCTCATGGGCCGGGTGTGGGGTGTTTCAATTTGGTATCAGAGCCCAGTTTTAAACTCTCTACCGTGGTCTAAGGCCCAAAACGTTTTCAAATCGAGCCCAAATGAGTTTTATGGAAGTATTTCAAAATAGGCGGGTTTGATGGCATGGCACCTAAGTCTCCAATTCATGATCCACTGTGTAAGTACCTTTAACCATCTATGTGATTTATAGAAGGGTAGAAAAGGAATGGAACGTAGAATAGAATGATAGGTACTTGAACCCTAGGACTAGTCTACCCCAACTACTACATAAGACTTAAATGCCTAACTAAACAAACCTATGGCTAAGTCAACCGAGTTAGGGTGTGGTAACTCCTGCACATGTCTAGGATTGGATCCGGAAGAGCCTGGTATTTAAGCAGTCCTAGTGACTCACCTCCTCTTCGCAGGAATCCTACCTGGTGCATAGCTTCGGCTCACCCTAACCCGAAGGACTTAGTGGGTGTGGCAACCTCATGCAAGCATGCCTAGGAATGGTTTCAGTGGGAGCTTGGTATTTAAGCAGTCCGTGTGACTCACCTCCTCTCCACTCAAATCCTACCTGGTGCGTAGCTTTGGTTCACCCTGACCAAGAAGACTCGGTCATAGGCTAAACCCAATAACTAAAACCCGAAAGGGAACTAGCCATGTTTTTTTAATAAGAACCCTAATTTTAAAACTCTTAAAATCATTTTTCTCTAATTTGTGGAAACTATCTTTTCTACACAATTTTCTGAAAAATTTTGATTTATAAAACTACAAAATACCCTTAGTAGTATAATTACAAAATACCCTTATAAAAATGTCTAAAATACCCACAGCTTTAATCAACATTATCATTATTTTATAACAAGTCCAAAACCCTTATTTGCAAATTATCAAAATACCTTAATTTTGGAAAATTATAAAATTACCCTAACCTACAAATTACCAAAATACCCCAGAGTCACAAAATTATCAAAACAACCTCTAAAATTTTTACAACATCACCAATTTGGAAAGTAAAATTTTCAAAACAACCCCAAGTTTTGTAAATTCCAAAATATCCTTGATTTATTAAAATTTATAAATTTACCCAAGTTAATTACCAAAATACCTCGAAATTCAAAATTTTCCAAAATACCCTGAATGAAAAAATTACCCCCGTTTAATACCCTTATTGAAAAATTACCAAGGAACCATATTTGAAAAATTATGAAAATACCCACAGAGGATAAATTATGAAAATACCCCTAGGTAGTGGAAAAACAACAACAATGAAAACTACAACATTTCTCCGAATTAACGGAAGTTCATAATTGATTGATGGATGTATGAATGTGAAGACTGTGTGCATGTATGAATACGAAAGAACCACTCTTAAAATTCTTTTCATAAAATTTCATCGTGGATAATCATGGAATAAGGGCTAATTCATAAAACTTTCTTAAATCGATTAAAGCGAATCGTTAGATATGAATTCTAGAGGACGCGATCGTCATGGACGCGGAGAGAAAGAATGGTCGTGTCGAAACCCGTTAGATCGGGTCAAGGGTCCGACAATGAGTTACCACCGCCACCACCACCCCCACTATCGATTGTCGAGCAAGAGGCTCAAATGGGGATGATGTCAGACGCAGTCAGGTCATGAGTTCGAAATGGTGGCTAGGCGGGTGGAAATATGGGGCTCGAAGTCTGACTGAGCGACTCGAGCCAACTGAGCCGAGGTGTTCCGTGGAGTGTCTAGTGTGGCACCCAAAGACGGTGAATCTCGGTTGGAGGCGACCGAGCGCATTATAGATAAGATCGACTGACCCCTAAAGAGAAGTTAAAAGGAATGGTGGCACTGCTACGCGATGAAGCGTATCAATGGTGGTTAACAGTTCGGGATGGTGCCACTGCTGAGGATCGACTTGGGATATGCTAAGGAGGCATATCGTAAAAAGTATGTCGGCACATGTTATATTGATGAGGATTTAAGTGTTAAGTTACAACAAGCACGAATCGGAGAGTTAAAGGACTATGAAGTTAGTGATGAGGAATGTTGTGCTTCAAAGGAAGGTCTCAGATGAGGGACAAGGAGTTAAGTCGAGGATTCTTCTACGAAGCGCATGGTAGCCCTTATGCTATGCATCCGGAGGCACCAAGTTGTGACTTAAGAGAATTTGGTGGCTCCTTAAATGGGAAGTTATCAATTGTGGGAAAATGTTTGATATGTCGAAGGCTAAGGTAACACCAAGTTCCATCGGGATTGTTTCAATCGAGATTCCGCAGATGGAAGTGGAAAAGAATTACCATGGACTTTATTAGTGGGCTTCCCTTATGCCTACTAGGAAGGACTCGGTATGGGTAATAGTGGACCGTTGACTAAGTCCGCACATTTCATCCCTTGAGAGTGGATTATTCCTTCATAAGTTAGCCAAGTTATATGGGTGGAAATCGTGAGACTACATGGAAGCCGTGTCAATTATTTGGATAGAGACCCAAGGTTCACGCCTCCTTTTGGAGGGCACTTCATCAAGCTTTAGGCACTAAGTTGGACTTCACTACGGCTTTTTATCCACAATCGGGAGGCGGGATGGGTAAAAAGTGTTGGAGGATATGTTGAGAGGTGTTTGATGGATTTAGAAAGTTGGGAGGATTACTTGCCTTTAGCGAGTTTGCCTACAACAACCAGATCGAAAGCATCGGATGGCACCATATGAAGCATTGTAAAAGTGTTGAACTCCTACTTGTTAGTAGTTAGGAGAACGTCGAGATGTGGGACCGAGTTGGTGGCAAAACTCAGGTCGGTTGAGATAATCCGAACCATTAAAGGAAGCCTCGATAGGCGAAATCTTACGCCGACCTCAAGCGGAAGGAAATAGAGTTTGAAGTGGAGACCAACTGCTTTAAAAGTCTCGCCTTGGAAGAAGGTGATGAGGTTTGGTCGATGGAAGGCAACCAAGGTTTATAGGTTTATCGGTACTAAAGCGAGTGGGACCAGGCAGACTGCTAGAGTTACCACTAGAGTTGCAACAGATGCACAACGATTCCATGTGTCCATGCTACGTCGCTACCGATCGGATCCATCTCACGTGGTACCGCTTGAAGAAGTGGAGCTAAGGCGGACTTATCCTACGAGGAAGAGCCGATCTGATTTTGGAATGTGAAAGTGTTACGGAGAAAGTCGGCCTCTAGTCAAAGTGTTATGGTGCAATCATGGATTGGAGGAAGCTGTGGGAACCAGTTAGGAATGTACAATTACCCTCAATTATTTTAGCTAGGAAATTTTGAAGACGAAATTATTTTAAGGGGTAGAATCGTAACATCCCTAAAAGGGCCTATGCATTTTCGGTTTAATTGTACAAAATGACATGTCTCATGTGTTATTAATGTATTATGAACATTTTTGGAAACTTGGAAATGTAAGAAATGATTTAGAAATGTTAAGCTTCAAAAAGAGGAAAGTGAACATTTTGGAAACTTAAGTTAAAAGAGGAAAGTGAACATTTTGGAAACTTAAGGTAAAAGAGGAAAGTGAACATTTTGGAAACCTGGAAATGTATGGAAATGTTAAGTTTCAAAAGAGGAAACTAAGGCAAGGTGGCCTTAAGAAAATTAATAAGAGGAATTTGACATACAAACAGGCTTGTCAAAGTGGCTTGAAGGCACCACTTAAAAGCCCAACAAGTGATGCCACAAGCTTGTGTATTTGGGCCAGGGATCGAGTCACTTGGGAAGCAAATAAAAGAAATTTTATTTTGCTACTAGAAGCAAAGGAGGTGGACGGCACAAGGGAACCTAAGTGAAGAGTTTAATTCTCTTTAAAATTCAGCTAAATAGGTGGATAAATGATGGATAATTATTGTTATTTTTAAGAGATAAAAGATAATTGGGGATTAAGTCTATTATTGAATAAAGTGATAATTAAAAGATAAAATTTATCACATAGGAAGAGTGGTGGCCAAGTAGGGACTCTAGCCTAGGAATTTCGACAATAGAAGGAAAATAAGGCCATTCTTTATTCATTCTTTTCTCTTCAAGGAAGCCTCTGCCAAAATTCTCTAGCAAATTTCTCCATTCTTTTCTTTCTTTCCTCTGCCGAATTCTCTCTGCCATTATTCTCTTCTTCTCTTTTCTTTTCTTCTTCTATTACAAACACAATCAAAAGTCGAAGGTACCAATAGCCCTAGCCGATTTCTCACTAAGCCTCAAGAACCAAAATTGTGATACATATCAGGGCCATAGCCGAATAGTGCTAAGGGTTCAAGCAAGAGTTCCATCGAATTCTTCAGTAAGGGTAAGATTAGGTTCGATTCTCATTCTATTTCATTTAAGTCTATCAAATTAAGATTCTAATACCTCAATATATTGTTTCCAAACCTTGAAGAGATCTTTCGAGATTTACTAAGTGTCGACTACAAGGAAGGAAAAGTTCTTTTCCCGAAGGTACACTATAGGCCGCGTGTTCCCTAGTTATTTGGTGAGTTTCGGGATTTAAAATTCACAAGGTAAGTACCTATAGCAATCGGCCAAGGCTTATTTTAGTGTTTGGATCTATCTTTTATTATCTTAAAAGCCGAAAACTAATATGTTAAAAGGATCTAGAGTTGGCCGAATACAAGGAAGGAGCATAAGCAAAGTTTCGGGATTTGAGAATTTCAAGGTAAGTGTACTTACATATTTGGCCAAGGCCCTATCTTAAGTACTTAGATCTATTTGTTTTAACCGAAAACTAACTTATTCAAGGGATCTAGTGAGTAGCCGATTTCAAAGGGGAAGAATACAAGTTTTCGGGATTTGATTTTTAATTCAATCGGCAACAAGGTAAGTTTTAGTGCACAAATCCTACTAGGATTTGGTTTTATGACCGAATGAGTTTTTCATTAAACCTTTAATATGGGCCGAATATAGGGAGTTAAAGATCTAAGGCGAGAGATCAAATTTTGGGATTTCAAGTGAAATTGTTAAGTGAATCGGTGTGTACCCACTACTTTTAATAAGATTCATGGCTATAATAAATATATGCATGTTTATAAGAATGTGAATATGGCTAAGGTACCATGTTATGGTACAAAGTACTCAGCACGCTTCCTACTCCTACTAGGATTACGAAATATGTTATATTTAACATGTGAAAAGTGACATGAATGTGAATTTAAGTATGATATGCATGATATAAATAATATGGGGCATTCGGTTATATGAAAAATGGGAAGTGAAAGTGGTGACTTGGTCTCACTATCTCAATGTGGTGACTTGGTCACATTATCCAATGTGGTAACTTTGGTTACATTATCTCAATGTGGTGTCACATGACACAATTATTTAATCTGGTGGCTATGCCACGAATTTTATATGGGCGATGAGCACGCCGATTGCAATGATCGCCTTCGATGGTGTGTAGCGGATGGAGGGTTGACTTAGTAGTCCCCACTTGTGTAGGTTGGTACGGGGATGTGTAGCGGATGGCATCTAGGTTTGGGTTCGTGATTGCATCATTATCTTGAATTATTATGTGAACTTGATATGTATGGTATGCTTAAATCATTAAATTTTAGTGTTGGTTACACATTGAGTCTGCTGACTCACCCTGCTTGGGAACATGTTTCATGTGATGAACAAGGATGGACCGGACGGCGAGAACTTGTGGTGGCCATGCTCACTTTGAAGTTTTATTTAATTTGGACATTTTATTTTATTTAAGTACTCCGTAAATTTTATTTTGGGTTTTTTTATGTAATAAGGCCATTGTGATGATTTTATTGTTGTTTTAATTACTATATTACAAATTTAGTTTATTTAAAGATTAAGTCAATATAATTTTAAATAAACTTTAACTATTTTGTCACCAAATAAATGGGCTTTCATTATAAAAATAAACTTGTTTTCAACTCAAGCCCAACCCACAAACAAACTATCTTGAAAACACACAAGTTTTTCCTAAGAACAAAAGAATTTTGAACCGGTTTACATCGAGGAACATACGAGATCCGGTCCGTGCTCGTGGGCGGGTGTGGGATGTTTCA
>CP106723.1:114034564-114173354 GCA_025506655.1 Gossypium rotundifolium
CATACTTTTACGTAATCATGCTAAAAGGTTTATTTAACAACATTCATAGATTTATCATTGCCATATATCAATTATTGCACATACCAAATGTGTCATGCTTCCCAAAAGCATCAAATAGAAATCTCATAGCAATAAAGACTTACTCGAATCCTTGTTAATACCATGATGGTATTACATCCATATCTACACAAACCGATTAGGCATAATACAACACTTAGCATATTAAAAGTTATAAGGTGTGTATGTATACACCGATATTAACAAGAGTCCTAAATCCGAATAGACAAATCGGCCACACAAGTTTTCCTTGCCCTATATTCGGCCAAACACTAGGTTAGTGCCATGGCCTATTCGGCCAAACCAAAATAATTGAGAAGGGTTCCTGTGAACCCCGAACCTTACCAAATGCCTTGAACACTAGCCAACACACTCCTAAATGTGAATGGCCTCACTTCCCTACAATCAACCATCATCATTAAGGTTATTAGCCTTCACTTTCGATTACTTAAAAGAATAATCCTTTAAAATAAACCCTTACCACCTTACCAAAATCGATTGATCAAAGATGATGGATTCAATTGCTCACTTCCAAATCCAGAAGACCCTAAAACAAATCAGATTAGCATCCTTGCTACAAGTGCCGAAATTGGCCTTTTTACTCCTTTAGAAGTTGACAAGAACAAGAAAAACAAAGAAAAATATTCGGCCTTGGACACTCACCTTAAAAACCGATTGGAGAAGAAAAATAGAAGGGGCACATTTGCTTGAGATTCGGCCAACACTAGCCAAGAAGGGAGAAAAGAATTCGGCACACCCAAAGAAGTATATTCGGTTGTAGTGGAAGAAAGAAAATAATAGGAAAGGGAATAGAGTTTTGGCAAAGAAGAGAGTATAGGAGATTTTTGGTGTTTAAGCAAAACAAATAGGAGAGCAAGATGTTGATGAAGGTTTCGGTTTTGAGAGAATGAGAAGGAGAAAATAGAAGATGAGCAAAAATGACAAATGGTCAAAAGAGTTAGCCTTATCAAAAGGTAAAATTCGGCCAAAAGAAAAGAGGTTGAGAGAGGATTGCAAACTTTTGTACCAAATGCTAGGAATGACCAAAAGAAACTTCAATTCTTAGCCAAACTATCACCAAAATTGGCTCCCCTATAGTCCAAATTGTCAGTCCCTATGCATGGTCAAATGGCCATAATATTGTTTCCATAATAATTTCCTTGATACTTGCCCCATATCTTCATACCTTTCCTTAAATTCTTGATTCCCTTCCTTAAGTTAACAATTTCCTTAATCCTTTGATATACTAACCAAAAATAACATGGTCAACACTTACCATATATGCACTTGGCCGACACTTGCTATACATGTGCGAAAAATTTAAAATAAAATTCATCTAGATGCTAAACAAGGATTCGAACCTTCTCCTCATGCACAACTCATGCGACAACACCACTTTGCCATTAACACATCTTATACTACACTTTGACACTTTAATTAACTTATGTGTCAATGCCACTTGCTCCACTTCAATAAATAAACCAAACTAAAATTATTCTACTAAACCGAGCCTACTCAAGACCCCTAATTAAGTCTTATAACTCCACAAATAAAATCACAAAGAATTCAAACACAAGAAAATAATTCAATCACAAATAGCCCCAATTTGGGATGTTACAGTTCTACCCCTTAAAAATAATTTCGACCTCAAAATTACGATCGGAAAAGGTGGGGTATTCTTGCGCATCATCACTCTCGGGTTCCCACGTAGCTTCCTCAAGACTATGGTTTCGCCATAGTACTTTCACCAAAGGTCTCGACTTCCTACATAAAACCTTGATATCTCGATCTAAGATTTGGATTGGTTCCTCCTCGAAAGATAAACTGAGTTTACCTCAATCTCGCCACAGTACAACGTGTGATGGATCCGACCGATATCGCCTAAGCATCGACACGAGAAAGACATTATGAATCTGATTCAACTCCGCGGCAACTCGGTGATAAGCTCATCGTCCCACTCGCTTTAACACTATGTATGGCCCGATGAACCTAGGGCTTAGCTTCCCTTTTTTCCCAAATCGTAATACCTTCTTCCAAGGCGACACCTTCAGAAAAACTTTATCTCCCACAGCATATTCCATTTCCTTGCGCTTAAGATCGGCATAGGACTTACGCCTATCCGACGCTTCTTGAGACGAGCCCAAATTACCTTAACTTTGTCCTCGCTTTAGTCACCAACTCAGGACCCAAAACTTGTCGTTCACCCAACTCCGTCCAACAAGTAGGAGTTCGCATTTCAAATCCATACGATTGCTTCATATGGAGCCATCTCAATGCTCGCTGATAACTATTGTTATAAGCGAATTCCACCAATGGTAGATACTCTTCCCACTACCACTAAAATCCGAACACAATCTCTCAAAGATATCTTCTAAGATCTCGAATCACTCTCCGATTGTCCGTCGGGTTTGCGGTGAAAGGTCGGTGAAGTCCAATCTCGTTCCCAAAGCTTGATGCAAAGCTCTCCAAAACCTTGACGTAAACCTCGGATCCCTATCCGAGATAATCGATACAGGCATACCATGCAATCTTACTATCTCGGCTACATATAACTTTGCTAACTTTTGAAGCGAATAATCTACCCTTACCGGTATGAAATGCGCTGACTTAGTCAGACGATCCACAATCACCCAAACTGAATCCTTCTTACTAAGCGTAAGAGGTAATCCACTGACAAAGTCCATGGTGATCCTCTCCCATTTCCACTGAGGAATCTTCACCGGCTGAAGTAACCCAGATGGCAACTGATGTTCGACTTTGATTTGTCGACACGCCGACACTTACCCACGAACTCGATTCTTGCCGCTTCATCCCGCCACCAAACCGCTCTCTCAAATCCCGATACATCTTGCTACCTCCGGGATGCATAACATATGGGCTGCTATGTGCGCCACGAAGAATCCTTTGTCTCAGCTCCACATCCTTCGACATACAAGCTCTCCCTTTAAAGTACAAAACTCCATCATTGGACAGACTAAAATCCTCTAATCCACCATTCTGAACTTGCAACCTCTGATCATTCAAACCATCATCCTCTAACTGCTTCTCCTTAATCTGATCTAACCAAGTTGGTTTGACTTGTAATTCTACAAAAGACTCCCATCGTCGAGCAGACTAAGTCGAGCAAACATCGATCTTAAACCGATACAACCTTACGGCCAACGCTGCCTCGCCACCACATTAGCCTTACCAGATGATACTCGATCGAGCGATCGTAGTCCTTCAACATTCAATCATCGACGCCTCAAATTCAAATCCTTCCGAGTCAAAAGATACTTAAGACTCTTGTGATCCGTGTAGACTATCGACTTCTCCCGTACAAATAATGCCTCCATATCTTCAAAGCGAAGACTACTACCGCTAACTCCAAGTCGTGCGTTGGATTGTTAACCTCATGCGGTCTTAGGCGACGGACGATAGGCCACTACCTTCCCTTCTTGCATCAATACACATCCCAAACCAAGATGGGACGATCACAAGAAACCATAAACAACTTTCCGCCTCAGTCGCATTCGAACCGAGCTTCCGTCGAATCTTCCTTAGCTTGTCAAAACTTTCTTGTTGCTTCTCCATCCACACAAATGGAATTCTTTTTCTTAATAACTTAGTCAACGGTGCAGCGATTAAAGAGAATCCTTCCACAAACCTTCGATAGTACCCTGCCAGACCCATAAAACTTCAAATTTCTGCCACCGACCTAGGCGCTTCATTCAACACCGCTTCAATCTTGCGAGGATCTACTCTAATCCCTTCTGCTGACACTACGTGACCTAAGAAAGCCACCCTCTAAGCCAAAATTTGCACTTCTTGAATTTGGCATATAATCGCTTCTCCTCAAGTACTTGTAGAACTATACGCAGATGCATGTCATGTTCCTCCTCCGTCTTTGAGTAAACCAATATATCGCCTATGAACACCACGACAAATTGATCCAATCATCGCTAAAACACCCTATTCATTAAGTCCATGAATCTCGCCGGGCATTGGTCAACCCAAATGGCATCACCAAAACTCGTAATGCCCATACCTTGTATGAAATGCCGTCTTGTGCACATCAACCTCCTTCACCTTGAGTTGATGATATCCCGACCTAAGATCTATCTTCAAGAATACCGATGCACCCTTCGGTTGGTCAAACAAGTTATCAATCCGAGGTAACGGACACTGTTTAATCGTCAACTTGTTCAATTGGCGGTGAGTCGATACACATCCGCATTGAACCGTCATTCTTTTGACAAACAACACAGTGCTCCCCAGAGATATACTTGGTCGGATAAATCCTTGGTCCAAGAGCTCCCTGAATTTGAGCCTTGGTTCCACCAATTCCTTTGGTGCCATTCGATCTGATTGCTATAGACAGTGCCGTTTGTAACAAGTCTATACCGAATTCAACTTCCTTGCCTCGAGGCAAACCCGGAAGTTCTTCAGAAATACGTCAAGATATTCCTTCTGATTGAACATTCCCCACAAAAACTCTTTAGCTTTCAAAGCATACACATGAACAACGAACGCCTCACGACCCTTCCCGACCATCTTTCTGACTTTCAACATAGATACCACGGTGGATAGATAATCTCTCCTATTACCTATCATGACCACTTCTTCACCTTCAACCGTCTTCAAAACCATGCGCTTAGCAGTGCAATCCAAACTTGCTTGGTATTTGACCAACCAATCCATCCCAAGAATCAGATCAAACTCCTCAAACGGCAGTTCCATAAGATCGGCTAAAAACACTACCCCTTGGAGCTCTAGGGGTACATCTCTATATAGCTTATCTACTTCTACAGAGTAACCTAAAGGACTAAGTACGGTCATCCTCCTGAAGAAAGATTCGAAACTAAACTCATGGTCTTTACTATGCCACTAGCAACGTAAGAATGCGTCAAACCCACATCTATCAAAGCGTTATATGGGACACCAAAGATTAAAACATACGGTTATGACGTCCGTCGTCTCCTCCTCACGACGCCTCATGACATACACCAAACCAGCCGCCTAGCCTCGTGTTGCTTGCACCTACGCACGATGATCCATGCCTCGACCGTAACCATTACCTCTCTACCATTACCACGACCTCTCTGCGGTCTGGTCCTCCTTTCTGGCCGAGGCAGACCTTGACCTTGGACCGATTCTGGCTTGCTTACGTGGATAATCCTCACACGATGATCCAAATAACCACACTCAAAATAGCCTTTTTCTCCTGTCCAACATTCGCCCCAATAAAATTTCCCATATCGGTTACCGTCTTTGGTCCCCGATTAGCGAATGAGACTCCCGATCGATTGGCTCATTTTGCCTAGCCCTCTTCGAACATTGCCGCTAACCCAGATGATCCATATCCTCTCTTATGCTTATTAGGTCATAGTTACGCCTTCTAGATTCCTTTATTCTTTCGCTATCTTAGCCTTTTCAACTAAAGTAGTAAACTCTCGCTCTCGATGTGGAGCAATCAACAATTTCAGCTCATCCTTCAAACCATCTTGAATCGAACACATCGCCAGGTTCAAGCCACAATACCTCCAAACATATTGGCTCAATCTTAAGAACTCAACCTCATACTCGATATGGATTTACTCTCTTAGACCAAAGCGAGGAATGCCTTACGGCGCACATCAATGTAACTAGACCCAATATATTTCTAATATATCTTGCCTTAAAGAAGTTCCAAGTGAGATCTTCTTTCAAAGACCATTCGAACCGTGAGCCACCATCGATATGACTCATCCTTGAGAAGCGACATCGCCCCCTTTAGTTTCTCCTCATTTGTCAAATCTATCTCATCCATGATTTTTTCGGTCGATTCTAGCCAATACTCAGCCGTATTTGGCGCTACACCGATACACCTCGGAAAAATTCAGTACCGTTAGCTCAAGTCTCTGGTACCAATTTTGAGCTCCTCCACCTCCACCCATTCTAGCTACCCTTTCCGAACCCGCAAAGATCGCTTGTGACACTGCGTCATCACCGTCCCGATCTGCTCTTGGCTCCAAAAGTTGGGGGTGGTGGTGGCGGTATATCGTTCTCAGATCCTCGACCGACTGACGAGGTTTCGACATCATTCATCCTACCCCTTCCGCGTCCCACGACGGCCACGTCCTCTAAAGCTCATTCTAACTATCGTATTTTAACTGATTAGGAAATTTTATGAATTAGTACATGTTTCACTTGGTTATTCGAAGAAATTTTATGATAAGAATTTAATAGAGATTCTTTCGATCAAATAGAGTTTTAAGTCTTCTATCTAGTTTACACGTAAAAATACATCCATTCCTAATACCTTTCATACCTATGCACTCTTGGGCATTTCTATCCGATTTCTAACCGTGGTATTTTGTCATTTTCCTACAAGGGTATTTTCATAATAAATCAAGAAATTTGAAAACTTTAATAAATCAAAACATTTTGTAATTTCTAAAACTGAGAGTTATTTTTGAGAATTTCTCAATTTAAAGGTATGGCAAAATTTTGAAAACTAGGGGTATTTTGGTAATTTTGTCAATCGGGGGTAATTTTGTAAATTTCCAAAGTCAGTGTATATATTTTGAAATACAAGATTTTCGCTACTTTTGCAAAGTAAGAAGATTTTGTTGAAATCGGGGTAATTCTATAATTCTAAAACCAAGGGCATTTTCATAATTTTGCCACTAGGGGCATTTTGGTAATTTTAGTAAACCGGGAATATTTTGAAGATTTTTCCAAAATAATTTTTACTGCTATTGATAGGAGTATCATAACGATTTTTAAAACTTAGAGTTTTCATAAAACAAGGTTAATCCCTTTGGGTTTTATTTAGTGTGTTTAGCCTATGACGAAGTCCTCTTGGTTGGGTGAACAAAAGCTACGCACTGTAGGATTCCTACGAAGAGGAGGTGAGTCACGAGGACCGCTTAAATACCAAGCTCTTTGGATCCAATCCTAAACATGCACCAAGGTTACCACACCCTAACTCGGCGACTTGGTCACGGGTTGGTTTTAATTAGGCCATTAAAGTCTTATGAGTTTTGTTGGGGTGGACTAGTCCTAAGGTTCATCACCTATCACACTAACTACGTTCCCTACCTACCCTTCTACAAAAAATAAATCATACAGAAGTTAGGAGTACTTACCTGGGCAGATTGGTGCCGGAGACTCGGTGCCATGCTTATTCAAAACCAAAATATTTCAAATAGGCCTACTAAAAACATTTTTGGGCCTTGGGCCCCCACAGCTGAGCTTTGAACTGGGCTCTGATACCAATTTGTAACACCACAAACCTGGCCCAACCATTACGATCGAATTTGGTTTGCTACAGAGAAAACATTTTGAAAACCATTTTAAAACCGATTCAAAACTTTGTTGAAATGCCTTTCATTTTCAATTCTCTTTGTTAAAAACCATACTTAATTTGTTTAAAAATATTTATTGAGTCGAATTGTTTACAGACTTCAATGTACCCGATGGCACTTTAAAACATTTTTGCGTTTAATTTGAGAAAACATATGCATACGTTTTAACATCATCAAATAGTTTAAGCAAAACATTCAAAACATGCAAAGAATAACAAAAATAATTCTAGGAGGCCTTATTACATCTTAAATAAAACAAACCAATGTAAAATAATTAAAATTTAAAGTTCATTTATATCAAATGTCCTTTGCATGGCCACCTCGAGTCCATCCGGTTCCTCATCCGCAATCTATGAGTCACCTGAAAAATTAAAGGAGAAGGTGAGTCACCAAGACTCAATGTGTAACCCTTCCCCGATTTAGTGCAACAACATACACAAATCATAACCAATTAATATGCATAAGTTTAAGATGCACACATCCCAACCATCCAAACGCCTTTCTCTACCCGTGTGGTACCAAACCTTTGGTGGTGCCAAACCACGGTGACGATAGTCACAAATGTGATGCCAAATCACTTGGAGATACTAAATCTCGGTGTCCGGGACACAAAGCGAATGATGGGGCCAACCCATCGTGTGATACCAAATCACGGCATCAATCCCATATCTCAAAGTGGGGCCAACCCACGGTGGTGCTAAGCCACAGGACGAGACGCTATGAGGTGCCAAACCTCTGAGGTACCAAACCTCGTGACCGTAGTCACAATGTGTTACCAAAACACCGTGTCCGCCGACACGAATATCACGCCCCTCCACTCATTTAACCCACATTAATCAATTACATACTTTTACAGAATCATGCTAAAAGATTTATTTAACAACATTCATAGATTTATCATTGCCATATATCAATTATTGCACATACCAAATGTGACATGCTTCCCAAAAGCATCAAATAGAAATCTCATAGCAATAAAGACTTACCCGAATCCTTGTTAATACCATGATGGTATTACATCCATATCTACACAAACCGATTAGGCATAATATAACACTTAGCATATTAAAAAGTTATAAGGTGTGTATGTACACACCTGATATTAACAAGAGTCCTAAATCCCGAATAGACAAATCGGCCACACAAGTTTTCCTTGCCCCTATATTCGGCCAAACACTAGGTTAGTGCCATGGCCTATTCGGCCAAACCAAAATAATTGAGAAGGGTTCCTTGTGAACCCTGAAACCTTACCCAAATGCCTTCGAACACTAGCCAACACACTCCTAAATGTGAATCGGCCTCACTTCCCTACAATCAACCATCATCATTAAGGTTATTAGCCTTCGACTTTCGATTACTTAAAAGAATAATCCTTTAAAATAAACCCTTACCACCTTACCAAAATCGATTGATCAAAGATGATGGATTCAATTGCTCGCTTCCAAATCCAGAAGACCCTAAAACAAATCGGATTAGCATCCTTGCTACAAGTGCCGAAATTGGCCTTTTTACTCCTTTAGAAGTTGACAAGAACAAGAGAAACAAAGAAAAATATTCGGCCTTGGACACTCACCTTAAAAACCGATTGGAGAAGAAAAATAGAAGAGGCACCTTTGCTTGAGATTCGGCCAACACTAGCCAAGAAGGGAGAAAAGAATTCGGCACACCCAAAGAAGTATATTCGGTTGTAGTGGAAGAAAGAAAATAATAGGAAAGGGAATAGAGTTTTGGCAAAGAAGAGAGTATAGGAGATTTTTGGTGTTTAAGCAAAACAAATAGGAGAGCAAGATGTTGATGAAGGTTTCGGTTTTGAGAGAATGAGAACGAGAAAATAGAAGATGAGCAAAAATGACAAATGGTCAAAAGAGTTAGGCTTATCAAAAGGTAAAATTCGGCCAAAAGAAAAGAGGTTGAGAGAGGATTGCAAACTTTTGTACTAAATGCTAGGAATGACCAAAAAGAAACTTCAATTCTTAGCCAAACTATCACCAAAAATTCAGCTCCCCCTATAGTCCAAATTACCGTCCCTATGCATGGTCAAATGGCCATAATATTGTTTCCATAATAATTTCCTTGATACTTGCCCCATATCTTCATACCTTTCCTTAAATTCTTGATTCCCTTCCTTAAGTTAACAATTTCCTTAATCCTTTGATATACTAACCAAAAATAACATGGTCAACACTTACCATATATGCACTTGGCCGACACTTGCTATACATGTGCGAAAAATTTAAAATAAAATTCATCTAGATGCTAAACAAGGGATTCGAACCTTCTCCTCATGCACTAACTCATGCGACAACACCACTTTGCCATTAACACATCTTATACTACACTTTGACACTTTAATTAACTTATGTGTCAATGCCACTTGCTCCACTTCAATAAATAAACCAAACTAAAATTATTCTACTAAACCGAGCCTACTCAAGACCCCTAATTAAGTCTTATAACTCCATAAATAATATCACAGCAATTCAAACACAAGAAAATAATTCAATCACAAATAGCCCCAATTTAGGATGTTACATAATTACATTCAATTAAGTACTTCAATTAACTACAAACATTCAATTCAATCCATAATTCACATTATCATAAAACTATGAATTTACCCCTCCTATTTTAACTTTTCACAATTTAGTTTTTAAGCTCATAACTTTAATTTTAACCATTTTAACCTAAATCCATGTTAATCAATTCTGCAAGGGACCTTGGAACAGCCCATAATTACCAACATTTCACATTAAAACCATGGGTTTACACTTTTAACAATTTAATCCCTAATCTCAAATTCATAAAAAATCATTTAACAAAACAAGTTTGTTTAACAACCAAGATTAATAATCTATCAATTAACATCAAAAACACATCAAAATCAGTCATGGAAAGTCCCTTAACCTTCAATAGTTTTGCAAATTAACCCCGGGCTAACTAGATTAAGCTAAAATGAGCTCAAAAACATAAAAATCACTAAAAACAGGACAAATTTACATACCATGCAATAGCAAATAGCTTGACCGAAACTTGTTTCCCTTTCTAGTGGTGAAATCGATTTTAGAGCAAAAGAATGAGGAAGATTGTAACACCCCCTACCCGTATCCATTTCCAGAATAGGGTATGAGGCATTACCGGAGTTTACAGAACATTTTTAAATAATTCCGAGTCATTTATTATTCATATTCTGAAAATAATCATAACGTCCCTCTATTGGGCCCTCAAAGCCTGAAACATACATTAGGAACCAACCGGGATTAAATCGGGATCATAGGGAATTTTTTGCAAAATTTAAAAATTTTTCTCAACTACAGAGGTCGCACGCCTATGTGGTTTGGGGACACACATGTGTGGTCAGGCCGTGTGGCCAACACGCCCATGTGACTTACCTCGCTCCAGGCTGTGTGGCTTCACACGCCCATGTCCCTAGGCTGTGTAGTTAATTTTTATTTTTGAAATAGGTGTAGGATTCATATAACCGTATCACATAACAAATCATTTCATAAGAAATTGCATAACTGAAACCTTTCCACTCTTTCATAAGCTCAATTATATTTTCATCTAAGCACTTACCATTTCAATGCACCTTATAATTAAACATATTACCATTCAACCAATAATTTGGCACTTGCCTAAATTTCAAGTAACAACATTGGTTAGCGTACTTTAATATTGACAAACTTATTTTCTCGACATGTCTCACTTGAATTTATTACTCGTCTTAATATACATAATTTTCCTTATATCAACGTATCAAAGATAGTCTCATATTTACATGTCATGATACATATCATTCTCTTGTTGTTTCTTCATAAATATAAATTATTTAATTCATTATGACAATATTTCATGTACCATCATTTTCATGAGTTTAGTGTATATTTATTCGAAGAGCAGTTCATAATCTTGAATATGCATAATTATCAAGCAAGTTTCACATGCATGAATTTTCTATGTCATATTTCAATATATCAAATAATTATCGTTTCTATGTATTTTAAGTTTAATTTCATGATTTCAAGTGCTTACCATTTTCTATATTTATCCGTTGAATTTCTCAAAATTTTGATGGAAAGTGTACAATCTCATTAATCGTCAATTCGTACATATATATACATAAGTCCTTTTAGAGAGCACACTCTCGCGAACCTCATTTCTTATAGCGGGATTACCAGTCTAGGCTAAGTCCCCTGTAAGAGAGGACACCCCCGCGAACCTCATTTCTTACAGCGAGATTACCAGTCCAGGCTAAATCCCCTGTAACATATGCTCAAAGAGTATTGTCAGGATTACGATCCGAGCTAAATCCCTACAATGACAAATACTCTATAGAGCTTTGTGCAGATTACGACCCGAGCTAAATTCAGACTCACATTTACTTCTGATTACCCATTTGAGTTAAATCGTTTTCACACATATTCTTCGGGAGGGCTAATACCAGGATCATCCGTCTGGGCTAAATCCTTTTTACCATCAAATCCTTTTTAATGATCCATTGAATTCCATTCCATCTAGCCGGGATTTATTTCTCCTTTTATCAAGTATTTTTAACATCATCTATTAACATACATTAAATGTAACATCCCGATTTAGGGCCTAGTCAGAATAGTGGTGCGAGACCACAAATCTGAGGTATATGTATGAGTTTTTGAGGTTTATGTCATGTTTTCATGTTAGAGTGAAAGTTTTATGAAGCAATTTTGTGAAATTGTGGTTGAATTATCTAAAAGGACTAAATTGCAAAAGTTACAAAATGTGAAATTCTAGAAGTTATTTGTATGAAATAGCTTTAGAATATCAATTAGAGATACTTAAAGAGAAATTTTACCAATTTCTAATTTTTGGACAAAATTGGGCATGGATAAGTTAAAATAGAAAGTTTGTCAAAAAGGGCATTTTAGTCATTTGACAATTAAATGATTAAAATGGGAAAAGATGATAGAATTTCATTTATCTTCTTCTCCGAGGCTGCCGAAATTTTCAAGAATCCATTGTTAGGGCTCTTCAACTTTTCAAGCTAGCTAGTAAGTGTATTCTAGCTCTGTTTTTTATATTCTTCATATTTTTGAAGTCCTAGTAGCATGAGTAAGCTATTTTTAGCTATATGTTTAGCTAAGATGGATGTTCAAAAATTTACCCATATATGACATGCATGCATTTTGATGTTTTATGGAAGAATATGAAAGGTTGATGTAGTAGAAACATCTTTTGCTAAGTGATTTCCATGAAAAATGCATGTAGGGACTTGTTTGTGAAAGTCTTGAGTTTGGTCATACAGGTGTGATTTAGTGAGAGTTGATGATTGCTTTAGTTGAGTAAATGGTTCGTCTAAGCATGAAAGACTAGAAAGTTGAATAAAAACCACTTTATGAACCTTGGGGAAAATGAGTAAATATGAGAAAGTTTAGGGGCAAAATGGTAATTTAGCTAAAGTATGAGATAATGGTCAATTTAGTAAATGTGTGTATTGAATGAGTTGATTTATCATTATAGATCAAGAAAGACAAAGCGCGGATCGAAATCGAGGTAAGAGCCAGGTGGTGGACTAAATTACATGTTTCAATACTTTTGAGTACCGAGGTAAGTTTACGTATAAACGATGCAAATATGCGTTTACATTCTTAATGCTAGCTAGTGTGTAGCATGATTGAGGACCTATGCGGTTCTAGAGGAATGAATGAGATAGTAGTTGTGAATGGATGAATGGATTACAAGTAGATATGTGAATGTGTAGTGATAATGCTTGATGGTGGGCTAAGTGCGATACCACCTTAATACTTAACAAATGATGGGTCATGTGAGATACCATAGTTAAGTATATTATTTAGTGGGCTATGTGCGAAACCACTATGAATACCTTTGTTGGTAGGCTAAGTGCGATACTACACTATAAATTGATTGTGGTGGGCTAAGTGCGAAATCACCGAGAAATTAGCTGTGTGGATGTATTATTAAGAATAATGATGTGTTGTATATTGAGTAAATGTGATATTGAGTGCAGGGGTGCATGTCAATGTTTATCAGTATGTGACTCATGATATGTTGGAAATGTGGTAAGGGATAGAAAGAGTAAGCATAATTGTGGATGTGAATTTATTTGGTAGTATAATGCTAATTGTTGTTTAGTTTATACTAGAATGCTTAAATTATTTATGTGTAAACTTACAAAGCTCAAGGCTTACTCCTTTTCTTTTCCTTGTCTTATAGAGAAAGAGGGTTAAATCGAGATACGTGGATTAATTGGAAGATTGCCCACACTATCAACTTACTTTGGTACAGTAGACTTGATGTTTTGTATATGGCATGTATAGAGGATAGACAAGTTAGTAAATTTTGTTGTAAATGGCTAAGATGTATTGGCCTTTAGATGGCTATTTTATTATATGAAATGATGTAGTTATCCATGTGAGTTTGTGCTTCAATATGAGTTGATTATAGATGAATTGGATGAGTGCATGTTGTGTACGATTGAGGAGTGAAAAGAACTTGGCAAATAGCTTTGTTCTTTTCCATGTGGATAGGCACACGTGCATGTGTCTAGGCCATGTGTGACACATGGCCAACCCACGGGTGTCTACATTGGCCTTGTTACTTTGGCAGAATTGAGTAGTGTGAGGTGGTCAGTGTGCACCATGGTGGTGAGCACGGGCGTGTGCCCTAACTGTGGGGCATTGGCAGAATGCTTGAGTTTTCATGCACGGTTTGTGAACATGGGCATGTGTGACTACCCACGGGCGTGTGTCATCTAGCACGGGCATGTAGTCCTTGTTTAGATGGAGAAAATTTTAAGAATCGAAAATTTTTTGATACAGTCTCGAGAGCCTCATATGTATGAGTGAGGTCTTATAAGTCGAGAATGAGGTTGATGAGGTGACTTAAGAGAGTAGTCACGATGAGCCTAAGTGGCGATCATGTGGTTTTTATCCAGTAATGCCTCAAGCTCAATTCCGACAGGAATTACGGGTAAGGGGTGTTACATTAAACATTCAATTCACATTCATGTCACATAAATATACAATTCAAGCATTCAAGAATTTAATTCAAGTTGCACGAACTTACCTCGTTGCTTGTTCGTGTTTATAATTTCACTAATCCGATGTCTTTTCTTTTCCACGTTCAAGTCTCATATTTGAGTCATCCAAATCTTTATGAATAAATTTGATCATCATTTTCATTCATTTTGTATTCTGATACATTCAATTAATGCTTTAGGCAAAATTACCATTTTGCCCTTAAGCTTTTAATTAATGACGATTTCATCCTTAGGCTCAGAAAAATAAAATTCTTGTAATTTAATCCTTGTTTCAAGCCTAATTATTCTCATAAATATTGATAACAGCCCATGAATTCTATGAAATATCAGAATTTTCCATAATTTCAACACTTTTCAATTTAATCCCTAAAACATGTTTTCACCCGATCTTGATCTAAATGAATAATTTCATTCAATTTTGTAATTTAAATAATAAAATAATCCATTTCATGCAATTTGGTCATTTCTGACATTTTTACAAAATTGCCCATAAAGTTTTACTTTTATTCAATTTAGTCCCTGAGCCTAAAACATGCAATTTAGCCATGCTAGCTGAATATTCATATATATATTTTCCTCCTCCTCCTCTCCATTCCACATCCTTAATCTATATAACATGCTTATAAGTAACATTATCTATGATTTCACTATTTACTTATAAATTTATTCAAAGTTGTCCATTTGAGTCATAGTCACTAAATTATTTGTATCTTGAGCTACAGAATTCCAATTTAAGATCTGCTTGATCTTTTAGAAACTAGAATCAAATATTTTTCTACCATAAAAATTTCAGAATTTATAGTTTAGCCAATAAGTACATTAAAATCTTCAAAGTTGACTATGTTCTGCTGTTTGACATCTTCTACCTTTCTTTACTAAAAATTAATTATCTCTTAGTACGGGATTTGGATGATGTTACCATTCATTTATATTAAAAATAGACTCATTAATAATTTAAACATGTAAATTTAAGTCCCTAATTATTTTTCTCAAATTTTTTATGATTTTCCAAACTCAAAACAGGGGAACCCAAAATCATTCTGACCTTGTCTCACAAAATTTATTAAACTCATAATTTACAATTCCATTGCTTACATTGCTTCTTCTATGAAAAACTAGGCTCAATAAAATTTAATTTCATATTTTATTCATTCGATAATTTGATTTCCACAATTTTGGTGACTTTTCAAAGTTAAACTACTCTTCTTTGTCCAAAAGCTGCTTTTAGTGCAAAATATTAATTACCATGTTTATAACACCCTTATTTTCTTTCTCTACACTATTTCTCATTTTCTTATTTTCTCTTCACTAACATATCAAGAACACAAGACCATATATAAGAAAACTTTACATTAATATCATTTCCATACATTTTCAATAATATCAAACTTAAAAATATATTAAAATCTTGATGTTCTTACCTTGTCATATTGATTTCAATCTTTAACTTGATTTTTCTCTCTTCTCCAGCTTCTATTTCTTGAATCCAACTTGATATTCTAACTCCCCATAGTCTCCTTAACATTTTTCTCTCTTGGTAGCTATGGAAATTCTTTTGATTTCTAGGTGAAAATGGTGAATGATTTTGGTAGAATGACCAAATTGCAAAGAAAGCAAAAGTTTCTTTCTTCTCTTCTCTTCTAACGTGAAATGCATGGAAAGATGATAGAAATTCTTCATCTTTCCTTCCTTATATACTAAATAAATAATAATAAAATATCTCATTAAAATATTAATAAAATAATATTTATCTAATAAAATAATTATAAAATATCATCAACATCATCATTACTTTCTAGATTTCTCTCTCTTCCAATTGACTATTTTGCCCTTTGTGATCTTTTAAAATTCCATCCTTGAATCATCACATAATTTGGTAAAATTATGATTTAGTCCCTCATAATTCTTTACCTATTCAATTTGGTCCTAATTCATCCATTTTCCTTAGTTTCTATATCATTCTACCCTTAAAATATTTACACTATTAGTCCTTCACTTTTCATATTTACACTTTAACCACTCAATTTTTGAGTATTTACTCTTAGGTAACAAAACTTTTCTCACTTTTACCATGTAGTCCTTTCTTGAATTAATATATCATAATATACTTCCCAATGTTGTCATAACTCCAAAATTTCCCTTTTTGTCACTTTATTTCCTTATTTTACTATATCAAAGATAATATCTTACCGTAAAAATTTTGGGGTATTACAAAGATGATACTTTGTATTAGGTTATCTTTATCATTTATTTATTAAATTATTAATTTAATCTTTAAAAATCATATAAAATACCATAAAACGTATCCATCACAATCCACTATCTTAGTAGATGTTTTAATTACCATCTAAGTCCATTTGGTTAAGATTTCACATCCATTTGGTCCTTTTAACTAATAGAAAATCACTTTTACAACCTTTATGAATTAGTCTTTTTACCTAATTAATCATTTAAACTTTAAAATTTCTTAACAAAACTTTAATACGACCCTAATATAATCTCATAGACTTTGAATAAATATTTACTCGTCAAAATTGTGGTTTCGAAACCACTATTTCTAACACTACTAAAAACAGGTTGTTACAACTCTCCCCCTAAAGGAATTTTCTTCCCTAAAAATCTTACTAGAAAATAGGTTCGGGTATTGCACTTTCATAGCTTCTTCCGGTTCGCAGGTAGCTTCCTCAACTTCATGACATTGCCAATGAACTTTAACTAAAGCTATACGTTTATTCCTTAATTCTTTAATTTCTCGAGCTAAAATTCGGATCAGTTCTTCACTGTATGACATATTTGGTTGGATTTCAACATCAATAGGTGTAATCACACATGAAGGGTCAAATCAATACCTCTATAATATCGAAACATGAAATACGTTGTCTATTTTCTCCAACTCAGATGGAAAAGATAAACGATAAGCTATTGGCCCAATTCTCTCGATGATCTTATACGACCCGATGAATCGTGGACTAAGCTTTCCTTTTTGACCAAAATGGAGAACCTTTCTCCAAGGTGATACCTTTAAGAACACTCTATCACCAACTTGAAATTCAATATCTTTTCTTCTCAAATCCGCATATGATTTTTGACGATCAGAAGCAGCTTTCAAATGATCACGAATTACTTTGAATTTTTCTTTGATTTTCAAATCAAATCAACACCGAATAGCTTTTTCTCACTCAATTCAGTCCAATATAGTGGAGTTCTACATTTTCGACCATACAGAGCTTTATACGAGTGCCATTTTAATACTTGCTTGATAACTACTATTATAGGAAAATTCAACCAACGAAAGAAATTTCTCCCAACTACCGTCAAACTCTAAAATACAATAACAGAGCATATCCTCGAGTACTTGTATCATTCGCTCAGACTGATCATCGGTCTTTGAATGGAATGCTATACTGAAATGTAGTCAAGTTCCCAAAGCTTCATGTAATTTACTCCAAAATCGAGAAGTAAACCGTGGATCTCTATTAGAAATAATAGACACTGGCACACCATGCAATCTAACAATCTAAAAAACGTATAGTTCTACCAACTTCTCAAGTGAATAATCCGTATATACTAGAATGAAATGTGCTGATTTAGTCAAACGATCAACAATAACCCAAAAAAGCATCTTTCTTTCGCGGGGACAAAGGTAACCCTGATACGAAATCTATCATAACCCGTTCCCATTTCCATTCTGGAACAATAACAGGTTGTAGTAGTCAAGAAGGTACTTAATGTTTAGCTTTGACTTGCTGACAAATCAAACATTTCGATACAAACTCTGAAATTACTCGTTTCATACTTGGCCACCAGTACATTAGTTTCAAATCACCATACATTTTGTTACTACCAAGGTGTATCAAATAACTACTGCTATGAGCTTCCTGTAAAATCTTTCGTATAATATCAGAATTTCTCAAACACAAATCCTATTTCGAAAATATAAATTACCATCAGAACTGACATGAAATTTTGAATCGGATGCCTTTTCAGTCTATTCTTGTTTAGCAATCAACTTGAAATCACTTTTTGAGCTTCACAAATCTGTTGCAAAAATGTCGCTCTAGCTTTTAATTCTGCTACAATAGAACCATAATCAATCAACATCAAACGAGTATTCAATACTTGGAAAGCAAATAAAGATTTTGTACTTAAAGCATCATCAAAAACATTAGTTTTTCTTGGATGATAATCGATGATCAAATCATAATCTTTCAGCAATTCAAATCATTTACGTTGTCTCAAATTTAATTCTTTTTGTGACATCAAATACTTCAACCTTTTATGATCCGTGAAGATATGGCATTTTTCTTCGTACAAATAGTGTTGCCAGATCTTTAAAGTAAACACAATAGCTTGAAGTTATAAATCATGAGTCGGGTAGTTTTTCTTATGCGATTTCAATTGACGAGAAGCATAAGCTACCACTTTGCCTTCTTGTATCAAAACGCAGCCTAAACCATTCAGTGAAGCATCGCTATAGATAAAAAATTCTTTGCCGGACTCAGGTTGAATCAACACAGGAGCTTTGGTCAACAAAACTTTCAGCTGATCAAAACTTTGTTGACACTTTTCAAACCATTCGAACTTAACATCTTTCTAAAGTAGTTTCGTTAACGGTGTAGAAATCATCAAAAACCCTTTTACAAATCTCCTATAATATCCTACTAAAACCAAGAAACTTTTGATCTCTAAAACATTTCTCGGAGGCTTCCAGTCTATAATAGCTGGTACTTTACTCGGATCCACTCTAATACTGTCTGCCGATACCACATGTCCCAAAAATCTGACTTTTCGAAGCCAGAACTTGCACTTGCTAAATTTAGCAAATAACTATTTCTCATGCAATTTCTGCAATATTAGTTTCAAATGTTGTGCATGCTCGATTTCATATCAGGAATAGATCAAAATATCATCAATGAATACAACCAAAAATCTATCTAGGTATGGCCGAAATATTTTGTTCATCAAATCCATAAACACAACAGGTGCATTGATTAAACCAAATGGCATAACTAAAAATTCATAATGTCCATACCTGATTCTAAAAGCAGTCCTCGGTACATCCTAATCTTTAACCCGTTACTGATAATATCTAGAATGGAGATCAATCTTTGAAAATATTGTCGCACCTTTTAGTTGCTCAAACAAATCACCGATACGTGGCAAATGATATTTGTTTTTATCGTGAATTTATTAAGTTGTCGATAGTCAATACATAATCACATTGACTCATCCTTTTTCTTAACAAACAGTACAGGAGCGCCCCAAGGAGTAAAACTAGGCCGAACAAATCCTCCATCTGTCAATTCTTACAACTGTGATTTAAAATCTTTTAATTCTTTAGGAGCTATTCTATACAAAGCTATCGATATTGGAGAAGTCCTTGGTACTAACTCAATAACAAACTCAACCTCTCTAACTGGCGGTAACCCTTGAAACTCCGCGAATTCACAAACAATCGGCTGATTCTAATTTCAATTTTGAAGCCCTGGAATCAAATATATAAGCTAAATACTATTCACAACCTTTCCTGACATATTTTTGAGTTGACATAGCTGAACTATCATAACTATCTGATTCAACTCGGACTAATTCACCATTCTAACATTTCAATAAAATTTGCTTTTGTCTACAATTCACAACATCATGAAGAGTCAACCAGTCCATACCAAGAATCACATCAAATTCATCAAATGGTAATAGTATCAAGTCAACCGGAAAGTTGCAATCCCGAATCATTAGAGGACAGTTTCTACAAACCTTATCAACTAACACATACTGACTTAAAGGATTCAATACTTTGATCACAAATTTAGTTGACTCATAAGGTATTTTCTTATCTGACACTAAAGTTGTGCATATATATGAGTGCATTGACCCTTGGTCAACCAAAGCATTAACATTAGTATTAAAGATAGAAAATGTATCAGTAATCACATCAGGTGCCGAAGCTTCCTCGCGAGCTTAAATTGCATAAGCCCTAGTTGGTTGTAATGGCCTAAATTTAGGGTTATCGGAATAGTGGTTTCGTAACCAAAAATCTGATTTAAAGAGAAATTTATTTTAATATTTTTGCATGAATATTGATATGATAGGAAAATCGTATGAAAATATAAATAGAAAAAAATTAAAGAAAATTGGGTAAAAACAAGGTATCGAGACCTCAATCTCGTAAAACTGAGTCAAAAATATTTTTATAAATATTAATGAAATGTTAGTAATATGGTATTAAAATTTCATTCGAAAATTTTTACGTTTAGGTAGTTAATTAAGTGAAAAGTACTAAATTGAAAAGGGTGTAAAAGTTACTAAAAGGATTAAATAGCTCAATTGTTAAATGAGGAGGGACATTAATTACAAATAAGTCCAAAAATGAGGAGGGATATTAATTCAAGCTGGTATTTCATAATTTTTGCACCAAGTGAGTTAATCCTTGTCTTTTTCTTGTAATTTTTGTGTTTTAAAGACTTTTACAGCTAGGTGCTATTACTAAATTCATTAGTTTTTGATTTCATGGATGAAATTGAAAGTCACCATGGTTGAGTGATGTGATTTTATGATTAAATATCATGAAATTGAAGCTTTAATTTGTTCATGAGATGATTTTATTAGGTAATTTCAATAGAAATTGATTTGTAGGAATTAATTGTGAAAAAGTTTGGAATTAAAGTCTAGTGCTAAAATTCTAATTTCCAAAGGTTATAAAGTAGTTTAAAGTGATAGAATAAAGTGTTAATTGAGAAAAATCAGCTCAATTGAGAGGTTAATTGAGCAAGGATGAAATTATCATTTATGGAAAGCTTAGGGGAAAAATGGTAATCAACATCTTCACTAAAACAATTTTGGATAGTAGCAGTAGGCTAACTTTGAAAAATCACCATAAATTTTGGAAATCAAATTAGAGGATGAAAAAATATGGAATTAAAGCTTATTGTCCAAAGTTTATAAAGTAGTTTAAAGTGATAGAATAAAGTGTTAATTGAGAAAAATCAGCTCAATTGAGAGGTTAATTGAGCAGGGACGAAATTATCATTTATTGAAAGCTTAGGGGAAAAATGGTAATCAACATCTTGCACTAAAACAGTTTTGGATAGCAGCAGTAGGCTAACTTTGAAAAATCACCATAAATTTTGGAAATCAAATTAGAGGATGAAAAAATATGGAATTAAAGCTTATTGAATCTATTTTTCATAAAAGAAACGATGTAATCAATAGAATTGTAAATCATGAGATATAATAAATTTTGTGAGACAAGGTTAGAATGAATTCAAGTTCCCCTGTTCTAACTTTGGAAAATCATCAAAAATTGGAGAAAAATAATTAGGGGCTTAAATTTATACGTTTAAAATTATTAATGAGTCTATTTTCAAGAGAAACAAACGGGAACATCATCTGAATTCCGTACTAGGATAAAAATAAAATTTTAGTGAAGAGGGTCGAAATTGTTAGGGATGACTTTAAAGAATTAACTATACTTATTGGCTAAACCATAAATCTGAAAAGTTTATGGTAAGAGATATGTGAGTCTAGTTTCGTAAAAATCAAGCGGATCTTAATTTGGAGTTCTATAGCTCAAGATATAAATAATTTAGTGACTATGACTCAAGGAGACAGATCTAAATGAACTATAAATAATAGTGGAATTATAGAGAATGTTACTGTAACATCCTAAAATTTGAGTATCATCTTGTTATTTGTGTTAGTTCAAGTATGATTTTTATTGTGTTCTTAGTATAGTTTTGTGAAGGTATGGAATTATTATCTAAGCTAGAATAATTTTTAGTATTAAAAATTTAGTGAAGTGGATTAGGTGATCTTGACACTTAAGTTAATTTAAGTGTCTAATTTTAGCACATGTGGAGTTAGTGGCAAGGTGGTTATGGCGCATGAATGGTTGCTTGAGGGGAGTGGTTCGAGTATCATGGAATACATTTTGAAGACTTTATTTTTATTCATCCTTACATCAAGTGTCGGTCAAGTTTTACATATGGTAAGTTGGACTTTAAATTTTATGGCAAGTTGAATAATAGATTAGGAAAGCTTGTATTTTGGGATAAGAATCTTATGGATTAAGGAAGAATAAGGGGACAAAAGGCTTAAATGTTGGAGAGTTGTTTTGGAAACTCTTCTATGGCCATTAGTCCATGTATTTGGACGGTTTTGGGGCCTAAGGGGGTTGCCTGAATTTGTTGAAGGCTTGGTAGGTTGATAGTTTGTTAGTAAACTTTCTTAGCATTTGAGCATCATTTTTTCTTTTCTCTCCACAAACTCTCTCCCTAGCCAAATGTGTTCTTGGAAATAAGGTAAAAATTTGTTTTGGTATTATTCTTTGTTTTGTGTAATAACCGAAAACCCTTTGAGTTTTGCAAATTTTTCCCTAGTACACCATATTGTGTAAAAACTGAAACCATCATAGTACTTGGCCGAACCTCTCTTATTCTCAACTTTCTTTTTCATTCTTTTCATACTTGTTCAAAACCCACATTTCTTTTTACTTTCTCTTGGCTGAATCTTCCTCCTCCCCAATTCTCTTTTCTTTCTTTCACTTTTGCTCAAAGTTGAAAGCATCCATCTCCCATTCTATTTACTTCTCTCCATTCTTTTCTTTCTTCTATTGTCGAATTCTCCTTCTCCTATCTTCACCTTTCCTTTTCCTTTCTCATTCTCCACTTTACCCAAATCCTATTTATTGTCTTTAAACAACCATAGCCGAAACTTCCCATTCCCATTTGATTTGTCTTGGCCGAAAATCAACAAGGGTAGATTTTCTTTGGGTTTATCTATAATCGATTTTGAAGATAGGTGAGTGTATTGGCCGAATTTCCTTATTCCTTTTCTTTTCTCTCTATCGTTTCTCATGAGGGCAAAGGCTAAATTTTTGGGCATTTGTTAGTAAGGTTCTAACTATTCATAGGAACCAAATTCTTTTAGGCTCTTCGGGACTTTGGAAGCAATCGATCTAAGCCTCAATTCTCTGACAATTGATTTTGGTAAGTCAAGGGTAAGGATTGTGTTAGTTATACGTTATTTCACCCTTTGGGATTTAGTGGTATGGCCAAATGGTCTATGTTTTTAATCTAAGTATTGACCAAATGTAGGACAAGGAGATCTAGTGTGGTAGATCGGGTCTTCGGGATTTAGTGATTTCACTAGTGACAGGTGTGTAACTTACACACTTTATAACTCGATAATAAATTAATAACTTGATCATGTTTTAAAGTCGAAAACTGTGAAAATCTCGATATGATACCATAAGGGTATGAGCAAGGAATCGGGTAAGTCCGTTTCAATATGACTTTTGCAATATACTATTTATGATATATTTGCTATGTGATTCCTAATAAAGCATAATGGCAAGATTTGTATAAATGTTGCATTGTGATGGGTGATATGAGAGGAGGGGAAGGATTTGATATCCGTGTCTTTGGGACACCGAGGTTTGGCACCTCCAAAGTGGTTTGGTACCACAAGATTATTTCATGTCTTTGGGACACGGAGGTTTGGCACCTCATAGCGACTCGTCCCGGTGGCTTAGCACCATAGTGGGTTGGCCCCATATTTGATATTACGGGATCGCTCCGGTGATTTGGTATCACACGTGAGTTGGCCCCACGATGGATTATTCGTGATTTTGGGTCACCAAAGTGGTTTGGCACCACATTATTGGATATCGTGACTTTGGGTCACGGTGGTTTGGCACCACCGGTGGTTTGATACCACACGGGTAGAAAAGGAGTTATGGATGGCTAGGTTGGGTGCATTATTTACATTACTTGGTTATGAATTGTGTAAGTATGTTGCATTAATCGGGAAGGATTTATGCATGAGTCTTGGTGACTCACCTTCTCCTTATCTTTTCGGTGATTAGTAGATCGCGGATGAGAAGTCGGATGAACTCGAGGAGGCCATGCAATAAAAATTGAGTTTACATGAACTTGATTTGGGTACTTTATTTTATTTTAATTTGGTTTTCGTCTTTATTTGAAATTGTAATAAGGCCTCTTTAATTATGTTTTGGATTATTTATATGCTTTGGACTTGTTTTAAACATGGCTAAATAAATATCATGGTTGATTTAATAATTGAGCCTAAAATTTTCTAAACTATAAAAGCGCAATGGTTTTCAAAATCTTACCATCGGGTAATATAAATCGTTTGATAGTAAAATTTCAACTTAAGTGTTTTCGACAACTTAAATGATTTCCAAATTGAAGTTTCTACACTCAAATGCAAACGGTTTTCAAAGTAATAATTCGGGTTTTTCTTAAAATGACATAAATGTTTTCTAACCTATGGATTGGCAACTAAGTTTTAAAAGATTTATTTATGGAATTTCAAAGTAAATTATCAGTTTTTAACTTGTTATACACCTATTTTCTACAAATATAGAACAACAAAGAGTTTATCACTAAAATTTAATCGGTAACTCAATTTTCTTCAAAACGTTTTCCTCTGTGGCATGCCAGATTCGGTCATGGCGTATTGATTAGGTTTGGGGTGTTACAAATTGGTATCGAGCCAAGTTCAAAGGCTTTTGTGGCCCGAGGCCCAAAATGTTTTAAAATATGGTCTTAAAATGTTTTGTTTGATTTGAAAGGCATGGCGCCGAGTCTCCAAGACTAATCCGCCTGTAAGTACCCCTAGCCTTTGGTTGTGATTTTTGGATGTTATAAACTTTGAATGATTAGTAATAGTGGACTACCTTAGAGAATGAAATTAATAGGACTCTAAGGACTCACGAAAACAAAACTCTTTAATAAGAATTATTCATAAAACTGTGCTTTAAAGATAGTGGAATAATGACTAAAGCATAAAACTTTTAAATAAGATAATCGAGACTTTTAGACATGAGCACTCGAGGTCGAGGTCGTGTCTGGCGTGGGACGCTTGATTCGGGTAGGATGGTCGTGTTCGAGCAGTAAGGTCTGGTCAGGGATCGAAAAATGAGATACCAGCACCACCACCGGCTGTAGGTGGTGAGTTTCAGGATCAAACGAGGGATGACGTAGTGTCTCAAGCGATGCTGCGAGTTCTTGAGAGGGTAGCTGGAGTAGGTGGAGGCACGGGAACTGAAAATCGATTACTGAGTGTCTTGAGCCAATGGAGTGAGGTATTTTGAGGTGTTTCGGTGTGGCTCTCAAAGATGGCGAATATTGGTTAGAGGTGTGGAGCGAATCATGGATGACTTGGATCGAATCTTGAGGAAAAGCTAAAAGGGATAGTGTCACTTTTTGGGATGAGCCATATCGGTGATGGCTCACGGTATGAAATAGTGCCGCAATGGAGGATCTCACTTGGGACTATTTTAAGGCGTATCGGAAGAAATATGTTGGGTCTAGCTACATTGATGCAGCGTAAGGCATTTCGAGTTTGGTTTAGGGAGTAAGTCCGTATCAAAATATGAGGCAAAATTTTTAAGATTGAGGTATCGTGAGATATCATGGCTTGAAGCGAGCGATGTCCGGTTGAAGATGAATTGAGGACGAGTGAGATTCTTGATTGCTCCACATCGAGAGCGAGAGTTTGCTACGCTAGTTGAAAAGACTAAGATAGCTGAAGGGATAAAGGAATTTGTAAGGCAGAGTCACAATAGGAATAGACATAAGAGAGGTTTTAGATCATCCGGGTCAGCCGGTAATTCTCAAAAGAGGGCTAGGCAGAATGGGCGAATCAATTTGGGAGGCCTATTACTGCTAATCAGGGACCAGCACAGTGTAACCGATGTGGGAAATATCATTGGGGCAAATGTTGGACTGGTGGAAAAGGATGTTTTGAGTGTGGTTCGCTGGATCATCGTGTGAGGGATTGTCCACGTAAGCTAGCCAGGAATCAGTCTGAGGGTCAAGGTCGTGCTCAGTTCAGAAAGGAGGGACCGTCAACTCAGAGAGGTCGTGGTAATAGTAGAGGAGGAAATGGTTCTGGTCGAGGCTGCGGAGCATCGGGCAGAGGTGCAAGCAACACTGAGGCAAGACAGCCTGGGTTGGTGAATGCAGCGAGACGTCGAGAAGAGGGCGATGCACCGGACGTCATAACCGGTACGTTCTTAATCTTTGGTGCACCATATACTACTTTGATAGATGTGGGTTCGACGCATTCGTATGTTGCTAGTAGCATAGTAGAGACCATGAACCTAGACTTTGAAATTACTTCTAGGGAGATGACAGTACTTAGCCCTCTAGGTCACTTTGTAGAAGTAAATAAGTTGTATAGAGATGTACCCCTAGAACTCCAAGGGGTAGTGTTTGTAGCTGATCTGATGGAACTACCGTTTGGGGAGCTTGATCTGATTCTTGGGATGGACTGGTTGGTCAAGTACCAGGCGAGTTTGGATTGCGTTGCTAAGCGCATGGTGTTGAAGACAGCTGAGGGTAAAGAGGTGGTTATGATAGGTAATAGAAGAGATTATCTATCCAACGTGATATCTGCGTTGAAAGCTGAGAAGATGGTCAGGAAGGGTTGTGAGGCATTTATGGTTCATGTGTGTGCATTGGAGGCTAAGGAGTCTATTGCAGGGAATGTCTGAATAGTAAAGGAATATGCTGATATATTTCTAGAAGAACTTCCGGGACTGCCTCCGGATCGTGAAGTTGGATTTGGTATAGATCTGTTACCCGAAACTGCGCCAGTGTCTATCGCTCCGTATAGGATGGCACCGAAGGAATTAGTGGAATTAAAGGCTCAGATTCAGGAGTTGTTGGATCCGACCAAGTGTTTCGCCTTGGGGAGCACCGGTACTTTTTGTCAAGAAGAAGGATGGTTCGATGCGGATGTGTATAGATTACCGTCAGTTGAATAAGCTGACGATCAAAAACAAGTATCCTTTACCGAGGATAGATGACTTGTTTGATCAGCTTAAAGGGGCAGCGGTTTTCTCCAAGATTGATTTAAGGTCTGGATATCATCAGCTAAAGGTGAAAGAGGCTGATATCCATAAGACGGCATTTCACACTCGGTATGGGCACTACGAGTTTCTGGTAATGCCTTTTGGATTGACTAACGCGCTGGCAGCATTCATGGACATGATGAATTGGGTATTTCAACAGTTTTGGATCAGTTTATCGTAGTATTTATAGGCGATATTTTGGTATACTCAAAGTCGAAAGAGGAGCATGATGCGCATTTGCGAGTAGTGTTGCAGATTCTGAGGGAAAAGCAGCTTTATGCCAAATTTAGTAAGTGCGAGTTCTGGCTTAGGGAGGTGATTTTCTTGGGTCACGTGGTATCAGCTGAGGGAATTAGAGTGGATCCTCGAAAGATTGAGGCAGTGTTAGATTGGAAGCTGCCTAAGTCGGTGGTCGAGATCGAGTTTTCTAGGTCTGGCGGGGTATTACCGAAGATTTGTAGAAGGATTTTCTTTGATCGCAGCACCAATGACCAAGTTATTGAGGAAAGGAGTTCCATTTGTGTGGGTGAGAAGCAGCAAGGAAGTTTCGACAAGTTAAAAAGATTCTAATGAAGCTCGATTTTGATCCGACTGAGGCGTGCAAGGAATTCACGGTTTACTTGTGATGCATCACATACTGGCTTGGGATGTGTGCTGATGTAGGAAGGGAAGGTAGTGGCTTATGCATCTCGACAGTTGAGACCACATGAGGTTAACTATCCGACACATGACTTAGAATTAGCTGCAGTGGTTTTTGCCTTGAAGATTTGGAGACACTATTTGTACGGAGAGAAATCGATAGTCTATACTGATCACAAGAGTCTAAAGTATCTTTTGACTCAAAAGGATTTAAATTTGAGGCAGCGCAGATGGATTGAGTTGTTGAAGGACTACGACTGTTCGATTGAGTATCATTCGGGCAAGGCTAACGTGGTAGCAGATGCCTTAAGCCGTAAGGTTGTACCAGACTTAAGATCGATGTTTGCTCGTCTTAGTTTATACGACGATGGGAGTCTTTTGGCAGAATTGCAAGTCAAACCGACTTGGTTAGAGCAGATCAAGAAGAAACAGTTAGAAGATGATGGTTTGAATGCTCGGAGGTTGCAAGTTCAGGATGGTATTTTAGAGGGTTATAGTTTGTCCAGTGATGGAGTATTGTGTTTTCAAGGGAGAGCTTGTATGCCAAAGGATGTCGAGTTGAGGCAGAAAATTCTTCGGGACGCACATAGCGACCCATACGCTATGCATCTGGAGGTAGCAAGATGTATCGGATTTAAGAGAGTAATTTTGGTGGCGTGTCTAAAGCGGGAGGTAATGGCGAGTTTGTGAGTAAATGTCGGCGTGTCGCAGGTCAAAGCTAAACATCGCCATCGTCTGGTTACCGACCGATGAAGATTCCATAGTGGAAGTGGGAAAGGATCACTATGTACTTTGTCAGTGGATTACCCCTTACACCTAGTAAGAAAGACTCAGTTTGAATGATTGTGGATCATTTGACTAAGTCAGCTCATTTCATTCCGAGAGGGTGGATTACTCGCTTGAAGTTAGCTAAGTTGTATGTGGCGGAGATAGTAAGGTTGCACGGTGTGCGGTGTCGATCATCTCGGACGAGATCCTAGATTTACGTCGAGGTTTTGGAGAGCATTACATCAAGCTTTGGGTACGCTGTTGGATTTCAGTACGGCATTTCATCCACAGTCTGACGGGTAGTCGAAAAGGGTTATACAAATTTTAGAGGATATGTTGAGAGGTTGTGTTTTGGACTTGAGGCGGTGGGAAGAGTTTTTACCATTAGGCGAGTTCGCATACAACAATAGTTATCGAGCAAGCATTAAAATGGCACCATATGAGGCGTTGTATGGTAGGAGGTGTCGCACACCTACATCTTTGGATAGAGTTGGGTGAGCATCGATGTTAGGACCGAGTTGGTTGCGAGATCGAGGATAAGGTTAAATTGATTTAGGCTCGTCTGAAGGAATCTTCGGATAGGCAGAAGTCATATGTCGATCTCAAGCAGAGGGATATAGAGTTTGCCGTGGGTGATAAGGTCTTTCTGAAGGTCTCGCCATGGAAGAAAGTGTTAAGATTTGGGAGAAAAGGCAAGTCAAGTCCAAGGTTTATTGGGCCATATAAGGTGTTGAGACGAGTGGGACCAGTAGCCTATCAGCTCGAGTTGCCTATGGAGCTGAGTCAGATACATGATGTGTTCCATGTCTCCATGCTTAGACGCTATCGTTCTGATCCATCGCATGTTGTGGCAGTAGAGGAAATAGAGTTAAGTCCAGATCTGACGGTGGAAGAGGAACCAGTGCAGATTCTGGATCGAGATGTGAAAGTTTTGCGTAAGAAGTCAGTTCTATTTGTGAAGGTTTTATGGCGAAACCATGGCATAGAAGAAGCTACGTGGGAATCGGAGGATGTGATGAGACAACAGTTTCCTCAACTCTTTTGATCAGGTAATTTCGAGGATGAAATTATTTTAAGGGGGTAGAATTGTAACATCCTAAAATTTGAGTATCATCTTATTATTTGTGTTAGTTCAAGTATGATTTTTATTGTGTGCTTAGTATAGTTTTGTGAAGGTATGGAATTATTAGCTAAGCTAGAATAATTTTTAGAATTAAAAATTTAGTGAAGTGGATTAGGTGATCCCGACACTTAAGTTAATTTAAGTGTCTAATTTTAGCACATGAGGAGTTAGTGGCAAGGTGGTTATGGCGCATGAATGGTTGCTTGAGGGAGTGGTTCGAGTATCATGGAATACATTTTGAAGACTTTATTTTATTCATCTTTACATCAACTGTCGGTCAAGTCTTACATATGGTAAGTTGGACTTTAAATTTTATGGCAAGTTGAATAATAGATTAGGAAAGCTTGTATTTTGGGATAAGAATCTTATGGATTAAGGAAGGATAAGGGGACAAAAGGCTTGAATGTTGGAGAGTTGTTTTGGAAACTCTTCTATGGCCATTAGTCCATGTATTTGGACGGTTTTGGGGCCTAGGGGGGTTGACCGAATTTGTTGAAGGCTTGGTAGGTTGATAGTTTGTTAGTAAAAACTTTCTTAGCATTTGAGCATCATTTTTTCTTTTCTCTCCACAAACTCTCTCCCTCGCCGAATGTGTTCTTGGCAATAAGGTAAAAATTTGTTTTGGTATTATTCTTTGTTTTGTGTAATAACCGAAAACCCTTTGAATTTTGCAAATTTTTCCCTAGTACACCATATTGTGTAAAAACTGAAACCATCATAGTACTTGGCCGAACCTCTCTTATTCTCAACTTTCTTTTCCATTCTTTTCATACTTGTTCAAAACCCACATTTCTTTTTACTTTCTCTTGGCCGAATCTTCCTCCTCCCCAATTCTCTTTTCTTTCTTTCACTTTTGCTCAAAGTTGAAAGCATCATCTCCCATTCTATTTACTTCTCTCCATTCTTTTCTTTCTTCTATTGTCGAATTCTTCTTCTCCTATCTTCACCTTTCCTTTTCCTTTCTCATTCTCCACTTTACTCGAATCCTATTTGTTGTCTTTAAACAACCATAGCCAAAACTTACCATTCCCTTTTTGATTTGTCTTGGCCGAATATCAACAAGGGTAGATTTTCTTTAGGTTCATCTATAATCGGTTTTGAAGATAGGTGAGTGTATTGGCCGAATTTCCTTATTCCTTTTCTTTTCTCTCTATCGTTTCTCATGAGGGCAAAGGCTGAATTTTTGGGCATTTGTTAGTAAGGTTCTAACTATTCATAGGAACCAAATTCTTTTAGGCTCTTTGGGACTTTGGAAGCAATCGATCTAAGCCTCAATTCTCTGACAATCGATTTTGGTAAGTCAAGGGTAAGGATTGTGTTAGTTATCGTTATTTCACCCTTTGGGATTTAGTGGTATGGCGAATGGTCTATGTTTTTAATCTAAGTATTGACCGAATGTAGGACAAGGAGATCTAGTGTGGTAGATCGGTCTTCGGATTTAGTGATTTCGCTAGTGGCAGTGTGTAACTTTCACACTTTATAACTCGGTAATATATTAATAACTTGATCATGTTTTAAAGCCGAAAGCGTGAAAATCTCAATATGATACCATAAGGGTATAAGCAAGGAATCGGGTAAGTCCATTTCGATATGACTTTTGCAATATGATGCATGATGATACTATTTATGATATATTTGCTATGTGATTCCTAATAAAGCATAATGGCAAGATTTGTATAAATGTTGCATTGTGATGGGTCATATGAGAGGAGGGGAAGGATTTGATATCCGTGTCTTTGGGACACGGAGGTTTGGCACCTCCAAGTGGTTTGGTACCACAAGATTATTTCGTGTCTTTGGGACACTAGAGGTTTGGCACCTCATAGCGACTCGTCCCGATGGCTTAGCCCCACGATGGGTTGGCCCCACATTTGATATTACGGGATTGTCGCCAGTGATTTGGTATCACACGTGGGTTGGCCCCACAGATGGATTATTCGTGACTTTGGGTCACCAGTGGTTTGGCACCACATTATTGGATATCGTGACTTTGGGTCACCAGTGGTTTGGCACCACCAGTGGTTTGGTACCACACGGGGTAGAAAAGGAGTTATGGATGGCTAGGTTGGGTGCATTATTTACATTTCTTAGTTATGAATTGTGTAAGTATGTTACATTAATCAGGGGAAGGATTTATGCACTGAGTCTTGGTGACTCACCTTCTCCCTTATCTTTTCAGGTGATTCGTAGATCGCGGATGAGGAGCCGGATGAACTCGAGGAGGCCATGCAATAAAAATTTGATTTTACATGAACTTCGATTTGGGTACTTTATTTTATTTTAATTTGGTTTTCGTCTTTATTTGAAATTGTAATAATGCCTCTTTAATTATGTTTTTAGATTATTTATATGCTTTGGACTTGTTTTAAACATGGCTAAATAAATATCATGGTTGATTTAATAATTGAGCCCAAAGTTTTCTAAACTATAAAAACGCAATGGTTTTCAAAATCTTACCATCGGGTAATATAAATCGTTTGATAGTAAAATTTCAACTTAAGTGTTTTCAACAACTTAAATGATTTCCAAATTGAAGTTTCTACACTCAAATGCAAACGGTTTTCAAAGTAATAATTCGGGTTTTTCTTAAAATGACATAAATGTTTTCTAACCTATGGATTGACAACTAAGTTTTAAAAGATTTATTTACGGAATTTCAAAGTAAATTATCAGATTTTAACTTGTTATACACCTGTTTTCTACAAATATAGAACAACAAAGAGTTTATCACTAAAATTTAATCGGTAACTCAATTTTCTTCAAAACGTTTTCCTCTGTGGCAAGCCATGTAACATCCTGAAATTGGGCCTAGTAGGATTGAGCCCAATGGGCCTTAGGCGTAGTAGCGCTTAAAATTTTTTGGAGAATAGGAGATCGACTTAAGTGCAAGTTGGACCTTTTAGATAAGTGATTTTGGAAGGTTAGGGGGGTTCTATGAAGTCCCGGGATCACATTTTAGCTTTAGGGAAATTTTGGTTTTAGGTGAAAAAACCCTGAAAGTTGGCAGGTAGGCCTTAGGAATAAAATATGGAGAAAAGTGACACAAGTGGAGTGTGTGGTGGAGTGGCAAAGTGACGCCACTTAGGGGACAAGGAAAGGAGCCACAAGGAAGGAAGGAGGTCCAAGGTTCTAGTTGTAGCGTTTGCATTCCTTTTAGATTATTTTTATTAAATGAATTTAGACCTTAGACATAGGGTTATATTTAGTTGCACATGGTTTAAGACACAAGGAGCTAGTTGGTAAAGTGGTTAGCGCGTGGATTATGCTACTGGAGAGTCAGGTTGAATCTCATGAGAAGCAAGGAGTATTTATTTTTGGATTGACGGTAAGAGTTTGATTGAATTTAAACTCTCTTGTGAGAGGATCCCACATCGAGAAAGATACAAAGAAGGAAGGTGAAGAGATAGCTATATAAAGAGCATTCCAAGAGGAGAGTTAAGAGACCTTGGTGGGCGTTTGGGCACAGGAGTGGTCGCAGCGCGGTTTAACACCAAACTCCTATCAGGTGTGTAACTCTCTCTACTCTAGTTGTAGAGCGGCAAATGCCGAAGTGCCGGTCACGGCAATAGTAGCCACACGAGCATGCGAGTGCACGTGTGGGCCTTCGACGTGATAGTTGAGGCCATCAGTAGTATTCTTGTGGGTTGGGGCTACTTGGGCAGCGATGGGCCGAAGTGGGCCCAATGGGCCCGTATGCCCAATTGGAATAAATTGTATGATGATATAGTATATAGTGAACTAGACTAGGTGGGACCTATATACGTGGCTAGATTTGTGTTAGGTGGGCCACACGAGCGTGTGGGCTCGAATAGGCCGAAATCGAGTTTTAGGCCCAACAGTTTGGTAAAGATCGAAAATGGTAGTTAAGCCGCTCAAGGCGACACTAGGCCTTCAAAAAGGCCATTCCAGGTACGAAATTACTGAAATACCCTTAGTGGGTAAATTACCAAAATACCCCTAAAAGGTAAATTACGAAAATACCCTTGGTGGGCAAATTACGAAAATACCCTTGGTGGGTAAATTAAGAAAATACCCTTGGTGGGTAAATTACGAAAATACCCTTGGTGGGTAAATTACGAAAATACCATTGGTAGGTAAAATTACTGTTATACCCTTAGAGGTTGGTTAGATTGATTATGTTGTATATTATTATTCTGATTATGATGGTAATTCGTTTCATACGTCATTTGATATATGATTTGCATACATGTCATACTACATACACGAATTATTATGTCATTTTGCATGGGTATGATGAGAGGAGGGAAGATGTGATATTTGTGACTTTGGGTCACGGTGGTTTGGCACCACCGGTGGTTTGGTACCACAGATTAATATTCGTGACTTTGGGTCACCAGAGGTTTGGCACCTCATAATGACTCGTCCCGTGGTTTCCGTACCACGATTGGGTTGGCCCCACATTTGATAAACGGATTGTCGCCATGATTTGGTATCACAACGTGGGTTGGCCTCACATGGATTATTCATGACTTTGGGTCACCAAGTGGTTTGGCACCACATTATATTGATATCGGTGACTTTGGGTCACAGTGGTTTAGCACCACCGTGGTTTGGTACCACACGGGTAGAATCGAGAGTTTCGGATGGTTAGGTTTTGGGTTGCATGACATGCATATTTTCATATGAAATTGTGTAAGGGTTTAACACCGTTGGATGGGGATTTACACTTCGAGTCTCGATGACTCACCCTTAGTTAAATTTTGCGGTAATCATTAGATCGCTGGATTTGGGAGCCGAGGTGGACTCGTGGAGGCCATACATATGTTTACTCGTAAATACGTTTCTTTTATTTGGACTTATTTTTATTTGGGTTTTGTTATGTAATAAGGCCTTGGGTATTTTACTTGGTTTCAAACTTTCAATTTGGTTACTGCTTATTATTAAATGATCAATATGGAATTTTTCTAAAATGATAATAAACCGTTTCTTATTCAAAATTACTTAAACTCAATTTTTCACAACAACTATAAAGAATACAAGCTTTTTAATGAATGCACAGTATTTAGACATTCCTTTCATGTGACATGCCGATTCGATCGTAATGTTTAGGCAGGGTTTGGGGTGTTACAATTATGGTATCAGAGCCTAGGTTCAAAACTTCTACTGTGGGTTTGGGTTCAAAAATGTTTTCAAAGGATGGTTTAGAAAATATATATATCTCTTTTTGTAAGTATGGCACCCGAGTCTCGGCACCAAATCCAGTAAGTTTCCTTTTACTATATTCCGTTATATCTTGAATGATTGTATTTATTCTGCGATGTGTGGATGTGATTTAGAAATTGTATGTATGTGTGAAATATATCTTTTCTTGGTGGTAGATAGTTGGTTATGTGAAGGGGTTCCAAGATTTAATTAGAAAGTATATTAGTTTTATTAAGATCGAGTGCGTAACAAGAGCATAGTGTGGTGGGTTAGGATGTGATTTGTTAGTAGTTGGAAATTTCGAGGACGAAATTTCTTTAGCGAGGTAGATTTGTAACATCCCGAAATTGGGCCTAGTAGGATTGAGCCCAATGGGCCTTAGGCGTAGTAGCGCTTAAAATTTTTGGAGAATAGGAGATCGACTTAAGTGCAAGTTGGACCTTTTAGATAAGTGATTTTGGAAGGTTAGGGGCTTCATGAAGCACAGGGATCAAATATTAGCTTTGGGGAAATTTTGGTTTTAGGTGAAAAAACCACGAAAGTTGGCGGTGTAGGCCTTAAGAATAAAATATGGAGAAAAGTGACACAAGTGGAGTGTGTGGTGGAGTGGCAAAGTGACGCCACTTAGGGGATAAGGAAATGAGCCACAAGGAAGGAAGGAGGTCTAAGGTTCTAGTTGTAGCGTTTGCATTCCTTTTAGATTATTTTATTAAATGAATTTAGACCTTAGACATAGGGTTATATTTAGTTGCGCATGGTTTAAGACACAAGGAGCTAGTTGGTAAAGTGGCTAGCAGTGTGGATTATGCTACAAGAGAGTCTGGGTTCGAATCTCATGAGAAGTAAGGGAGTATTTATTTTATGAATTGACGGAAGAGTTTGAGTTGAATTTAAACTCTCTTGACGGAGGATCCCACATCGAAAGATACAAAGAAGGAAGGTGAAGAGCTAGCTATATAAAGAGCATTCTAAGGCGGGAGTTAAGAGACCTTGGTGGGCGTTTGGGCACGAAGTGGTCGCAGATCTTGGTTTAACACCAAACTCCTATCGTGTGTAACTCTCTCTGCTCTAGTTGTAGCGGCAAATCTTAGAAGTGCTTCATCCACGGCAATAGTAGTTACACGAGCGCGCGAGAGCACGTGTGGGCCTTCGACGTGATAGTTGAGGCCATCGGTAGTATTCTTGTGGGTTGAAATTGCTTGGCCAATGTGATGGGCCGAAGTGGGCCTAATGGGCCCGTAGGCCCAATTGGAATAAATTGTATGATGATATAGTATATAGTGAACTAGACTAGGTGGGACCTATATCGTGGCTAGATTTGTGTTAGGTGGGCCACACGAAGTGTGGGCCCTAATGGGCCGAAATCGAGTTTTAGGCCCAACAATCCGGTAAAGATCGAAAATGGTAGTTAAGCCACTCAAGGCGACACTGGGCCTTCGGAAAGGCCATTCCAGGTACGAAATTACTGAAATACCCTTAGTGGGTAAATTACCAAAATACCCCTAAAAGGTAAATTACGAAAATACCTTTGGTGGGTAAATTACGAAAATACCCTTGGTGGGTAAATTGCGAAAATACCCTTGGTGAGTAAATTATGAAAATACCCTTGGTGGGTAAATTACGAAAATACCCTTGGTGGGTAAATTACGAAAATACCATTGGTAGGTAAAATTACTGTTATACCCTTAGAGGTTGGTTAGATTGATTATGTTGTATATTATTATTCTGATTATGATGGTAATTCGTTTCATACGTCATTTGATATATGATTTGCATACATGTCATACTGCATACACAAATTATTATGTCATTTTGCATGGGTATGATGAGAGGAGGGGGAAGATGTGATATTTGTGACTTTGGGTCACCAGTGGTTTGGCACCACCAGTGGTTTGGTACCACAGTTAATATTCATGACTTTGGGTCACCAGAGGTTTGGCACCTCATAGCGACTCGTCCCAGTGGCTTCACACCACAGTGGGTTGGCCCCACATTTGATAAACGGATTATCGCCATGATTTGGTATCACAACGTGGGTTGGCCCCACATGGATTATTCGTGACTTTGGGTCACCGGTGGTTTGGCACCACATTATATTGATATCGGTGACTTTGGGTCACGGTGGTTTAGCACCACCGGTGGTTTGGTACCACACGGGGTAGAATCGGGAGTTTGGATGGTTAGGTTTTGGGTTGCATGACATGCATATTTTCATATGAAATTGTGTAAGGGTTTAGCACCCGTTGGATGGGGATTTACACACTGAGTCTCGATGACTCACCCTTAGTTAAATTTTACAGGTAATCATTAGATCATGGATTTGGGAGCTGAGGTGGACTCGTGGAGGCCATACATATGTTTACTCGTAAATTCGTTTCTTTTATTTGGACTTATTTTTATTTGGGTTTTGTTATGTAATAAGGCCTTGGGTATTTTACTTGGTTTGACTTTCAATTTGGTTCTTGCTTATTATTAAATGATCAATATAGGATTTTCCTAAAATGATAATAAATCGTTTCTTATTCAAAATTACTTAAACTCAATTTTTCACAACAACTATAAAGAATACAAGCTTTTTAATGAATGCACAGTATTTAGACATTCCTTTCATGTGACATGCCAGATCCGGTCGTAATGTTTAGGCCGGGTTTGGGGTGTTACATGCCAGATTCGGTCATGGCGTATTGACCGGGTTTGGGGTGTTACAGTTACATATGAACATGAAATGTATTAAATTGATGATTAAATTTATTTATTAGATCCAGAAAATTCAAATACGAAGCTAGATCGAGGAAAAGAAAAAGTTCGGGATTAGTAGATTTTTGTGTACGAACAAGTATAGAGGTAAGTTCATGTAACTTGAATTATATTCTTAAATGCTTGAAATATATTTTTATTGATGTGAATATGATTTGGATGTTTGTTGTATGATAATTGGTGAAGTATTGATATTCTTGATGAAAAGGGAAAATAAATCCCGGTTGAATGAAAGGAAAATTCGATGGATATCTGAAAAGGAATTGACGGTAAAAAAGATCCAGCCCGAACGGGTGATCCTATCCCGATATAGCCCTCCCAAAGAATATGTAGAAAATGAATTTAGCCCGGATGGGTAATCCGAATTAGGGTCTGGATTTAGCGTGGGCTGGTAATTCAGATCCAAGCTCATTAGAGTAATTGTCATTGCATGGGGATTTAGCTTGGACTGGTAATCCCGACAATACTCTATGAGTTTATATTACAGGGGATTTAGCTTGGACTGGTAATCCCACTGTAGGGATGAAGTTCGCGGGATTGTGCTATTTGAAATGGAAATGTGCGCACATGAATATGAATTGACAGACCCAAATTTGTACACTAAAGTGTACCTCTGAAAGTCCATCGAAATTCAGAGAAATTTAACGGGATAAATATGGAAAAATAACAAGGGAATGGAAATCATGGTATTGATAAGCTAATCAATCATGGTATATATTATTGATACATGGAAATTATTGGACTAACTTGAATGCTGAGTTTGTGCATGTTAGGGTAATAATGCATTGAATGGATGTATGAATGTTTATTGCATTGTATTAAAAATATTAGGTAAGTATAATTCTTGTTACATGAGCTTACTAAGCACAAAGTGCTTACCCTGTTTCCTTTTCCCCTGTTTTGTAGTGTTAAGAGCTCGGAGGTCAGATTCAGTCGGAGACACATCAAACTATCAACCTCAAGATTTCAGTATATAAATAAACTTTATTTTGGGAATCAATGGCATCTATAAGCTAATAAAGTAAATGTTAATGTGAAATGAATGTAAGGCTAGCCATTGGTAGGGCTAACAAATCTTGGTTTTGGTATATGATGAGGTTATCTTATGGATATGATTGAATCTATCTTGAAAATATGTTGAAATGGATTGGTTGGTTTGGATTGGCCTCGGTTTAAAATTGCAGGGAAGGTTAGATATTTATAAAGGGGTTATATTGAGTTCATGAAAAAAAAACTTTGGGATTTTGTGAAAAATTTTCTTATGGTTTCGATTTAATTTCGGTTTGGTCTCGATGTATGTTTTGGGCTTCGGAGGCCCATCTAAGGGACGTCATGACATGTTTCGGTAAATGAATAGTATTTAACTCGTAATAATGGAAAATTAATTCTGTAAACTCCGGTAATGCGTCGTACCCTATTCCGGCGGCGAATGCAGGTAGGGGGTATTACAAATAAAACAAAAGAAAATATTAATGTTGACAGGAAAGAAAATAATAAAGAAAAGAAAGTGAGTGGGGAGGGGGAGAATGTTTTTCTTCTTCTTTGTTACTGCCGAAAAACCATTGAAGGTTTAAGGGAAAAGCTTGGTTATTTTATTTGCTATCTTTGAATGCATGTAAGTATTTCTCAAAGGGATTTTCATTTTGATTATATTTTTGGGTTGGGAATAGATTAATTTAGCTAATCCTTATGCTAGAATGGAGAAATTTTGGAAGTAGTGGATAATGCCATGATGTAGTTTAAATTTTCTTTTGGATTTAATGGTGAGCTTAAATGCATGGATATTTTTGGGAAAAACTTGTTAAGGATAATCTTATAATTTGCACATTGGGGATATATAGAATAATGAGATTGAGCTTAAGGTTGTTGGGAGAAATTTGGCATGCAAAGGCTATTTTTCTTTGAATGTTTATAAGCTGGAAAAAAATAATTAAATGAAGTAGAGATGTTAATTTCAATTGTCATTTTAATGTGATTGTATGATGATTTTGAATGGAATTGATGGATAAGGATGTAGCTGCTGTTAAATTGTAGATGGCATGGTAATGAGTGATACATTCCAAGAGTATAAGAACTGTTTGGGAATTAGATATATATTTATGTAAATAAATATACTCGGTTATATGAGGACATTATTCTAGACATTGGATGTCTAGTTATATTTGTAGCAAGGATTAAGTTGATTGAATAACAATTGTTAATGGTTAAATGTGTAACTATAATTATTGAGTAATTTATTTAATTAAATTAATATTTCTAGATCGAGAAACAAGAGCTTCATTTGCCAATCGTGGAAAAGAGAAATGTTGGAAAATATGGACATCACATATATAATAAGGGTAATTACATGTTATTATTTATTATCATGATAGGTTAGCCCAAATTAAAAGTGATCTAATTTGGTTAAAGTTTTATTGGGCTTTAATTATTAAATAAAGTATAGGTCAAATATATATAGATACACTAGTAATTGAGTTCTAATCAAGTTCTAATTAATGATGGGCTAATTAGGAATTAGAACTAATATGCCAAGGTTATAAATATTATGGGTTATGGTCCCAAATTTACACAACAATATATCTTTTCTAATATCCCATCCTTAGGAAAGAGAGAGCAAATATTCTCTAAATTTCTTGTGTGCTAATTTGGAAGATCAAATCCCCAAGATCCAGAAAAATTTCAAGGAATTCAAGGATTCAGGTACGCTTCCACATCTAGTTTTATTCTTGATTTATTCTTGATAATTTGACATGATAGATCTTGGTTTATTAAGTTTTATTTTACAAATCTGACAAGTGGCACCCGAACTTTATCATGTTTGAATCATTGAGAATGAATTGATTCTTTATTATTTTTGGATTGATTCGTTTTTCTTTTTTAATTTTATGAATTTGATATTTTAATTATATATTATATTGAATCTTTGATATTCTGATAAATTTTTGGGTTTTGATTCTTTAAATAAAGTTTTAGGGTTTTATAAATATAATCTAGTTTAATATTTGCATATGCTATTGAAATATGAAAGTTTATTTATTTATAATCAATTGATAAAATTGATTTGTAAGATTTCTTTCTCTTCTTTTCACACAATTATTTTACAAATTTTGCTTAAAGTCATTATCAAATTAAAGTTACATACTTACAATTTTTGCAATTGAAGAATTCCAATTGAATTGTATAATTGGTTTTGAAAGTTAATTCACTTGATAATCGAATAAATGAATGTTGGTAAGTTTTTTTTCGCACTATTTGTTTTAAATTTTACATTTGTGGTTGAATATATATGGAATTATCATCTTTTGTCTTTATTCATGATGAATTATATTCACCATTGAATTCAATTCATATATCTGAATGATTACTTTTGGTTTCATTATAATTATTTTATATAAGTTTTAGTCCTTATGAAACACGATTAAAATTAAAATATTTGGAATTTTTTTAAATATGGTGGCTATGAATTTTCATAAGTAGTTGCTTATATAAATGCTTTTATATAATTTGAGATTCTTTTATATTTAGTGGCTATGGATTTTTTTAAGTATTTGTGCGTATAAAGAAGTTCTATGATAATGTCTTTAGTTATAAATTTGAGTTTACATGAAATATGTAAGGCAAGCCGATTATTTTTATATTATTATAATTGTGTGTATATATTATGTGTATATATATTATATGCATATCAATGACTTTGAGGATTAATGCATGATTATAGTTTATGTGAATCGGTGTTTATAACCATTATTCAATAAGATATCTGTCGAAACCATTTTAAAATTTTGGCAAATGGGGTCGACTTTTAAAAATGAAAATGGGAGTCGCCACCAATCATTTTTTACTTAGGTGTGATTGGATCACCTTGTAAAACGTTTTGTTTTAAAATATTTAATTTTGGTCTACGAAAAATAAGAAAACGAGTTCGGGAGTCGGTTACGTACGAGGAAAGGTTAGCACCCTCGTAACGCCCAAAAAATTGGTACCTAATCAATAAAATCGTTTCCAAATGTTTGAAGTTTAAAAGTATTCAAAAATATGATTTCTTAAAAAACTTTGAGCCATTTAAGCTAAAACTTGAGATTTCTTTATTCCGATGGAATATAAACATCACATCCAGTACTTTAGGACATGATATTTAAGAACCTTCATAATCAAAATCATCTCATGACTTACAAAACTTGTAAAAGGGTATTTAGTTATTTAACCAAACGGAAAATCGCAACTCAGTACGTTAGGGTACTATTTCCCGAATTTCTAAATAACAAAACATTGCCTTATTTAAAAAAAAATTGAATAAAATATTAATTTTGCAAAAATGTATTTTATTTTAAACAATAATCATGTGACAATATTGCATTTATATACTATCAAACATAGATAAAAAAATATAACATACTAACATTTAAGATAGGCAATAATAATACATAATTAGACAAATAATAATTCCTATACTAAAGTAATATATAATGAAGCATAGACAAATATAATAAAAATAAAGTCAACTATGAACATATTTCATGCAAATTTGAATAAATATAAAAAAAGACATACATATAAACAATATAAACAATATAAAAAATATGTACTGATTTTTAATAATATAAAAATTATTGTAAATAGAATATATTATAAATAATTTTAATTAAATATACGATATAATATAATATTATATAGTATAAAAATTTTAAAACATATAATATAGTATATAAATACTAAAATAATTTTGTAAATAAAATATAATTAAAATAAAATAATAATATAATAATAATTTGAAATCCATAATATAATAATATGCTAATTTATATAATATAAATAATAAGTAACAATAATTTATATAATATGAATAATAAATACATAAATAATCTGGGGGTTTAATTATAATAAAAGTAAACTATCAGGGTTAATTTTATAAAAATAAAATTGTGAATCAGACTAATTTAAAAACAATAAAATTGCAGAAGGACTAAATAAATAAATAGACCATTAAAAAAAGACGCGGATCCTTGTCGGGTCATCGGGTCGACGCGCGGATCCTGTGGCCCAAAACATTGTCATTTCCTTTTATCTATAAAAGTTAATTTTATTAAAAAAATCATTTGGGTCTGGGATTTTTAAAAAAAAATTTAAAAACCTCTGAAAATCCCTTTTTTCCTCTCCGGATAGTGGTCGTCGGATACCTGGGCAGGCGCCTCACGTGCCTCCGTGGCTGGTGGCCGGAGGTCTGAAACCTCCAAATTTGTCTCCTCCGAAAGGTAAACCTCTTTCCCTTTATACTTTTTCTTTGACAAAAAGTGGTTATACGGGCAATACGTAAAAGAAATAAATAATAAAAGAATAAAAGAATGAGACTTCAAAGAATGACCTTTATAAAACCTCTGTTTTTATTGATTTCTGTTTTCTGCAAATATCAATTTCTCTATATATTTTGAATCGCTCTCTTTGTATATCTATTTTTTTCTCTCTGTTTGTATTTTTTTCACTATCTAACATCTCTGTTTATCCGTGTGTCCATTATAGATTTTTCGAAGGGGTTTTATACCCCAAAAACAAAATAAAGAAGGAAAACATATCTTTCCATATCTATTCTTTCCTTTTTTGCTGCGGCTTGTTTCCTTTTCACGCAGTTGATGACGACGATTTCACAGTGAGGACCAGGGGCGAGAATGGCGGCGCTATCGAGGGGATTATGGTAGCTACGAAGGTGTGACGATCGGACTCCAGCTGCAACGATTAGGCTCCAGATATTGCGGCGTGGCGATTGGCTTTCTGACCCTTACGGCACGACTGGAAACCTAGGGTTTCAGGGTTTCCAGTTTCTGAAACAAATTTTAGGCCATCAAGTTTTGGCTATAGGTTGGGCTAAGGGTGAAATGGGTATTGGTCTTAGGTCCGGGTTAATCTGTTTAGGATTGGGTCTGGTGTAATGGGCCAATATTTGGGCTTGTTTGATTTTGTTAAATGGACTGTATAAAGTTGGTCATTTATTTTATATTTTGTTTCTGTTTTGGTTAGCTTTTATGGGCTCGGGCAAAATGGGTTACTACTGCTGCCCTTCTTTGCTCATTATTGTGAAACAAGAATAGAGCAAAGATTATAAAAGGACCAATTTTGACCGGTCTTTGGTAGAGCCTTGGCTTCTTGGTCTTCTTCAAATGGCTTCTAACTCAACTGCAACTCTAGAGAGATAAAGCTGAAAGTGCTTTTGATCTGCTTCCAGCAACTTTAGGAAGATGAGATCTTCTATCTTCAATCTACTCCCTACAACTTGAGGGAGATAAGACTGAAAATGTCTTTTGATCTGCTTCCTGCAACTTCAGGAAGATGAGATCTTTTATTTTCGATTTGCTTCACTGCAACATCAGGGAGATAAAATCTTCTATCTTTAGTCTACTCCGCTGCAACTTCAGAGAGATAAGACTAAAAATGTCTTCTGATCTGCTTCCTGCAACTTCAGGAAGATAAGACCTTCTTTCTTCAATCTACTCCGCTGCAACTTTAGGGAGATAAGATCGAAAATGTCATTTGATTTGCTTCCTGCAACTTCAGGAAGATGAGATCTTCTGACTTCAATCTACCTGCTACAACTTTAGGGAGATAAGACTGAAAATGTCTTTTGATCTGCTTCTTGCAACTTCAGAAAGATGAGATCTTCTATTTTCAATTTACTCCGCTACAACTTTAAGGAGATAAGACTGAAAATGTCTTTTGATCTGCTTCCTGCAACTTCAGGAAGATGAGATCTTCTTTCTTCAATCTACCCGCTACAACTTTAGGGAGATAAGACTGAAAATGTCTTTTGATATGCTTCCTGCAACTTCAGGAAGATGAGATCTTCTATTTTCGATTTTCTCCACTGCAACATCAGGGAGATAAAATCTTCTATTTTTAATCTGCTCCGCTACAACTTTAGGGAGATAAGACTGAAAGTTTCTTTTGATTTGCTTCCTGCAACTTCAGGAAGATAAGATCTGAAACTTCACCGATATCGCTACACCGTCTACTGAAGGACATGTCCTGTAGGCTAGGTTTCATGTGTAATGAGTGACATGAATGCAACATGTCATTGATAAACCGTAAAAGTAACATATTTTAACCCCATATTTAGTATGCTTTTGGATGATTTAGCCCTCAATTTATGTAAAAAGGTGCTCTTAATCCTTTCTTTTCATGTCTTATACTCAGGAGAACACCTAAGGATAAAAAGAACATAAAACGGGCTTAAAACGAACCAAATTGGGCCAACCCAAGAAGTCGACACGGCCTGGGCTTTATTCCACACGGCCATGCCTTGTTATCCACCTAGAACACGGCCTGTCACCAATTCACAAGGCCGTGTCTCGTCGACAAAAAGCCCAACACGGCCTACCCCCGATCTACATGGCTGTGCCCCAATTGATAGACCCGAAGCATGACATGACCCTCGACTTGCATGGGCGTGCCACGACCGTGCCTAAATCAACAGAATAGAGACACGGGCTGAGCCTCAATTTACACAGGCGTGTCAAGGCCGTGCCCCTGCCACGGGAAAGAGCAATTTCACTCGGAATTGGATGCTTGGAGCCCAAGAAACGCAATCCTAAGTCCACCCAAACACTTAAGATGAATTTCACTTGAATTACGAGTACTTAGGAGCCAAGTAAAGCATCCCAAACGTCTATATAAACAATCCAAGGCAGCAATTCAAGATTATGAGGTTTTAGCAGAGTTTTTTGCCAGAGCTTTACTCGTTTAGGGAATTACTCGAAGATAGCCAGTTGATCCATCTCAAAGAATCGAAATTCTACTCAAGACGAAGGATCTCTCCTTCAATTCCTTTAGGGGGTTATAGGGATTTCTTATGTTTTGTTTTATCTTTTCTCTTGAGATGTTTTCTTATTTTATTATGAACTAAACCCCTCAGATACCTGAAGGGGATGAAACCTATAATGGATTTTGTTATTTGATTTATTGGTTTGTATTATAAATACTTTGTTTGTTCTTAATTATGTGGCTTACTTTAATCTGATGTGCTTAGGTGGAGGAGGAATAGACCCTGCTTAAGAGTAGATCTAGCATAATTAAGCGGAGTTGATCGGGTACCTAGAGATAGGGTTACGAGATTTTTCTGGATTAGGGTGAAACCTAATATGGGATTCTATTGATCGATTTACTGCTTCCTTAGGGGGTTATTATAAGAGAACGAGAGTTCCACTAATTAACCTAAGGTTAGGCGTTATTCGCCGAGAGAATGTTTAATATAGGTTAGGAGTCTCATGGATCAAGCTAAGTAAAAGAAATCATATGAATTGAAAGTTAGATAATAAGAGAAGTCATAGGTGGATTCTTCCGAGGGTATCATCTTTATCAACCGAGTTTTCCAAAGTCTTTTCCAGTTTATTCTTTTGTCTTTGCATTTAGTTTAAGTATTTCATTAGTCTTAGATAAGTTAATTAATCACTCCATATTTAAGGCTAAATAATAGGAAGAAAGTGAGTAGTAGTACTTTTAGGTTCCTTGGGTTCGATAAGATATTCTTGCTTGAGCTATACTCTTGCTCGATAGGTGCGCTTGCCTCTATCATTGTCATGATCGATCTCTGAGTTCGATCACTCTTTTATTAATATTAAAACTAGACTATTTTGCGTTGATCAAGTTTTTGGCGCCATTCTTGAGGAATTCTAAAATATTACGAAAGCTCTATTTTTATTACTTTAGCCATTATTTCTAATTTTTATTAAATTTCTAATTTTACTAATCCTCTTTCTTTATTAAACTTGCAAGGTACCTCTAGTTTATGACTAGAAGAAACCCTAGAGGACCATTAGAATACAATTTGTGATATTGAAGCTACCGCTTCATGAAATCGCAGAGAAACTAGGCGAGCTCTAGGCTACCAAAGAGAAGAACAAAAAAGCAGATCCAATCCTCTTGAAGGGATGGTAGAAAATAATCCGCTTTGATGCGCAAGATCAGAATGCTCTGCGTACTATGTATGATTATGCTAAACCTAATTTGACAGAGCGAGAATCTAGTATTGTTAGGCCTGTTATAGCTGCTAATAATTTTGAATGAAAACCTAACACAATACAAATGATTCAACTATTTGTTCAATTTGATGGATTGCAGGACAAAGATCCAAATACTCATATAGCTAATTTCTTAGAGTTCTGTGATACTTTTAAAATAAATGGTGTTTACGATGATGCCATACGTCTTGATTATTTCCTTTTCATTAAGGAATAAAGCAAAGCGATGGTTGAACTTCGTTACCACGAGGTCAATCACAACATGGGACAAATGATGAAAAATTTATTTTAAAGTATTTTCCACCACCAAAATGGCCAAATTTAGGAATGACATATCTTCTTTTGTGCGAATGATGTAGAAACATTATATGATGCATGGGAAAGATACAAGGATCTCTAAGGAGATGCCCACACCACGGATTACCTTTGTGGCTTCAAGTCCAAACTTTCTACAATGGTGTGAATTCTTCAACAAGGCAAATGATTGATTCATCGGTAGGTGGAACTTTGAACAACAAAACTCCTGAAGCGGCCTACGATTTTATTGAGGAGATGTCATTGAACACTTATCAATGGCAAATCACAAGGGCAAAGCCGACAAAATCAGTCGGAGTTTTTAACATAGACGCAGTGACAATGCTATCAACACAGGTGGAGTTAATGAATAAAAAGCTTGATAATTTATGTTCTTCGCAGGTACATCCAGTAATGCAATGCGAAGCAAGTGGGAATGTGGCGAATGCTGAGTACCCACCCTACCAACCAGGAGCAGAAAACGAGCAGACAAACTATATAGGTAACAATTACAGATCCAATAATAGTCCTTATAGTAATACTTATAACCCAGGTTGGAGGAACCACCCAAATTTTTCGTGGGGAGGACAAGGAAATCAAGGAATTCAAAGGCAGCAACCTCCTCCAAATTATCAAAATCAGCCCTACCCACAGGAAAGAAAATCAAGCCTTGAAGAGATGCTGACAAAATTCATGGCAGCCACAGAATCTCGTCTTCAAAAAATTGATACAAACCTTGATGAACAACAGAAGTCGATGAAAGGACTCGAGAATCAAGTTGGAGAACTTACTAGGTCAGTGGGACACCTCACAAAGCTAATTTCTGAACGCCAACAAGGACGTCTACCAAGCAACACAGAAATAAACCCAAAAGAGCAAATCCAAGCCATTACAACTCAAGAGGGTACAGAAGTAGATAGACCCACATCAGTGCAAGAAAGCAAGGATAAGACCGAGGTAGCTCAAGAAAAGCCAAAACTAGTAATCAAAGAATACCAATCTCACATACCTTATCTCGAAGCATTGAAAAAAGATGATTCAGAGGAACAATTCGATAAGTTTCTAAAACTCTTGAAGAGACTACATATTAACTTACCTCTTCTTGAAGCTCTTTTTTAGATGCCCGATGCAAGGAAATTCTTAAGCAAGCTCTTGACAAAAAAATGCAAAATAGATGAAGAGCACCATGTGGAATTAAACGCAACATGCTCAGCAATGCTACAGAACAAGCTACCACAAAAACTAAAAGATCCAGGAAGTTTTACAATTCCATGCTTAATTGGTAGTTTGACTATTGATAATCGTTAATGATTTAGGGCAAGTATAAATGTTATGCCTTATGCCTTTGTTTAAACGATTAGGTCTAGGAAGTCCAAACAAACTAGGATGAGTATTCAACTAGGTGATAAAGCTGTTAGAATCCCTAAGGGCATTATTGAAGATGTTTTAGTCAAAATCGATAAATTTGTTTTCCCAGTAGACTTTGTTGTTTTAGACATGGATGAGGAGAATTCAATCCCTTGATTTTAGGAAGGCCTTTTCTAGCAACTGCTAGAACTAAGATTGATGTTGCCACAGGAGAACTCATACTTCTCATGGGAGATGAATCAATAAATCTTCAAGCTCTCAACTCATCCAGAGCCATGAATGATGAAGGTACAGAAATTTCTCTAGTCAATAATCAAATTTTTCAACCTCATTACAGGAAACACCATACGACATCAAATCTGAGTCAAACCATAGCATCTTAGTCAACACAGAAGAATCACGTACACTTAAAGTCGACAAATTAGAAGAGCAGATGACATAAGCAAAGACGGATCCACACAAAGTAAAGTCGGAGGTACCGAAATGTAACATCCAAGGTTTAGGGGCTATGCGGTTGAGTATAATTTAGGTGTTGGAAGGTTTTGGGTGTGCTTGGATGTGTTTAGAGGATTTAAGAATGCTTGGATGAAAGGGACATCGAATCACTTTAAAATAAAAGATGAGGTACACGTGAAGGTGGACTGACAAATCTTCCCCCACAACATAGGTCGATGTAAGCAATCCAATATTCATAAATTCCAAGGTAAACAATTCTTTGGGTATTCACCTTAGGCCATTGGTTGTGTTTTGGTGTTGACCAATGTTGATTATGGTGTAGGCAAATCGCGAAGCAAAGGGAAGCCTTGGGATCTCGATATTTGGTAAGGATGTTAATACCCCAATTTTTTCATGAAATAAGAACTACAAACATGATGACATGTGGATTGGGAAGATATTCAAATCTTTAAACCTCCTTGAAATCTTCAACACAAGAATCGCAGTGATATAAGTCTAAGGGCCACCTTTATTTAAAGTATTCTATTTACGATTATCGAAGTTTATATTATACTTAGATATATTTTCTTCAAATGATTTATAATATAATAAATTATAATAAAGTTTTAATTCACGTATTTTATATCGAGCTTATATTATTAAATAATTTTAATGGACACTCTCTCGAAGCAAGTTTTATTCTAAAGTCAAAGATTTTCCAACCGTTTTCATGATGACATACGAGATCCGGTCGGGGCTTATGGGCGGGTTTGGGGATGTTACGAAATCTTCCCCACAACACGTCGATGTAAACAATCCAATATTCATCACAGACATGAGGAAGATATTCAAACCTTTAAACCTCCTTGAAATCTTCAACACAAGAATAGTCTAGCTCAAGACTATCTTTGGGAGGCAACCGAGATTTTCTTCAAATGATTTATAATATAATAAATTATAATAAAGTTTTAATTCACGTATTTTATATCGAGCTTATATTATTAAATAATTTTAATGACACACTCTCTCCGTGGTTAACAAAATTTTCTATAAGCAGCGCTTTTCGGGAGGCAACCCACCCACACTAACAATTTTATTTTCAGTTTTTTTCTTTCCATCTTTCTATCCTAATTATTTCATTGAAAACTAACATAAAAGTGTAGATTTCCAGGCTACACGGCCGTGGCCGTGGCCGTGTGGACCACTAGAACTACCACACTGATAGAGCAGAGCCGTGCAAGTCAGTCCAACCACCCCCCACCAACATCACGAATCCAACCACCCATAGGACGGGCACAGACAAAAATAGCACGGTCGTGCCTCACAGTCGTGCTAAGATACTGACTTATTTAGCACGGGCAGACCACGCCTGTGCATTCCAACCGTGCTCCTACACTGGCTTTTTAGGAACGGGCGTGTAAACCAACAAAACGGGTGTGGAAGGACAACACACCCCACAACACGGCCGTGCAACACGGTCGTGTGAATCGACAAACCCTCAGTACACGGGTGTGGGAACGTGCCAGATTTGAAATCCTATTTAAATCCCCATAGTCCATCCTCTTTGTCCCATCTTCTTTCTTATTCCTTCTTTCTCTTTTCTTTCAAATTTTTCTCCTATTCATAGAAAAGATCCAAGACACTTGAGCAACACAAAGATCATTTGAAGAAACGTAAGCATTATCTCCTTAGAGAGACCTCAACATGAGTTCATCTTGTGACTTCACTTAATTGACACGCCAAGGGTCTCAAAACCTTTTGGTTCTATTTTTCTTTTCTCGTTTCCTTTATTTTCCTTATCTATACTTCTTTTCTGCTTAATTTAATTTATTTCATATTAGTTTCTTGGTTTTAGGTTCTACAGTTGCTGGGAATCACACACCACGACCTTCGAGGTCACACCCACTTCACAAACCATCCAACAATAAGGACTTCTTAGTCCATTAGTCTTTTCTTTCAATTTTAGTTTTCTTATTTGTCTCATTCTTTTTATTTCCTTAATCTTTAAATTTATTATTAGTATATTATTATTATTTCTCTAGATCTTTGGCTATATTTTCACAGGCTACCCAATTTCTTCATCTAGCAAATTGCTTCTCGATAGCCACTCCACCAGGCCCATAGAAAACACCATCACCGCCACCAAAGACACCCGAGATCATCCAGATTTCAGGAAGTATTACTTTCCCCACATATCTTCTTGATTTGGCACATAAATTTCATTATCTATCTTTGCACATTGATGACAATGTACATCTTAAGTGTGGGGGTAATAATGTCTAACTTTTTGCATAATTCTCAAAACCCTGAAATTAGTCTTGATCTTAAGTATTATTCTCATAATATTAATTAGGATGAAATTTCTAATGATTTATGATTTTTATTGATATGTTTTAGAACAAATCGTAGTTAATTGTGCATTGATGATTTAATTTGAAGAATATTAGAGAATCAAGCATGATAAGTCTAATTTTCAAAAATAAAAATTGATAGGTTGTTGAACTAAATCTGAGTATTACTTTGAAATTTGAAATCTATAGGGATTGATGTCAAAAACACCCATAATTTCTATGAGATATTGAGCCTTATAGAGCATATATTATTTTTCATACTCACTTTTATTGATATTGAGTGTGTCAACTTTGAACTGTTATTCTAGAACTTGCCTCGTTTATGCATGTCGAGACCACAATAATGATTTGATATTAGATGATAAAGGCACCTAGGTTTTAACCCGTTCACTCCACTAAAAAGCCTACCTACACAAATTAACCCCTAGTGAACCCCGTTGAATCCTAATAACCTTTTTATTGACTCACCCACTAATATTAACGCAAAACCCCTTTGTATTTGTTATCAACATTCTTTTGACTACCCCTCTATCGAGAATTGACTTGATCAATTCCCAAATTAGGTTATTTCAATTATCAAAGTTCCTTCTATTAAGTTTTACTTAGTTTGTTCTTAAAAAAAATCCTAGTTTATTCAATAAAAGAGCTTAGAGCAATTAAACTCCAATTATTGAAGAAAAAGCTCGTATTAAAGTATTATCAAATTTTAAAGTGAAGAAAATACTCTTTATTATAGAGTAATTATCAATAGTGGTATTATTACTTTTCATTCGATGTAAATATTCATATTTAGTTCATTATTTTTTTGATTAGGTAATTAGTCAATTCAATCTCGATTTTAACTCTCTAATTCAGCCTTTATCCACACCTTTTAACCCAAGCCCCGTTACAACCCTAATAAAGACCTTTCGATCTGTTTATCATCTCATATACAGTGGTGGAGATTTGATTTTTAGGCAAGCCTACGGGATTAGCTTTTCAGGTTCGACTTTTGAGTGTTTTTTTTTTGTTATCCTTAAGCACTTTGAGTGCTTTAAGTGAATCTTTAGTGAGGATGTCAAACCTTGTCGGTTTTGAATCAAAGGTAATTATTTAAATAAGGGGAGACACCTATGTTTTCATGCTACAAAATCATGGCTTATCTCGTTTGAATCTTTAGGGCACTTCGAACTAAATGATCCATGTATAAATTATCTATCAATTATGATGAGACATTGTCGATAGGAATTATGAATTATGGAAAGTTCTTTTTAATTGTAAGTTGAGAATTTTGCTTGAGGACAAGCAAAAGCTTAAGTGTGGGGGTATTTGATAAACCGTAAAAGTAATATATTTTAACCCCATATTTAGTATGCTTTTGGATGATTTAGCCCTTAATTTATGTAAAAATGTGCTCTTAATCCTTTCTTTTCATGTCTTATACACAGGAGAACACCTAAGGATAAAAAAAATGTAAAACGGGCTTAATATGGACCAAATTGGGCCAACCCAAGAAGTCGACACGGCCTGGGCTTTATTCCATACGACCGTGCCTTGTTATCCACCTAGAACACGGCTATCACCAATTCACACGGTCATGTCTCGTCTACAAAAAGCCCAACACGGCCTATCCTCGATCTGCATGGCTATGCCCCAATTGACAAAACGAAGCACGGTCTGACCCTCGACTTGCACGGGCGTGCCATGGCCATGCCTAAATCAATAGAATAGAGACATGGGCTGAGCCTCAATTTACAGGCGTGTCAAGGCCGTGCCCCTGCCGCGGGAAAGAGCAATTTCACTCGGAATTGGATGCTTGGAGCCCAAGAAATGCAATCCTAAGTCCACTCAAACACTTAAGATGAATTTCACTTGAATTATGAGTACTTAGGAACCAAGTAAAGCATCCCAAACGTCTATATAAACAATCCAAGGCATCAATTCAAGATCATGAGGTTTTAGCAGAGTTTTTTGCCAGAGCTTTACTCGTTTAGGGAATTACTCGAAGATAGCCAGTTGATCCATCTTGAAGAGTCGGAATTCTACTCAAGACGGAGGATCTCTCCTTCAATTCCTTTAGGGGGTTATAGGATTTCTTATGTTTTGTTTTATCTTTTCTCTTGAGATGTTTTCTTATTTTATTATGAACTAAACCCCTCAGATACCTAAAGGGGATGAAACCTATGATGGATTTTGTTATTTGATTTATTGGTTTATATGATAAATACTTAGTTTGTTCTTAATTATGTGGCTTAATTTAATCGATGTGCTTAGGTGGAGGAGGAATAGACCACCTTAAGAGTAGATCTAGCATAATTAAGCGGAGTTGATCGGCGCCTAGAGATAGGGTTACAAGATTTTGTCGAATTAGGGTGAAACCTAATATGGGAGTCTATTGATCGATTCTTTGCTTCCTTAGGGGTTATTATAAGAGAACGAGAGTTCCACTAATTAACCTAAGGTTAGGCGTTATTCGCTTTGAGAGAAGGTTTAATATAGGTTAGAGAGTCTCACGGATCAAGCTAAGTAAAAGAAATCATATGAATTGAAAGTTAGATAATAAGTGAAGTCATAGGTGGATTCTTCCCTAGGGTATCGTCTTTATCAACTGAGTTTTCCAAAGTCTTTTCCCAGTTTATTCTTTTGTCTTTGCATTTAGTTTAAGTATTTCATTAGTCTTAGATAAGTTAATTAATCACTCCATATTTGAGGCTAAATAATAGGAAGAAAGTGAGTAGTAGTACTTTTAGGTTCCTTGGGTTCGATAAGATATTCTTGCCTTAGCTATACTACTGTTCGATAGGTGCGCTTGCCTCTATCGTTGTCGTAGTCAGTCTACAGGTTCGATCACTCTTTTATAAATATTAAAAATAGACTGTTTTGCAGCGATCAGTCATGAAAATGATTAGAATTAGAATGCAATGACCGGAATGAATCAAATGCACCTAATGAAATTTGCTATGATACAAAAATGTTATGAGTATGATTCCTACTCTAGGTGTTATCACTCATTTGTTCTTCATTTTTGTTAATTAATCACGTTTTGCTTAACCAGCTTGTCCCAATGTAATTTTCGAGTCGACTTTGCTTGGATCCTGAGAACATAAGGCTTGTACCATCCTACCACATTGAGAGTCAAAACTCTTTTAATCTGACCCATCTGTAAATTTTAGGGTATAGGGTTTATTTCGAATTCAACCTATTCCACCACAATTCAGGGCTTCTTAGTTCATCGCACCACCCCAAGTATTATGATCTGATGACATCACTTCCACTTATCAATTGGACAAAGAATTTAGAGAAATAGTCTCTATCTAGACTCCTCTTTCTCAAATATTTCTATGTACATGGAAATTTTAAACAATTGTCCTGTTTTGGCTCCTTGTCTTATCTAGAAATTTCAAAAGTAATATATAAAACTTATTTTTGTGAAATTATTAGTTCATCAATCATTATTTCAATGCAACACATTTATGAATAATGGGTAACAAATAAATTGATCTCAAAAGAAGGATTAAAATTTGAATAAATTTGTAAAAAGAATACAAAGAAAAATTAACTGGAACATATTCTTGAGAAGAAAAAGAATCCAAAAATAGTAAAATGAATAGGAAAAAAATTAGATGCCCTAAATATCACCGATTGAGCTTCCATATACAAACTTTATGGAGACTACCTTGAGTTCAACATGTGTTTAGAAGACCCAAAGTATTTTGTTGATGCCCCAATATTCGACATTCTTTCTTTCATTGTCGTTTTAAGTGTAGTGAGATGACTACGTGTCTATTCAGAATTTGAGTTGCCCTTTTCGGATTTTCAACTCAAAACCCCTTTGGTCTCAAGGCGCCCTTTGCGGGTTTTCGCCTTGCCCTTTCCCTTTTTTTTTTTTGAGAAATCAAAGCGCCCTTTTCGGGTTTTCACTTTGGTTTCTTCTCCTTTTCAAGAAAAATACTTTTTTGGTCACTTTGGTTTTCGGGTAAACTTTTCCCATCCATTTTGGTCAAGATCAGTGCTCCTCAAGAGAAAGCCTTTTTCACCACATATGGTCCTTCCCAATTTAGCATCCATTTTCCTCTGAAATCCTTTTGTATGGGTAGGATCTTTTTCAATACAAGGTCCCCCTCATAAAACTCTCTTGGGCGAACTTTCTTATTATAGGCTCGCATCATTCGTTTTTGGTACATCTGACCTTGACGAATAGCCCTTAGCCTCTTTTCTTCAATTAAGTTCAACTGATCATACCGAGTCTGAATCCATTCAGCTTCATCCAGATTCATTTCTGACAAAACTCGAAGAGATGGAATTTCCACTTCAATGGGTAGAACATCCTCCATCCCATAAACCAACAAGAAAGGCATTGCCCCAATAAAGGTTCTGACAAACATCCGATAAGCATAGAGTGCAAACGGTAGTTTCTCATGCCAATCCTTATAAGTCTCAGTCATCTTCCCCACTATCTTCTTGATGTTTTTGTTAGCCGCTTCCACTGCCCCATTCATTTTTGGTCCGTATGGAGATGAATTGTGGTGTTTGATCCCAAATTGGCTACAAATTTCTACTATCGAGTTGTTGTTCAAGTTTAGCACGTTGTTCGATATGATCCTCTCAGGCATTCCATATCGATAAATAATCTCCTTCTACTACCATATGAAGCAGCCTCTACCCATTTTGTGAAGTAGTCAATTACCACGAAGATGAATCGATGCCTATTCGAAGCTTTTGGTGAGATTGGCCCAATAACATCCATGCCCCACATGGAAAAAGGCCATGAGGAAGTCATAACATGCAAAGGTGATGGAGGCACATGAATTTTTTCTCCATAAATCTAGCATTTATGACATCTCTTGGCATAGTTGATACAATCTCCTTCCACGGTAGACCAATAATATCAAAATCTCATTATCTGCCTGGCCATTATGAATCCATTAGCGTGTGTTCTACAAACGCCCTCATGAACTTCTTCAAGGATTTGTTTAGCTTCAACAGCATCAACGCATCTCAATAGTACTTGATCTTTCCTCTTTTTGTATAAGATATCTCCATCCAAGATATAATCAGAGGTCATTCTTCTTAAAGTCCTTTTCTCATTCTCAGTGGCATTCTCCGGGTATTCACGATTTTTCACGTATCGCAATACATCCTGATACCAAGGATGGTCATCTCTTTCTTCCTCTTCTATGTCATAGAAATGGGCTGGAACCTCAACGATACTCATCTAAATAGGCTTCATATCTTCTAGTCTATTTACTCTGATCATAGAAGCCAAGGTTGCCAGAGCATCTGCCATCTGATTTTCATCACGTGAAAGGTAATTGAAAGTAATGTCATCAAATTCTTCAATCAATCCTATAACTATTTTTCGATAATTAATTAGTTTGGGATCTCTTGTTTCCCACTCCCCTTTAAGCTGGTAAATTACCAAGGCAGAATCTCCGTATACTTCTAGCACTCTGATCTTGCGTTCTAAGGCTGCTCGAAGTCCCATGATGCATGCTTCATATTCTGCCATGTTATTTGTGCAATCAAAATCCAATCTGCATGTGAATGGATAATAATCACCACTAGGAGATACCAAAGTTGCCCCAATTCCATTTCCTACAGCATTCAATGCTCCATCAAAGTTTAACTTCCATGAACATTCCTCAGTATTTGCCACATACATCAGCTCCTCATTGGGAAATCAAAGTTCAAAGGTTCATAATCCTCTAAAGCTCTGCTTGCCAAAAATTTTGCTACTGTAATCCCTTTTATAGCCTTTTGGTTCACATAGACTATGTCGAATTCAGAAAATAGAATCTGCCTCCTAGCCATTCTTCCATTCAAAGCAGTGGACTTCATCATATACTTTAACAGATCAAGTTTGGAAATTAACCAGGTGGTATGATATAGCATGTACTGCCTCAACCTCCTAGTTGTCCAAATCAAGGTGCAACACAATTTCTCGATCGACGAATATCTCATTTCACAATCAGTGGACTTTTTATTGAGATAATATATCACCCTTTCTTTCCTTCCTGACTCATCGTGTTGTCCAAGCACACATCCCATGGAGTTTTTGAATACTGACAAATACAATATCAATGGTTTATCTGGATTAGGCGGAGAAAGTACTGGTGCATTTGACAAATACTGTTTGACTTTTTCAAAAGATCTCTGGCATTCATCAACCCATACACCTTGATTATGTATTTTGAGAAGACGAAATATGGGATCACATTTCTCAGTTAACTGTAAAATAAACCGAGCAATGTAATTTAACCTTCCAAGAAAACCTCAGACTTTCTTCTGAGTGCATGGTGGAGGCAACTCTTGTATAGCTTTAACTTTGTTCGAGTCAACTTCAATTCTTTTCTCATGACTACAAAACCCAGTAACTTCCCTGACCGAGCTCCAAAAGTACACTTTGCGAGTTGAGCTTTAATTGAAATTTTCTCAACCTTAGAAACAACTTCTTAAAGACATCGATGTGTTCCTTTTCTGTTCGAGCTTGGCGATCATGTCATCAACATACACCTCAATCTCCTTATGTATCAAGTTATGGAACAAAGTTACCATGGCCCTTTGATATGTTGCCTCTGCATTCTTTAGTCTGAAAGGCATTACTTTATAGCAAAAGGTACCTCATAGTGTTATGAAGGTAGTTTTCTCCATATCCTCAGGGTTCATCTTGATCTGATTGTATCCTGAAAAGCCATCCATAAAGGAAAACAAAGAAAATCCTACTGTATTATCCACCAACGTATCGATATGCGGCAAAGGGAAATTGTACTTTGGGCTAGCCTGATTTAGATCCCTATAATCTACACACATCTGGACTTTTCTGTCTTTCTTAGGGACAGGAACAATGTTGGCAACCCATTCTGAGTACTTGACCACTTGTAGAAAACTAGCATCAAACTGCTTTTAGACCTCTTCTTTTATTTTCAACACTACATCAGGTCTCATCCTTTGTAGTTTTTGCTGAACTGACTTGCAATCTTCTTTAATGGGAAGGCGATGTACCACAACATTAGTACTTAATCCAGGCATATCTTGGTATGACCATGCAAAGACATCTTTGAACTCTCGCAATAACTCAACAAGATCTTGTTTCATCTCCTTGGCTATGCGCGTCCCAATTTTCACAACCTTTCCTTCTTCCAAGGTTATGTTCTCTATTTACTCTTCATAGGGTAAGATCTGTTTCTCTTCTTGCTTCACCATTCTTAACAAATCTGGAGATAAGTCACAGCCTCGGTCATCTTCAAAGTCCCAAGATTCCTCTAAACACATCTCTTGCTCAAAATGGACCTCTGAATCCGTATTATCATTGCTCATGTCATTGATATCTAAGGACCTGTAATGGGTACGAAAGAATGTAAAAAGAACAAATGAATTTGAGGATAACTATTCACATGATATGAATGAAGAATTTGGAATAAAATTAAAAAGTCAAAAAAATGAAAGAATATTTGCTCAAATTAATTATTAAAATGTATTTTATTGAAATAACAACTTCTGAACATGAGCCTATTTCACAAAAGAAATCTTATTATTTCTAGGCTAAAAACAACAAGAGCGTTCTGAATATTACTTGTATAATTTATAAAAACTACAGGAAGTTCCTCTGCAGTCCAATTGTCCAAAACACTTCCAAGTTCATAAGGGCGAATACCTATCAGGTTTCCTTGTTCAATTCTTTCCTCATGTATGGCATTGATATGAGGACTTTCCAATAACCCTCTCTCAGGGTGAATTATCCCTCCTGACACAAAGGTCTGGGATATATGGGAGAATGTCATTGGTTCCCATTGGATTTCTTCTCCATTCAACCGGGCCCTTCTTCTCTCCTGCTTCTTATCTATATCCTTCCTTCTTTGTTTAACATCGGGCTTAAAACCCAAGCCAAAACGGTCTCTCTTTTCCTTCAGCATTGGCACTATAACTTTCCCTTGGAGATGTCTACCTAGTCCCTTCCCCGGTAAGGCTCCTCTTCCAACCATTAGCTGTAAGCCCATCCTTGTAGTCTTGGATATCCTGGGCACTAGGACTTCACTTCCTTTCGAGATGAAGGTTGCATTGACAAACTCTAAGGATCGAAAAGAACATTCAACGGCCTCCTCATTCGTCTCTACATATGGTGCATCATTAGTAATAGTCGCTATAATGTCTTTCTCTGTATTTATAGTGACTAGTCGACCATCTGTCACCAGCTTCAGCTTTTGATGAAGAGATGAAGGCACAGCCTCTGCCGAATGAATCCAAGGCCTTCCTAACAAGCAGTTATATGAGGATTTTATATCCATTACCAGAAAATCCACCTCATATGTACTCGGCCCAATCTGTAATGGTATGTCAATTCTCCCATCACCCTTCTCTCAGTACCATCAAATGCTCTCACTATGTTCTGGCATGTCTTCATGTGAGAACTATCTATCGGCAACCTCTTTAGTGTCAAAAATGAAAAGACATTCAAAGCTAATCCATTGTCAATTAGCACGCTTGGCAGAGTATATCCCATGCAACGAGTGGTGATGTGCAAGGCTTTGGCTGATCCCCTACATCCAAGTGGAATTTCATCATCACTGAAGGAAATAAAGTTGTCAGCACTTATGTTACTAACTAATCGGTCAAGCTTATTGACTGATACGTCTTTAATAACATAAGTATCATTCAGCACCATCATCAAAGCCTCACGATGAACTTCTGAACTTAAAAGTAAGGCTAACACTGAAATACGAGCTGGTTGTTTGCGCAACTGCTCCACTACATTGTATTCACTATGCTTTAAGAATTTTAAAAATTCTTTAGCCTCTTCCTCCTTCACAGGTACATTGATAAGGGTGTCAAGTCCTTTCTCTTGTTCGATTGACACATCCTTAGACTTTGCTGGTTCCTTTCTAATGTTTACTGGGTCGTAACGTCTCCCATTTCGTGTGTAGAACCCCTCTTTTGAACCTCCTTAAAAGCACTTGCTGAGATTTCCACTCCCGGTGTTGCTACGTTACAATTATAATTCCATGGTCCCATCTTCTTATCCTTGTAAGGAAAGGACACAGGTCTCTGAATTACCACTTTAGGCACGATTTGTGCTCTGACTTCTGCCCTCATCGGTCGGGTGATAATGACTCTTGAATAATTGACTTTTTGACTTGTCAACTCTCCTTCTGTTGCATGTACGTGTCCTCTCTCTGAGCCCTCTTCGTAAAAATCTAGCTCTTTATTATCCATAAGGCTCTACACCAATGTCCTAAAATCAGCACACTTTTGGATCTCATGTCCCTCAGCTTCATGGAACTCACAGTAGTTTCTTAGTTCTTCACTTCTTCCCTCGAGACTTGATTTTATTAATCCCCTTCTTGTCATTTCTCTCCAAATTATTTTTAACGGGGTTTTCACTTCCGAGATATCCCCTTTAGTCCTTCTTATCAGATTTTCCCCAATCGCGTTTACTCCTTATCTCCATGATTGGGCAGTGGGTTCTCCGCATTGGGTGTATCATCCAGCTTGACAACTCCCAACTTAAGAAGTTTCTCAACTACCCTTTTAAAGGCAGTATAGTTTTCTATTGAATGCCCAATTACTTCTGAATGGTAATCACATTGGGCATTTGAGTCATACCATTTAGGATACGGGGGTTGTAATGGCTGTAGATAGAATGGGGACACTACGCGTTCCTCTAATAAAGTATAATCAGCTCCTTATACGTCATCAGGATTGGCGTAAATTGGATCTTTTTAGTATTTTGTCTAGGACCTGATTCTTTTCTTGTAGACCCCTGTTTCCCGGCAGTAACGACATTAGGCTGACTAACAGTAACTATCTTTGAGTTCTCTTTGTTATACGTGATCGTATTGTTTACCTCATTATATTTTTTCCTAGGAGCAGATCTCCTAGTGGTTTCTCCTACTTCAATCTTACCACTCCTTATGGCATTTTCGATCATTTCCCCTACCATAACTATATCTGTGAATCTCTTGGTGGTGCTTCCTATCATATGGGTGATAAATGGCGCTTTTAGAGTGTTGATGAACAACATAGTGGTTTCCTTTTCCAAGAGAGGTGGTTGAACTTGCATAGCTATTTCCCTCCATCTCTGCGCGTATTGCCTGAAACTCTCGTTTGATTTCTTTTCCATATTTTACAACATGATTCAGTCAGGCGTCATATCTGTGACATGATTGTATTGCCTCATAAAGGCTTGGGCCAAGTCCCTCCAAGAGCTAATGTTAGTGCGGCTGAGTTGGTTGTACCATATAGATGCTATCTGTCAAACTATCCTGGAAACAATGAATCAGAAGTTGATCAGTGTTCACATAGCCTATCATACATCTACAAAACATCGTGATGTGGGCTTCAGGACAAGTAGTTCCATTGTACTTCTCAAACTCTAGCATCTTAAATTTGTGAGGAAGCACCAAATCTGGGACCAGACTCAAGTCCTTGGCGTCAATACCATGATGATGGTCAGTATTCTCCAAAGCCTTGAATTTTTCCTCCAACCACCTATAGCGATCCTCCAACTGTTTTGCAGATTCAGCTCTAACCCCCTCTCTTCCTGCCGTGTCTAAGTCAGGGACAATAGGATTAGCGGGGTTGTCCCCTGGATTGGATCCCATGCCCACTTGGAAATTTGTAGGCACTCTAGTGTCAGCTTGCCCTTGCTGAGGCCTGATTGTGACGGATGGCCTTCTGGGATATTCTTCGTGTTATGTTTGCACATGTGTTGGAGTGAATCCTCTAGAAAAATCCTCATTATCTTCAGCATTGACTATGGGACCTTTTGCTTTGTCCATTATCCCACTCATCATCTGGGCCATTTGGGCCATCATGTTCTTTTGTGTTTCCAACATCTGGTCCCTCATCTCTTGTTGGAGTTTTGCCATCTGCTCTTGCATCTGGTCTTGCATTTCTCTCTGGAATTGTTCCATCCTTTGGTTAATTTTCCTTGACTTTGCTCGTGTACCGTAAGGGTGTTTAGCTTCTAGATTTTCTTTCTCTCTCTCTCCTATAATTTAAACTAATTAGACTCTTTCTAAATATTTGAATGCATATAATGTTATGTAATGCAAATGCATAAAAGCAAAGAAGGCATCGATTCTGATTCAACTTCATTTTAGAAAACTTTATTAGAAAACAAATTGTTTTACATAAAGCAGATTACAAATAAGCTTTCGCCTAAGTCCTAATGTCTTAATTTTCCCTAATAACGAAACTAGCTCTTGACTATGATCTGACTGTAGCTCATACTTCATGCTCAATATGTCGGCCTACACTGCCAAAGTCTGTAGGTGATCAGCTACCTCTCGAATCTGAACTATGGCTTCTCCCATGAGATAGTCCCGGCTTCTGACTTGACTGTGCGAATGATAGAGATCTTTCTTCAAATGCCCTTTCCTTGTTTCAAGACACTCGATCTGAAGTTCAAAACTGTGTAGTGCTGATTCTAACTCTTCCATTCTACCCTTCATTTCTTCAATCTTGTTCAGGCTTTCCTTTAACTCAATCATGGAATTACGGCTCTGATGGTGATGAAGAGACCGTCCAAGTTTAGCAACTTTAGCTTGTAATTCTCCCTTTTTCATTTAAACTTCCTGCCAAGTTCTTCTCTAAGGCCTCGTTTTGCGCTTGCATCTCTCGAAAATTTCTCTCCCAATAGTCAGCTTTGGCCTTTTCCTCTTGGGCTTCTTGTCGCCATTGTTTCAAAGTTTTCCCCAATCTAGTATTCTTCATAAATAGACGCATCTTCTTATATTCGATCTTCATGCTATCTCGATCTTCCTCAATCTTTCTCTTTTCCTTTCTTGCTTTCTCGATTTCTAATTTTTAAGCATCCACATCTAGCTTCAAATACATCTCTTCTTTGAGCTTTTCTATCCTCTTTCCTAGCTCTGAACTCTGCCTTTTAAAATCTTGTTTTATCATCTCCAACTTTGATGGGATTACTCGCAAATATTTTTCCCTCGATCAAACACCTTCTAGACTTGGCATAGGGAGATTGTCATTAACTCTTCTACCCAACCATTCACTATACTCTGGGGTTTTCATAGGTCCTCGAGTCAATATCTTCATACGACGAGCCTGCTGCCAAGCCTCAAAGATCCCTCGAATCCTCTTCTTATAATTATCCTCTTTATATGAGAATTCACTTCGAGCTAACCCATACGTCACTGGTACAAACTGTCCTACTTTGTATTGCCGTAGTACGAGTAGTGGTGCATACTCGATAGCTCCCCAGATTTCAGGCAAAGGCACCCAATCAAGATTTCCACATCGATAAAGGACTTCATCAGGAACCAACCAAGGGGCTTTCCACTCAACATCCTCATCTTGAAGATTACATAGAAGCGCTATCCAATTTTCCTCTGATATATCATTTCTCCTCGGGGTAGCCATTATCTCCCTTAATGGCGAATAATTTTTGAGAAGACCCGATAAGAAACCTTATCCGTCTTACAAAAATGACTGTGGAACCAAGCCAACAATAGCTGCACACATCCTATGAATCTACCTTTGCCAGCTCTCCTACATGCATTCAACGATCGGAATGTCTCAACCAAGATTACGGGAACAGGTGTGACTTGTTTATCAAGTTGATGAAAAATATCTTAAACAGCTTCATCCACATATCCCAATGCCCTAGGGAAAATTACCAACTCGTATATACTCAAAGCAAAAACATCTATCTTCTTCTTCATATCAGGATGTACTAAAATCAAGTCTTTCAGAGCTTTCCAATGGATGCACTTATATTCACCTTTCTGCTTGATTCTAGCCGTAACCCACTGCTCGCTCATCCCCGTAATACTCATCAACTTCCTCAGAAAGGTCGAAACACTAGCAGCCTTCAAGTAAACTTTGTCAACTTGAATTCTAGAACATCGCAATAGAGCTGTATACTCCTCTACCGTAGGCACCAAATCAACCCTACCAAAAGTAAAGCAACTATACGCTGGATTCCAATATTGAGTAATAGCTCGAAATAAATGTCCATCTACTTGAATGTCCAACAAGTATGGCAAGTCTCCATAGCTGCTGTAAAACAACTGCTTGGTTTCTTCACTCCATTGATCCCATATCTCTCTCAACTCTTGAAGATCATTCTGCGTCACACTCATCCGAGTGTAGTCCCATAATTCTGATGGATGCCCCTCAACTAGACTATCCCCTTTCTCTAATTGTGTTTGTTCTGACCACTTATGAACGACTGCATTGTCCTCCACTTTATCAAAGAATCCGTTCTCCATAACCAGTTTTCTAACTTAGAAACTGACGTGAATCGATACCTCTTAAAATATGAAATGACATGCACAACGGTAAACACAACAAATTAGTATCGTAGAATAAGATACAAAGCAAGTAAAATATATTAACACCTATTTGGGTAACTACAAAAATTCGGTATGGCCCTACCTAGGGTAAGTTCTTAGGTTTTATATATGCGGTTTAGCTCTAAAGTTGAGGTACCCGAACCAGCAGATTCCTCGATCCTCACCCATTATAGGCTCATATGGACCGAGTTTGGTTCAGGGGAATACATTTCTCTATGGCTGCACGGAGGTGAAAACCTCACGAAGACATATGTACGAATGTATACCGAAAGTGATTCACTATCCTGCACGGAGGTGAAAACCTCACGAAGGAGTAGCTTCTCACTCCCACTTAAGGGTGTGACCACAATGGTCATGCAATGCAATGCAGAAACATTTTATAAAAAATAGAACCACATGCAATAAACGGATCATGATTTTTTTTTAAAAAAAAAAAAACCAGATTTTTAAAATTCAAACAAAAGGACATGAAATTATCGATTTTACGGCTTGACTCTCTTATTGGCCCCAGTGGAGTCGCCAAGCTGTCGAAACCATTTTAAAATTTTGGCAAACGGGGTCGACTTTTAAAAATGAAAATGGGAGTCGCCACCAATCCTTTTTTTACTTAGGTGTGATTGAATCACCTTGTAAAATGTTTTGTTTTAAAACATTTAATTTTGGTGTACGAAAAATAAGAAAACGGGTTTGGGAGTCGGTTACGTACGAGGAAGGGTTAGCACCCTCGTAACGCCCAAAAATTGGTACCTAATCGATAAAATCATGTCCAAATGTTTGAAGTTTAAAAGTATTCAAAAATATGATTTCTTAAAAAACTTAAAGCCATTTAAGCTAAAACTTGAGATTTCTTTGTTCCGAGGGAATATAAACATCACATCCAGTACGTTAGGACACGATATTTAAGAACTTTCGTAATCAAAATCATCTCATAATTTACAAAACTTGTAAAAGGGTTTTAGTTATTTAACCAAGCGGAAAATCGCAACCCAGTACATTAGGGCACTATTTCCCGAATTTCTAAATAACAAAACATTGCCTTATTTTAAAAAAATTTGAATAAAATATTAAATTTGCAAAAATACATTTTATTTTAAACAATAACCATGTGACAATATTGCATTTATATACTATCAAACATAGATAAAAAAAATATAACATATTAACATTTAAGATAGGCAATAATAATACATAATTAGACAAATAATAATTCCTATACTAAAGCAATATATAATGAAGCATAGACAAATATAATAAACAATAAAGTCAACTATAAACATATTTCATGCAAATTTGAATAAATATAAAAAAAAGACATGCATATAAACAATATAAACAATATAAAAAATATGTACTGATTTTTAAAATATAAAAAAATATTATAAATAGAATATATTATAAATAATTTTAATTAAATATACGATATAATATAATATTATATAGTATAGAAATTTTAAAAGATATAATATAGTATATAAATACTAAAATAATTTTGTAAATAAATATAATTAAAATAAAATAATAATATAATAATGATTTGAAATCCATAATATAATTGTCGAAACCATTTTTTATCAAGTTTTAGAAAACGGGGATTGACATTTAAAAATAGGGAGTCGCCACTGATCCTTTTTGTTTAGGTGTGATCAGGTCACCTATAAAAATATTTTGGTCTGCAAAATTTGAGAAAACGGGTTCGGGAGTAGGTTACGTGCAAGGAAGGGTTAGCACCCTTGCAATGCCCAAAGTTGGTACCAAATTGATTGACGTTGTCCTAATGTCAAAGATTTAAAAATATTGAGGGTGAAAAGTTTTGGAAGAAAATTAATTAAATCGGAATTGAATCTCAAGATTAACTCGTTTCAAAGGGATAAAAATATCATACCCAGCACGTTAGGATATAACACATTTATACTCTGACACCGAGATTATCTTTGATCTTCAAAACATGTAAAAAAGAGTATTTAGTTATTTAGTTGAACGAAAAATCGACACCCAGCACGTTAGGATGTAATTTTTCGTACTTCTAAACACACAAATATTGCCTTGTTTTTTAAATATGCAATCTTAAAATTGGTTCAATGTATGCTTCTAACGAAAGAAAACATTTAGAAAGAATTCGAATATATCTAAAACTTGAAAATATTTAGGATAAAAAAATTTGGAAGAAAATTAATTAAATCGGAATTGAATCTTAAGATTAACTCGTTTCAAAGGAATAAAAGTATCATACCCAGACGTTAGGATATAACACATTTAGACTCGACACGAGATCATCTTTGATCTTCAAAACATATGAAAAGGGTATTTGGTTATTTAGTTGAACGAAAAATCAACACCCAGCACGTTAGGATGTAATTTTCCGTACTTCTAAACACACAAATATTGCCTTGTTTTTAAAAGAAATTTATGTAAGTGAAATTTTAAAATGAATTTAATGTATACAAAATATTTGATATAAGGCATACATGTATTGGAATTTTGAAGCATGCTATGGTACAAGATGTATAAACATTAATCGAGCATTATTCACAAATTAAACGCTATGTAAGAATCAATAATATGTATAAAAATCTTATTATTATATATGTATATATGTACAAAATAATAACATATAAAGAGATTACGTAAGTCATCAAAGAAATACATAATATATGGTTTTGAAATTAAATATTTATATAATAAAATAAATATATATATATATATATATAAATGAAAGTTTAAAGTGAATTAAAACATTCAAAATAATTTATTAAAATAGCTTTTGAAAATAAATAATGGATAAATTTTATAGACTAAAAAAATACTTATTTGAGGTAAAAATAAAGTTAACAAGCTATATTATAAAAATTTCAACAGAGTTAAGGATTTGAATTAAAATGCGCTCAAATAGTTAGGGACTAATCTAGCAAATATTCTGTAACACCCCAAACCCGGTCTATGCATTGAGAGTAGATTTGGTTTGTTACAGAATCGAGCTATTTTAAATCTTCAATAAGTTGAAAGCTACAATATTATTTAGTGATTTAATAAAATTAGAAGGGTATTTGAATTTGATAAATATTAGATCACATTAGTTGAAAATCGTTGTATTCTCAAAAACCTTTAGGTAATTTATTAAAAGTTAACAATAATAAAATATTTATAAAAGAGTTTCATATACTTGAAAACCCAAATTTATTTTAATAAAACATCATATAATCAAAGTCCATATTTAAAAGTCCAAAGTATAGTTTAAAATCAAACACACAAAATCCATAAAATATTTATAGAGGCCCTTATTACAATAACCCAAAATAGTAAAAATACTTATTAAAAAGTTCAGAGTTTAAATAACCCATGTTTTGCAGTATGGCCTCCACGAAGTCATCCTCGGCCCAAGTCCACGTCAATTTCCATTACCTGAGATGGAAAAATTAAAGGGGGTGAGTTACTTAGAACTCAGTGTGTAACTCACTTACCACCATTATTGGGCCAGATCATCAAGATATTATGCTGGGCTTGAGCCCAATTTCAGAATTCAACAATATCATAAAATGAAATAACATAATTTTAAAAAAATGCATGTAAAATGAATTTCCCAACCAAACCTAATATCCATCTGCTAACACCCCCGTACCAACCATCACACCTGTGGGGATCAAGTCAACCCACCCCGCCAACACAATAATCGTAGGCATTAAGCCTTTTTATAATTGTGGCAAAGCCACCGAACTAGAGGCAATAAGCCATATTTGTTTTTGTGGCAAGGCCACCGAACTAGAGGCAATAAGCCATATTTGTTTTTGTGGCAAGGCCATCGAACTAGAGGCAATAAGCCATTTGATTATTTGTGGCAGAGCCACCGAACTAGATTTTGGCAACAGGCCATTCTTCTCTTCATATACCCCACCCCATGCAATTATGCGTATATAAAAATATAGTCATATAAAAATTTTATTTAATTTATAACATTGGTGGGTTTATCATTAAACATTTCATTTGGCCCAAATAATTTAGCAATTTGCCCATTTAGCAGTTTAGTGGGCTTTGGCCCATTTATCGAACTAGAGTATTTTGGCCCAATTTATCGAACTAGAGTATTTTGGCCCAATTTATCGAACTAGAGTATTTTACGGCCCATTTTCACAAAACATACAATTTACATAATAACAAGTAATTTCTCGAGGGCGTTTTCGTAATTTTCACGATTTAGTCGTTTTTACGTATTTTCGTCAAAATATCAGTTTTTACGTTTTTACCGATCTAGTCGTTTTTTACGATTTTTACTTCCATACCGAAAATGACATCCAACCGAGAAATAGTGTGAAGTTACACACCTCGATACCGAGAGTACTAATCCTTCTCGCTCCTCGGCACCTAAAACACATTTTGATCCATTAGAATACTATTTCGTAAAAATATTCATAATAGGTAATAGATCCAAAATCTTACCCTCTTGATTTTGAATCACTTCGATTTTCGGCTTCTCCTCGTTTATTGATTCGTTAAATCGCCGATAATCCACCAACGTATAATGGCTCGGAAGTTCGTACTAATTGAATAATTGACTCCTTCGTAAGATGGTCCGCAACCCGATGGAAAATCTCGATTTGCAAAAACCGCTCTTCGTTTAAATGGGGATTCTGAGATCCGCCTCTTAACGTGACTAACCACCGCCTTTTCTTCCCTATTTTGAAAGTCTTCACGATTAAAGGAATATTAGTTAAATTCTAAAATAATATCGATTAGTACTAGAGCTTTAAAGATGTGATTTCCTTACCACAAGAAATCGATCCCAACGTTTCTACGATTCTCCGATCACTTGAGTTCGATCTTCCGTTATCGCACTATATAATAACGAATGAAGCGTTATTAAAATGAACGTCTATTTCGATCCAAAAGGCCTTCATAACACCAATAATATTACCATAACACTTTAATAAAATGAAAGCGAAAAGAAGAACCCTTACCTATAATCCACGATCAAAAGAAAGGATTGAGAAAAGGTGTTTGTGATGGATGAAGATTTCGGCTATGTATGATCAAAGAAAAAGAAATAAGATTCGGCTAAGGCACTCTAGCATTCGGCCAAAAGAGTGTTTGATGGAGAAACTTGATTGAAAAGAATTAAAATATGAAAAGAGATGGTGATGATGTTGTTTGATTTCAAAGAGAAGAGAAGAAAAGATGGATTTTAGGAGATAGTACATTCGGCCATGACAAAAAAGAAAGGAAAAAGGAATGGCTTTGGTGTAGATGATTTTGGCACTTAGAAGAAATACAAAAGAAAACTCACAAGATGAATAAAAGTGACCAAATGGTCAAAAGAATTTGGTTTTACCAAATGCACAATTGACCAAGATGAAAGGTTGAAAAGAGAGAAAATAAAATTCTGCACAAGGTGCAAGGAATGACCAAAGAGAAAAAGGAATTCTAAGCCAAAACTAGCACAAAAATTCGGCTCCCTCCCTATACCAAGTTGCTGTCCAAAGCATGGTCAATAGGCCATGATTTGTTTCCAAAATTTCCCCTTGATATGTGCCTTATGTTCCCCCTATCTTTCCTTAAGTATTTGATTCCATGCCATATGTTAACTATTTCCTTAAACCTTTGATACACTAACCAAAAATAACATGGTCAACACTTACCATATATGTTCTTGGCCGACACTTGCTATCCATGTGTAGAAAATTAAAAACAAAAATTTATCTAGATGCTAAACGAGGGATTCGAACCTCTTCCCTCTTGCTATAACCCATGCGCCAACTCCACCATGCCATCTACTCAACTTATGACACTCATTAACACTTAATTTAACTTAAGTCTTAATGACCTTTGCTTCTCTTCAATAAATTCTCAATTTTTAAATTTATTTCTTATCCAAATTATGCTATACTCCTCTTTAGAACTTCAATAAGAACTAAAAATAAAAGTAAGAAATTTTCCTTTAAAGTCTAAACACCAATTCATGCAATATATAAACACTGATTTTTAGGGTGTTACAACTCTACCCTCCTTAAAGAAAATTTAGTCCTCGAAATTTACACAGTTGAAAGAGGTGAGGGTATTGTTGCCGAATTGCATCTCGGGCTCCCACGTAGCTTCCTCCACTCCTTGGTTACGCCATAGAACTTTGACCAATGGCACGGTTTTCTTTCTTAGCACCTTGACATCTCGGTCTAAGATTTCCACTGGTTCTTCTTCAAAAGACAAATCTGAATCCAGCTCCAATTCTTCTACCGGTATAATGTGCGAAGGATCCGATCTATAACGCTTCAACATGGAAACATGAAAAACTTTATGGATTTGATCCAATTCAGGAGGTAACTCAATCTAATAAGCCACTGGACCAACACGCTTCAAAGACACGATAAGGTCCAATGTATCTAGGACTTAGCTTGCCCTTCCTTCCGAATCAAGATCTTTTTCCAAGGAGATACCTTCAAGAAAACCCGATCCCCACATCATACTCGATATCCTTTCGCTTCAGTGTCCTGCATCGACTTACATCTATCGAGGCTTCTTTCAACCGTGCTCGAATAACTTTTACCTTATCCTCTGTTTGGATATCATCTCGGGACCTAACATCATCTTTTCGCCCAACTCGGTCCAACAAATAGGAGAACGACACTTACGACCATACAATGCCTCGTAAGGTGCCATCTGAATGCTAGACCGATATCATTTGTTGTTATCTAGCGAATTACGCCAGTGGTAGATAATCCTCCCAACTACCCTCAAGTCGATTACACATCCCCTTAACATATCTTCCAATATCTCGAATTACCTCTCGACCGACCATCGGTGAGGATGAAAAGCCGTCTTGAAATTCAACTTTGTCCCCAAGGCTTCATGTAGAGCTTTCGAATCGTGATGTAAACCTAGGGTCCCTATCCGATATAATAGATATGGTACCCCATGCAACCTCACAATTTCGGATACATACGTTTAAGCTTCGTAATGAATAATCATGCGGATTTGGCGAGGAAATGGCGGTCTTCATCAAGCGATCAACAATTACCCACACGTAATTTTTCTTAGTAGGTGTTAAAGGTAACCCACTAACAAAATCCATGGTTATCCGTTCCCATTTCCAAAGAGGAATTTTATCGGTTGCAACAATCCGAACGGTAATTGATGTTTCGCCTTCACTTGTCGACAAGTCAAACATTTTCCTACAATTACGAAATCTCACGTTTCAACCCCGGCCACCAATCATCGCTCACAGAGATCTCGATACATCTTATTTCCTCGGGATGCATAGCATAAGGGCTACTATCGCCTCCGTAGAATCGATTGCCTCAAATCAATCCTTAGGCATACATACTCTTCCCGGAAGCACAACACACCCTCCGTGTTTATTCCAAAATCCTCAATTTCACCATTCTCAACTTGTCAAGTAAAGGTCCCAACTTCTCATCCGATGTCTTTTTCCTTGATTTGTTCCACCACGGAGGCTTCATCCAAGTTTTGCTAACAACCGCCATCCTCGTATAGACTCAAATGGGCAAACAATGGTCTTAATTCGGATCTTGTCTTACGACTTAACGTCGGCTACCACGTTAGCCTTTCGGGATGATATTCGATGGAGAAATCATAATCCTTTAACAATTCTACCCATCTTCTTTGTCTCAAATTTAACTCCTTTTGGGTAAGGAGGTATTTAAGGCTCTTGTGATCCGTGTAGATTATTGACTTCTCACCATAGAGATAGTGCCTCCAAATCTTTAGAGCAAAGACAATGGCAGCTAACTCCAAATCATGCGTAGGGTAGTTTACTTTGTGTGGTCTCAATTGACGAGAAGCATAAGCCACCACTCTTCCATTTTGCATCAACACACAACCCAAACCCGTGTGAGATGCATCACAATAAGCAGTGAATTCTTTTCGACCTCCTATTGAATCAAAGCGGAGCTTCGTCGGGATCTTCTTCAATTTCTCAAAACTCTCTTCGCTTTTCGGTCCAAATATACGGAGCTCCCTTTCGCAATGAGTTTAGTTAGGGTGCAAAGAATCAACGAAAACCCTCTACAAAGCGTCTATAGTATCCAACCAAACCCAAGAAACTCCAAATTTCAGCCTCTGATGTTGGTGGTTTCCAATCCGAATAGCCTCAATTTTACGAGGATCCACCCTTATTCCTTGGTGATACTACATGACCAAGGAAAGTCACTTCCTTTAGCCAAAATTCGCACTTACTAAATTTGGCATACAATTGTTTATCACGAAGTATTTGTAATACTATCCGCAAATCTTTGGTCATGTTCCTCCTCATTTCTCGAATAAACCAATATGTCATCTATGAACACTACCACAAACCGGTCTAAATATGGTTGAAAGACTCGGTTCATCATGTCCATAAATGCATTTGGTGCATTGGTTAGTCCAAACGACATCACTACAAACTCATAGTGTCCGTAACGTGTCCGAAAAGTCGTCTTATAAATGTCCGCTTCTTTCACCTTGAAATTTGGTGATAACCGGCCTTAAATCAATTTTGGAGAAAGCGAAGCTCCTTTTAATTGATCAAGCAGTCGTCAATTCTCGTGAGAGGATACCAATTTTGATCGTCAATTTATTCAATTGTGCGTAGTCAATGCACATACGCATCGATCCATCCTTCTTCTTGTGATGTAACTGGTGCCCCCACGGAGACACACTTGGTCGAATAAATCCCGATCCAATAATTCTTGAATTTGAGCTTTGAGCTCGACCAACTCCTTGATTGCCATTCTATAAGGAGCAATGGACACTGAGTCATCCGAACAAAAGCTCAATGCCAAATTCTACTTCCGATCCGAGGTATACCGGGAAGTTCTTGGAAATACATCGGGAAATTCTTTCACCGTCCTCACATCATCCACAGATAACTCTTTGGCATCCAAAGCACAGATAAAGGCTAGGAATACTCCATATCTTTTCCGCACCAACTTCTCGCCTTTAATGCAGATACCACATTTGCCAAATAGTTCCTTCGCCGCCAATCATTATGACTTCCTTATCATCCGAGGTTCTTATCGACATTCGTTTTTCAGACAATCCAATTTGCGATGTTTAACCGACCAATCCATGCCTGAATGATATCGAACTCGCCGAAAGGTAGTTCCATCAAGTTTCTAAGAATATCTCCTCTTGAATTTTTAAGGCACGTCTTTAAATATTTTATTAACCATTACCGATTGTCTAAAGGACTAATTCATCGTCATCTCACTATCGGTAATTTGATTCTAATTTCGTGTTTCGGATATGACACTAGATACATATGAATGGGTAGAGCCAATATCTATTAAGGCAATAACAGGTACATCAAAATGAAGAACGTAGCAGTTATCACATCTGGTGCATTGCCGTCCTCGCGGCGTCTAACTGCATAGACCAGTCCAGGCTGTCTTGCATCTGTATTTCCTCTAGGACCATTGCCTCGACCCGGTGCACCTTGACCACGACCAGCCCCATTACCACCACGACCTGGTCCACGACCTCTCGGTGGCTGCTGATTACCCTGGCCGACTGTGCATCATTATTACGAACTTCTTGAGTCGTATCCATACGTCGAGGATAATTTTTGTACTGATGATCCATTGAACGCATTTGTAGCATCGCCGCTTTTCTCAACATTCTCCAAAATGTCTTTTCCCACACTCAGTGTAATCTCGACTCCGATTATTTGCTACCGGGGTTCTACCTTGAACTGATTCATCATTCCGAGGTTTCTTCTGGAATCTCTTTGAGGAACCAGACTGCTGTGTCTCTCTCTTGTTTCGAAATTTTTCTCGGTTCATTGTTCTGAATTCTTAGCCTCTTCGGCTATTTTGGCCTTCTCCACAAGAGTCAAAAAATTTCTAACTTGATGTGGAGCAATCGAACCCTCACTCATCATTAAGTCCATCCTCAAACGCACGCATACGTTCGTGATCTGTTGCTACAATTGTCGGGCATAACGGCTCGGACGTAAAAACTCGACTTCATATCTCGCCACGGTCTTACTTCCTTGGACAAGATTCGAGAAATTCTTTCCTTGACGTCTACATAACTCGTTCCAACGTATTTTCCTTGGAAGGCGGCTTTAAAGAATTCTCAATTAATCGGTGTAAGCTTCGGTGCCTTCTCGAGCGGTGAGCCACCATCGTCGCCTCATCCCTTAACAAGGATACGGCCTCTCGCTTTTTGCTCGATAGTACATTCCATGTCATCCATAATCCGTTCCACGACTTGAGCCGAGATTCGACTACATTCGAGCTACACCGAGACTCCTCTAAAACTTCGCATTATTTGACTTAAGTCGCTCTGAAATTGACCCACGAGTTGTTGGCCCAATTCTAGTTCAGTGACCCTTTCCAAGACTCGCAGCATTGCTTGAGTCAATGCATTATCTTCTTCCATGTGATCGCGTGATCCCGTCTCACTTTCAATTGGCGTGGGTGCGTCTACTTAGGCATATGATTTGGTGCTTGATCGTAGCACCTCGGCCTCTACCACGGCCACGTCACTGGCGTCCACGACCACGTCCTCTAGTGCTCATTATAGCTTGTTCGTTTTATCGATTACAAGTTTTATGAATCGAGAAAATTTGTTTCGGTGTTTATTAACGATATTTTATGAGATTTGAGATATAAAGTTGTTTTTCCGTAACATATCCTATAGTCTCAATCTCTACGGTTTTCACATCCAAAACTAGAAGTTCTAGAATGTTCCTATGATTATATCATAGTAATTATTAAGCAATAAATACTTACTTGACTTGTTGCTTGGGATGCTTGTGTTGCCATACTGATCTTTTAAAATATAATTGAATGATTTCATACAGAAATTATTTGCGAACCCAAACCACAGTCGAGTTTTTGAAGCTGGCTCGATACCACTAAATGTAACACCCCAAACCCGGTCTATGCATTGAGACTAGATTTGGTTTGTTACAGAATCGAGCTATTTTAAATCTTCAATAAGTTGAAAGCTACAATATTATTTCTGTGATTTAATAAAATTAGAAGGGTATTTGAATTTGATAAATATTAGATCACATTAGTTGAAAATCGTTGTATTCTCAAAAACCTTTAGGTAATTTATTAAAAGTTAACAATAATAAAAATTTATAAAAGAGTTTCATATACTTGAAAACCCAAATTTATTTTAATAAAACATCATATAATCAAAGTCCATATTTAAAAGTCCAAAGTATAGTTTAAAATCAAACACACAAAATCCATAAAATATTTATAGAGGCCCTTATTACAATAACCCAAAATAGTAAAAATACTTATTAAAAAGTTCGAGTTTAAATAACCCAAGTTTTGCGGTATGGCCTCCACGAAGTCATCCTCTACCAAGTCCACGTCAATTTCCATTACGAGATGGAAAAATTAAAGGGGTGAGTTACTTAGAACTCAGTGTGTAACTCACTTACCACTATTATTGGGCCAGATCATCAAGATATTATCTTTGGGCTTGAGCCCAATTTGAAATTCAACAATATCATAAAATGAAATAACATAATTTTAAAAAATACATGTAAAATGAATTTCCCAACCAAACCTAATATCCATCCGCTAACACCCGCGTACCAACCATCACACCTATGGGGATCAAGTCAACCCACCCCGCCAACACACCAATCGTAGGCATTAAGCCTTTTTATAATTGTGGCAAAAGCCATAGAACTAGAGGCAATAAGCCATATTTGTTTTTTGTGGCAAGGCCCACCGAACTAGAGGCAATAAGCCATATTTGTTTTTGTGGCAAGGCCATCGAACTAGAGGCAATAAGCCATTTGATTATTTGTGGCAGAGCCACCGAACTAGATTTTGGCAACAGGCCATTCTTCTCTTCATATACCCCACCCCATGCAATTATGCGTATATAAAATATAGTCATATAAAAATTTTATTTAATTTATAACATTGGTGGGTTTATCATTAAACATTTCATTTGGCCCAAATAATTTAGCAATTTGCCCATTTAGCAGTTTAGTGGGCTTTGGCCCATTTATCGAACTAGAGTATTTTGGCCCAATTTATCGAACTAGAGTATTTTGGCCCAATTTATCGAACTAGAGTATTTTGGCCCAATTTATCGAACTAGAGTATTTTTGGCCCATTTTCACAAAACATACAATTTACATAATAACAAGTAATTTCGAGGCGTTTTAGTAATTTTCACGATTTAGTCGTTTTACGTATTTTCGTCAAAATATCGGTTTTACGTTTTTTACCGATCTAGTCATTTTTTACGATTTTTACTTCCATACCGAAAATGACATCCAACCGAGAAATAGTGTGAAGTTACACACTCGTCGAGAGTACTAATCCTTCTCGCTCCTCGGCACCTAAAACACATTTTGATCCGTTAGAATACTATTTCGTAAAAATATTCATAATCGGTAATAGATCCAAAATCTTACCCTCTTGATTTTAATCACTTCGATTTTCGGCTTCTCCTCGTTTATTGATTAGTTAAATCGTAGATAATCCACCAATATAATGGCTCGAAGTTCGTACTACTTCGAATAATTGACTCCCTTCGGAAGATGGTCCGCAACCCGGTGGAAAATCTCGGACTGCCGAAACCGCTCTTCGTTTAAATGGGGGATTTACAGATCCGCCCCTCTTAACGTGACTAACCACCGCCCTTTTCTTCCCTATTTTGAAAGTCTTCACGATTAAAGGAATATTAGTTAAATTCTAAAATAATATCGAATAGTACTAGAGCTTTAAAAGATGTGATTTCCTTACCACAAGAAATCGATCCCAACGTTTCTACGATTCTCCCGATCACTTGAGTTCCGATCTTCCGTTATTGCACTATATAATAATGAATGAAGCGTTATTAAAACGAACGTCTATTTCGATCCAAAAAGGCCTTCATAACACCGATAATATTCGGCCATAACACTTTAATAAAACGAAACGAAAAAGAAGAACCCTTACCTATAATCCACGATCAAAAAGAAAGGATTGAGAAAAGGTGTTTGTGATGGATGAAGATTTGGCTATGTATGATCAAAGAAAAGAAATAAGATTCGCTAAGGCACTCTAGCATTCGCCAAAAGAGTGTTTGATGGAGAAACTTGATTGAAAAGAATTAAAATATGAAAAAGAGATGGTGATGATGTTGTTTGATTTCAAAGAGAAGAGAAGAAAAAGATGGATTTTAGGAGATAGTACATTCGGCCATGACAAAAAGAAAGGAAAAAGGAATGGCTTTGGTGTAGATGATTTCGGCACTTAGAAGAAATACAAAAGAAAACTCACAAGATGAATAAAAGTGACCAAATGGTCAAAAGAATTTGGTTTTACCAAATGCACAATTCGGCCAAGATGAAAGGTTGAAAAGAGAGAATAAAAATTCTGCACAAGGTGCAAGGAATGACCAAAGAGAAAAAGGAATTCTAAGCCAAAACTAACACAAAAATTCGGCTCCCTCCCTATACCAAGTTGCCATCCAAAGAATGGTCAATAGGCCATGATTTGTTTCCAAAATTTCCCCTTGATATGTGCCTTATGTTCCCCCTATCTTTCCTTAAGTATTTGATTCCATGCCATATGTTAACTATTTCCTTAAACCTTTGATACACTAACCAAAAATAACATGGTCAACACTTACCATATATGTTCTTGGCCGACACTTGCTATCCATGTGCATAAAATTAAAAACAAAAATTTATCTAGATGCTAAACAAGGGATTCGAACCTCTTCCCTCTTGCTATAACCCATGCGCCAACGCCACCATGCCATGTACTCAACTTATGACACTCATTAACACTTAATTTAACTTAAGTCTTAATGACCTTTGCTTCTCTTCAATAAATTCTCAATTATTAAATTTATTCCTTATCCAAATTATGCTATACTCCTCTTTAGAACTTCAATAAGAACTAAAAATAAAAGTAAGAAATTTTCCTTTAAAGTCTAAACACCAAGTCATGCAATATATAAACACTCGGATTTTTAGGGTGTTACATATTCTGAGTTGCAAAGCACCGCTTTTAAAGAAAGGACTAAAATAAAACCTGAACAAAAATTGAAGGCGAATTTAAAATAAATTAAAACTTGATTAAAAAGGAAATAGAATGAGGAAGGACTAAGAGGGAAATTAGCCCATCAGAACCAAAATGCGTAGACCTTGGATGTAATCGGGTCGGGTCATCGGATTGAAATGGTTTACGGCTTACACGGCACCATTTTAGAGCCACCGAAATAGGTCTAAACGGTGCCGTTTCGTGTGCTTTAAAGAATAGACTAAAACCTAAGTTGTTTAGCCACTTCAAACAGAAAGAAAAAAAAAGGTTTAACCCCCCCTCCGGATCTCTCCTTAATCCACCGCCTCCAAACAAACGCCGATGACCATCCAACTACCCTACACTTCGAGACTAGAGGCGACGTCGAATGGAGGCTAGTATAACCCTCTTGGTGTTTATCGCTAAAATTTCACTCCGAATCTCCATTAGGTTTTGATTTCGACGAAGCGAGATATGAATCCGGCGATGGTAAAAAAAAGGTAAATACTCTTTCCCTAATTCGTTTATTCACACATGCAAAAAAAAAATGAATCGAAAGCTAGCCAAAACTGGATCTGCGAAATTGAAAGAGATTGAAAACGAGAAAAAAAAAACCTTTGGATTTCTTTTTTTTATTTTTTCTCATTTCTTTGAATCTTTTTGTATGTTCTTGATACAAAAGAATCACCCCCCCTTACATTTGTTTGTTTTCGTCCATTTTAAGGCCGAAATCAAAAATTAATGAAAATAAAAATACAATCGTTTCTTTTGTTTTTCTTGTTGTTGTTTCTCTGCTGCTGGTTTGCAGGTACAAAAGGCGGACGTGGCTAGGGCACGGGGGTCTGACGATCTTGGTCTTGTTGGAGGCGTGATTTGAGAGTCTTGGTGATGACTCACGAGTGGCGTGCGCGTGGTGGAGCACGGCAGCCCAAATGCTTGGCTAGACGCGCGTGGGGACATGCGCAATGGAAGCTAAAACGGCGTTGGAACCCTCTGGAAGCTCTAGGGTTTTCGAATATTTTCAAAGTTTTGGGCCATTTGGGCTTGCTCTGTCATTGGGCCATTCGGGTTTTGGGCTCTGTTGTAATTTGATTGGGTTTTATCGGTTTTAGGCTTGTTGTAATCTAATGGACTCTGGACTTTATCTTATTTTGGGTTTGGTTTTAATTTTTGGGTTTTAATATTGTATTTGAACTATTATAAAAGAGACTTTTATTAATGTTTTTTTATTGGTTTTAATAGTTTTAATTTTGTATTTTTTGTTTTTAGTACGGGCAAGTAAAATTGAGTCTTACAAACACACTTAATTTTTTAAATTCATCTAACAACATATAAATTAAATATGTATTTTAACGAGATGCTAAAATTACATAATTCAGATATGGACCTTCTTTAAATAAATGTTTGTGCGAATAATAATGTCATATATATATATATATATATATATATATATATATATAATTTTATTTTTTATTATATTGATGTTATGTAATTAATATTAATAACAACAATAAGTTATTATAGTTGGCAATAATAGTGGCACTTAGTTTGGACAATTAATTTTTCATATCTAATTTATTTATAAGGCTACATTTATTTTGTCAAATATTAGATTATACTCTGTAATAATATTACGAAAATGTAAAATTACGGTGGAATGTGAGGTTATCTTGTTTAGTTTATTTGGTTGGAATGTAACATTTAGGTTTTTGATTGATGGAATGTATGATTACATAGAAGTATATTTTATTCAATTGTCATTATTTTTTAACAAGTTTAGTTCCTTTAATATCTCAATTTCCATAAAATTATGATAAATTATTGCAATTCTTACTTTTTATTACAATTTGTATAAAAATAAATAAACATACCATGTTAAAATAAATTTATAAATCATAATTATAATAATTTGTGAAAAGTTATTGTAGCAAGAACCATATTTATATTTATAACCACAATCAAAACCCAGGCCAACCTGTGAACGTATGGGCTAAACCATGCACCTACCAGCTTCACCTCTTCCTCACCCATCTCCTCCGGTTACTTTCTCCTTCCCCCGTTACTATATACACACACTCAATGATGCACTAGAATGAATCTGCATATATGTCACCTTTAAGTAACGTGCAACACAAATAGAAACATAGTGTCCATCCTATTAAACATAGTGCATATATGGTAGGTTTTTTTTTTTTTTTGTTTGTTTGTTTATTATAATAATTTTGGTATTATGTTAATGTTTTCATTTTAAGTATTTGTTAATATTTAGATAATCAAGATTATATTTATATTTGTAATCATAAATATTATAATTGTGTTTAAAGTGTAGGATAGAATAAGATTGTTTTAATTTTTTTTTAGTTTGTAATAATAATGATTATAAATATATATATTTTTAATAAAAATACTTAAATTTTAGTTGAAAGAATATGTGTTATGGTAAATTAAATAAATTGTTTTTTTTCTCTAAGTGGTGATTAAACTATTTAAGGTTCTGGACTGCATAACAAAAATGTTGATTGGATATTTGAATGTGAAGTGTTATTTTGGTGAGCCATCTGAGTGTGTTTGAGCTTTACTGGAAAATGATATTCACCAGTCTGGAATAAGGACAAACTCTGAGTAGAGTCATGTAGTTAGAAGGTTATTTCTATTTCCATTTAACCAAAAAGAAAAATTGTGCAGATACCGAAATGGGTTCACTGATCAGAGCAACCGACCACACAACAATGATGATTAATGTGCCGATAAAAAAAATTATTTGCTATTCACGGGTATATTTATAGAGTTGGACGTAAATTCTTATTTAATTGGAATAATTTAACTAATGCAATAATTTAATATGGATAGGGTGAGTATCCGCGTGTTGAGGGCACGTGTCCATGGTCCGAGCTACCGACCAGACGAACGTATTATGCCATACTTAGATGCCGTTGGATTTGAAACAGCGGCAATGATCTAGATGTTTGAGTTGAGGGTGGACTTAATATCCACCTTGGTTGAGCTGTGGCGTCCGGAGACCCACACATTTTATTTACCATGTGGGGAGTGCATCATCACCTTGGAAAACGTGGCAATGTAACTCGAGCTCCTAGTTGACGGTGGTGCTGTCATGAGGACAAATAAAGTGTTTGAACCTACGACACTGCTACCACCTCCTTGGACACTCGCCGGTGATGCTGAAACTAGGTTTACCAGTTTGAAATTTTCCTAGTTAAAAGAAAATTTGGAAATCTTATCAAGTAATGTCACTGAGTGTGAGAATATGTGCGTTGCTCGAGTGTATATACTACAGCAGATTGGGGGTGGTACTTATGTTAGACATAGATAATAATAAATTTCATATAATGTACTTGCCATTATTGAAAGATTTGCATGTTGCCCATTCGTACTGTTGGGGCTTAGCATGATACACAAGATATAGGCGATTGCTTGATACTGCTGCAGTCATGGGCACTGTATAGGATGCCACTTTTGGTAGTAGTGAGTCACCATCCAAATGTGTAGCCACTTGTAAATAGGTAAAAGATCATTTAAAACTTCAATCAATAATTATTTTTTATGACAATATGTTCTAACAAGTGTGCTTTGTTTTCAGATGGTTTACTTCTTGTCTAGGTATTGGGAAGTCTGAAACCCTCGTTATGTACCAACAAATGATTAAGGCATATGCTGGGAAGGAGGTTATTTTTTCTAAAATAAAATTATGTTCATGTCATGGAATTACATTCTTTGTGTTATTTGAATCATGCCACTATAACCATGTTATTAATTGTGCAGTTTGGTGTAGATGCTGTAACACCCCAATCTCGGTCTATGCGTCAAGACCAAACTTGGTATGCCACATAAATCAAACTTTCATTATGCCACATAAATCAAACTTTCATCTACTCAAATATTTTAATGAAAACAGATCTTCAAAAACTATTTTGGTGATGGAGTTTATCAGAAACCGAGGTTAATTTGAAATCTATGATTTTAGAGTTTAAGAGTTTATAATTTGATCTTGAAGAAATAATTGGTTAAATTTTTAAAGAAGTTTAAAATGAATTCAAGAAGATTTTGAAAACAAAATTCAGAAAGGAGTTTTCACAAATTTTTTACGAGATTGAGATCTTTAAGAAAAACCTCTTTTTATAAGTAAATAAAAGAAAACATTATTAAAATAGTCCCTTTGAGTATCTAAAACATATTAAAATCCATCCACGATTTAAAATCCATAAAAAAAATAATAATAGAGGCCTTATTACATAACAACTGAAAATTAGTTAAGTAAAATACTAAAGAGTAGTTCAAAGTTCATATAAACCATCATTTGAAGTATGGCCCCCGCGAAGTCATCCTCGGCCCAAGCCTCCATCAATTTTCATTACCTGAGAAGGGTAAGAAAATAGGGTGACTTACTTAGAACTCAGTGTGTAACCCACTTACCAAGTCCACTGGACCAAATCATCAAAGCATTTTATTGGACTTGAGCCCATTTACGAGTTTAACAATATAGTAAATTAAAAAAAATGCATGTGAAATGCAATTCCCAACCAACCCTAAATTTCCATCCGCTACACACCACCCGTACCAACCAGCACACCTGTGGGGATCAAGTCAACCTACCCCGCCAACACCCCAATCGCAGGCATAAAGCCATTAAAAATGTTTGTGGCTAAGCCACCCAAACTAGATTGTGGCAGAGCCACCAGAACTTCTCTTCAATTTTATCCCAACCCATGCAATCATGTGTACATATACAAAACATAACAATATTCATATAATAATTTCAACATAAAACCCATACTACAAGTTGGTCCATTTCTCATTTTTGGCCCATATGGTAATTTAGCAATTCGGCCCATCAAGCAATCTAACAATTCGACCCATTAAACAATCTAGCAATTTGGCCCATTAAGCAATCTAGCAATTTGGCCCATTAATCACATGAGGCCCTTTTTACAATTTTCACACTTGGCCAATTTTACCAAATAATCCATATGGCCCATTTATCACATGATGCCCAAAATATCACTTTTTAACATAATAGCCCATTAAGGGCAATTCTGTAATTTTCACGATTTAATACTGATTTCATGCACTTAACACTAAAGTGTTATTATACCATATTTTTGATTTCATCAACGTTGCGGTTTTTAGTCTAATGTTTAATTACGATATGACATCTAGCCCATGAGGTAAGTGTGAAATTACACACCTGATTACGGTGAGGACTACACTTTCCCGATCGTCGATACCTAAACATGTATCATACTCGATTAGAACACTGATACTAAATATAAATCTATGTTAAAGATAAACGATCTAGATCTTTTACCCTCAGATTCTCGAACAACAACTATTTGTGGTTTCTCCCCGATTGATGGTTCATAATCTGTTGAAGAACCACGAATAGTCAATAGCTCAGGAGTACGAACGACTTCAAATAATTGATTTTCACCAGAAGAGGGTCCACACCGGTGAAAAGTCTCGGATTGCTGAAACATCCTTCGTTTGAATCTAGAGGGAATAGCAAAATTGCCCATCTTTCGATCACTATTCACCACTTTTTTCGACCCTATCTTGTTTGCCTCCATTGACAAAAGATTATTAGTCCAACTACTACATTGGAATTTAAGACTATTGTTTTAAGGCGAAATCGGCTTACCACCAAAAATATCTTTGCATTCGCGGAATGAAAATCAGGTGTTAACGTCCCTAGGATAAAATCGATTAATAACCCATCTTTGATGAGATAATGAAATAATAAGGAAGTCCTTGATAGAAATCCTTACCTTAACACTTCAATTCGATTTCTAGCAAGTCACGATGATTACGAATACTCCGAGTTTGTCCTTCTCTATAACACTATTAAGATGAATAAAATTGTTTAAAAGAAAGGAAATAAGGGATGCTATTTTCGGTCAAAAGACCTTCTAAACAATATGCATATTCGGCTAAGACAAATAAGAAAAATAAGAAATGAAAAGGGTTCTTACCACTTGATTTAAACGAAAGTTGAAAGAATAATTAACAAGAGAAAAATATGTAAGGAGGAGGATTCGGCTAAGAAGAAAATTTTTTATGGAAAAGATGCTAGCAACATTCAACCATGGAGAAAAATAGAAGAGAGAAAATGTGTTTCGATTTTTCAAGGATGAAAAGAAACAAAGGGAGGATTTGGGACAAGAGAGCATTGACCAAATAGTAGAAAAGAAAGAAAAGAAAAATGGCCTTTGTGCTATGGTGATTTCGGCACTAGAGAGGAAGAACTTGAGAGGTTAGGCAAAAATTGAGACCAAATGGTCAAAAACAATGACCAAAAGAAGAAAACAAAAATGCTCACAATGCACCAATCGCATTCGGTTAGGGAGAGAAAAATGAGAAGAAAAGTTTTATGAAAAAAAAAACCAAAATGACTAAATGTAAGTGACCAAAACATACTACCATCCTTACCTATGCTACCAAAAATATTCGGCCATCTCCCCTTAACCACAAAACCGTCCATGTTCATAGTCAAAGTTTGGCCATGCCAAACTTTCCAAAACACAACCCTTAAATGGTGCCTTATGTTCCTCTTACCTTCCATAAGCTTAGGATTTCTTTCCCCAAGTTCAAGCTTACCTTAACCATTAGCCACCTTACCATAAAAGAAATAGTCCAACCTTACCATAGATAAGACTTGACCGACACATGCTATAAAGGTGCAAAAATAAAAGTCACCAACATGCATTCCATGGGATTCAAACCTCTTCCCTCAAGCACACTTATGGCGCCAACTCCACTTTACTACTAGCTCATCTTATGCTAGCTTTTGACACTAAAATTTACTTAAACCTCAAGGTCACTTGTTCCTCTTCAATAAAGTACTCCTTACAAAAATTTATTCTAATTCCGAATAATCCGAGCCTTCTCAAGACTATAAATTAAACACACAAATTGAATCATTCACAAGCTAAGCACCAAAAACATGCAACATATCGATACTCAATTTTTAGGATGTTACAATTCTACCCCCTTAAGGAAAATTTCGTCCTCGAAATTTACCTGGTTAAAAGAGGTGAGGATATTGTTGCTAAATTACGTCCTCAGGCTCCCACGTAGCTTCCTCCACTCCGTGATTACGCCATAGAACCTTAATCTATGGTACAGTCTTCTTTCTTAGCACCTTAACATCACGGTCTAAGATTTTCACTGGTTCCTCCTCGAAAGACAAATCTGGTCTTAACTCAACTTCTTCTACTGGTACTATGTGAGATGAATCCGATCTATAATGCCTCAACATAGAAACACGGAAGACACTATGCATTTGACTCAACTCCGGAGGTAATTCAAGCTGATAGGCCACTGGTCCTACACGCTTCAACACACGATACGGTCCAAAGGACCTAGGGCCCAACTTGCCCTTCCTTCCAAATCTGAAAATCTTCTTTCAAGGTGAGACTTTTAGAAAGACCTAATCTCCCACCGCAAACTCAATATCCTTACGCTTTAGATCCGCATACGACTTTTGTCTATCCGAAGCTTCCTTTAACCGTGCTCGAATTACCTTTACCTTTTCTTCTGTCTCAGATATCAATTTAGGACCCAACAACTATCGTTCCCCCAATTCGGTCCAACAAGTAGGGGTACGACACCTACGACCGTATAACGCTTTATAGGGCGCCATTTGGATACTGGATTGGTAACTATTATTATACGCGAACTCTGCCAATGGTTGGAAATACCTCCAACTACCTCTGAAGTCAATTACACAACCCCTTAACATTTCTTCCAAAATCTGAATTACTTTTTCAGACTGACCATCCGACTGAGGATGAAAAGCCGTATGGAAGTTTAACTTTGTTCCCAAAGCCTCATGCAAAGCTTTCCAAAATCGTGATATAAACCTAGGATCCCTGTCTGATATAACAGACACTAGCACCCCATGCAACCTCACGATCTTAGATACATACAGCTTAGCCAACTTCTGTAACGAGAAATCCATACGAACTGGTAGAAAATGAGTAGTCTTTGTCAATCGATCTACTACCACCCAAACAGAATCTTTCTTATTAGGTGTTAAGGGTAACCCACTAACAAAATCCATCGTTATCCGCTCTCATTTCCATAGAGGAATCTTTACCGGTTGCAATGAACCCGATGGTAATTGATGTTTCACCTTCACTTGTTGACAAGTTAAACACTTTCCCACAAAATCAGTAACCTTTCACTTCAACCCTGGCCACCAATACTGCTCACGGAGATCTCGATACATCTTACTTCCTCCGGGGCGCATAGCATAAGGGCTACTATGCACCTCTCGTAGAATCATTTGCCTCAAATTTGAATCCATGGGCATACAAACTCTTCTACGAAAACACAGCACGCCATCCTTGTTCATTCCAAAGTCCCCTATAATACCACTTTCAACTTGTTGCATTAAAGGACCCAACTTTTCATCTGATAACTGCTTTTCCTTGATCTGATCTAGCCACAATGGCTTCACCTGAAGTTCAGCTAGTAGACTGCCATCCTCATACAAACTGAGATGAGCAAACATTGTGTAACATCCTTAAAATGGGGTCTCTGTATTTTGTATGTGGTTGCATGTGTTGGTAAGTATGCTATGTTGGTTTGATATGTTTTGGGGTTTAGGCATGATCTTGGGTTAGTCACGGGACATGGCTAAAAATTTTGTTTTAGCACTTAGGAGGAAAGAGCTAGAAGAATTAGGGGTTAAAAAGAATTATTGGGAGTTTTAGACATAAGAAGTGTCTTGGTAAAGTGGCAAGGAGGCACCACTTAAGTCACAAGGGAGGTGACGCCACAAGGATCAAGGAAAACCTTGGTTCGAGCTGCAGAATCCCTTTCTGCTTATTCATTTTTGACGCCACAAGCTAGAAGGAGGAGTACTCAGGTTAGACTCTGGAGGATAAGGATAGAGGGAGTCAAATAGATGTAGATGAGGGAATTGAAGGGTTCGAGTTTATCAAGCTCACTTGGAAGTGTTGGTCGAAAATTAGACTGTGAGGGGAGGAGTGAAATCGGTTTTAGGGGTGGCCGAATGTGCCTAGGGGGAAAAGCTAAAATCGACTAGCTTTTTTTTTCTTCCTTTGCTTAAGTGTCAAACCAAAACCTCCTTAAGGTGACCCTTTTATTTGGTTGTTGCTATTTGTTGGTTGAACCACCTTAGTTGTTTCAATTAAAAGCCAAAGGCAACTCTTTTTGTCCATCTTTTCTTTTCTTTCAAAACACTTTGTGCCGAAATCGCCTTTCATTCACCTTGCCGAATTCTTCTTTCCCATTCTCTTTTTTTCTTGAGATCAAAAGCGAGACCTTGTTGTGTTCTCCTCTTGGCGAATATCTTGCTCATAAACCCTCTCTTCTTACATTTTCTTTTCATTATCCCAAAGTGTCGACATTCATCTCTTCTTGATTCTCTTTATCGAATCCCAAATCTTGGTGTGGTAAGTCTTTGTTATTTATTCGCCTTTCTTTCTCTCTTTCGATTTATGGTCAATCTTTTAGTAGTCTCACCTTCTCTTTTGGTTGTCGATTCTTCTATATTTGGATGATAGTGCCGAATCTTGGTAAAAGCCGGAGAGATCTTGTGCGTTATGGTAAGTGTGGTTCTTATGGTATGGTTTACTCCTTTCGGGATTTGTTGATCATAGTCGAATGGCTATGAGAGTTGATGTGGTGTTAATCGATTGTAGGAAGGTGTGTAGCTAAAACCTCTAACACCATTAAAGGGTACCGATCTTTGGTGTTTAAGCCGAATCAGTCATCAAGGTAAGAAGATGATAATCCTTTTTGGTTTCGGGATTTATGTTTTGGCCAAATGGCCTCTAGATCTTTAATGTTGTGTAAAGCTGATTGTAGGGGGGAAGGGGAAGTTGCCGAATACAGTGGAGTTGGAAGATTTGTCTGCCGATTAAGTGTGTGACCGATTGCAAGGGGGACTTAGTGTGTGGTTTCGGGATTTGGTTGGAAACCAAATCGGCACTAAAGAATTAACCTTGTGCGATTCATCCTTCGGGATTTTGTGAATAAGATGTATGGCTTTAGATCTAAAGGGTGATGTTGGCCGATTGTAGGTGCAGTAAGGGCATACGTTTGGGATTTCACATTAGATCTACATATAGAAAGGTGTAAACGTTACACACTTTATTGGTTTAATGATGCTTATTATGTTCTTGTATAACCTTTGGTATTAGTGACTCGCCTTGTGGGCATAAGCTTGGATTTCGGGTAAGTCCCTATTATGTGACTTTTAGTATACATCGTCATGATCTGTTGATACTATGTTATATGTTATTTGCATGATCGATACTATGGCATGTATGTTATGAACATGGTGATGGGTTTGATGAGAGGAGGGGATGATTTATTTTGGGTGTCACGGTGGTTTTGACCACATGACGGGTTGGCCCCGTCTTGATATTATATTTTGTGACTAAGTCCTAGTGGTTTTGACCACCAGTGGTTTTGACCACATATGAATATTGTGACTCGTCCCAGTGGTTTGGTACCACAGTGGGTTGGCCCCACATGTTGATTATGGGATTGTCATCAGTGGTTTTGACCACACGATTGGTTGGCCCCATCACTTGATTTGTGACTTCGGTCATCAGTGGTTTTGACCACACCGATATATTTGTGACTACGGTCACCAGTGGTTTTGACCACCAGTGGTTTTGACCACACGGGGTAGTTAAAGGTGTTTGGATGGCTAGGTTATGGGTTGCATGTTTTGCATGATTTGCATATTGCTACTGATAGTTTGTGTAAGTGAATGCACTATCGGGTTGGGGATTTATACACTGAGTCTTGGTGACTCACCCCTTCCCTTATATTTTGCAGATGAGTAGAATGCAGAGATGGAGCCGGGAGGACTTGAGGCGGCCATGCATGTTCGTTGGATTTGATTTCTTTTAGTTACTATTTCCATTTTATTAATTTTCCTTAAATTTTGGTTTTGGGTTTTGTAATAAGGCCGCTAAGTTTTATTTTGGGTTTTTCTTTAATATTTGCTATTATTTTGACTATGTTGAATATATGGTTTTGTTAAGTTAAATGGTAAAAAGCAATGTTTTCAAAATTATAACTCATTCGTTTTTCTTAAAAGCGTTGCCATCGGGTAACACCACTTAAATTATGATAACAAAGATAACTCAAATGTTTTCTAAAAACTTGCAACAATACGTAGATTACAAGCAAGGATTACTAAACTTTTGTACTACAAAATGGGTTTTCTAAGAAAATTATCCGATAAAATTTTGCTTTTAAAAGGTTATCACTCCATGGCATGCCAGATTCGGTCATGGTGTGTTGACTGGGTTTGGGGTGTTACAATTTTGGTATTAGAGCCAAGTTCAAAAGCTCGGCTGTGGGCTCGAGGCCCAAAATATTTTAAATTTGACTTTGAAAAGTTTTGTGGAAAAGGTACATGGGTTGAACAGCATGGCACCGAGTCTCCGCACCAATCCACCCAAGTAAGTACTTCTGACTGTTGTATGATTGATATGTGGGGGAAATGGGTATTCCGGGATCGTAGATAAGTAGAAAAGGAATTGTTGAACCCTAGGAATAGCTTACCTCAACTCAAGTACATAAGACTTAATGATCCACTAAACAAACCTGTGAGTACGTTACTGAGCCAAGGGTGTGGCAACCGTTGTGCGCATGTCTAGGAGTGGATTCAGGGGGAGCGTGGTATTTAAGCAGTCCTAATGACTCACCTCCTCTCCACTCGAATCCTATCTAGTGCGTAGTGACGGTTCATCCTAGGTGAGACGACTTATTCACAGGCTAAATTTAATAACTAAAACCTAAAAGGGATCAGCCATTTTGTTCTGAAATACTTTAAACCTTAGTTTGAAATTACCACGGTATCCTTGATTTAGGAAATGACCAAAATACCCCTGATTTGAAAAATGACCAAATTACCCCTGACTTGTAAAAATTACCAGAATACCCTCAATATGGAAAATTGTCAAAGTACCCTCGAAGTGAAAACTTTCAAAATACCCTTCTTTTGTAAAATCACCTGGAACCACATTTTAAAAAAAAATTATGAAAATACCCTTGGTTTACGAAATTACTAAAACACCCCCGATTTCTGGAATTTTTGAAATATTTATGATTTGTAAAGGTTTATGAATTAACTTTGTTTTATTGCTAAAATACCATGATAGGTTAAATTACGAAAATACCCCGGGAAGTGAAATGACGAGAACACCCCTACACGTGGAATGAGGTAGGAAATTGAATTGAAAACTCTGTGATGATCGAAAGAACCACTACCAAAGTACTTAACATAAAACTTATTCGTGGGTAATAAGTAGAACAGAAGCTAATTCATAAATTTCTTTAACCAGATAAATCGCGGTTTAGATATGAGTACTAGGGGACGTGGTCAGAATGTGCGAGGATGCGGTAGAGGTATTATGACCGTATCGGAACCCGTTAGGTCTGGTTAAGGGTCCGAGAATGAGATACCACCACCAGCTGCTGGTGTTGAGTATCAAGATCAAACAGGGGATGATGTAGTGTCGCGGTGATCTGCGAGTCTTTGGAAAAAGTGGTGGGAGGTGGGGTAGGGAGCTCAAAATCAGATCTCGAGCGACTCCGAGCCAATGGAGTCGAGGTATTTTGAGGTGTTTCTAGTGTGGCTGCCAATACGGCTGAGTATTGGTTAGAGGCGATGGAGCGAATCATGGATGACTTGGATCTGACTACTAAGGAAAAACTGAAAGGGATAGTGTCGCTTCTCCGGGATGAATCATACTAGTGGTGGCTCACGGTTCGGGATAGTGCAGTAGTGGATGATCTCACTTGGGACTATTTTAAGGTAGCTTATCAGAAGAAATATGTTGGGTCTAGCTATATTGATGCGCAAAGGAAGGCGTTCCTAAGGCTGGTTTAGGGGAATAAATTTGTATCGAAGTACGAGGCAAAATTTTTAAGGCTGAGCCGATATGCTCGGGGCATTATAGCTAAGGAGCATGAGTGGTGTGTTAGATTCGATGACAGATTAAGGGATGATTTGAGGCTGTTGATTGCTCCATAGTAAGAGAGAGAGTTTGCGGTCTTAGTGGAAAAGGCTAAAGTTGCTGATGAGGTGAAACAGTCAGTGAGACGGAATCAGGACCGAGGATGGAATAAAAGGAATGTTGGATCATCTGGGTCTAGCGGGAATCAGTAGAAATGGGGTAGATATAGTGGGTCGAATCAAGCTGCTAGGCCTACTACTGGTAATACTCAATGGCCGCCACGATGTGCTCGGTGTGGGAAGTCTCACACGGGAGAATGCTGGACTGGAAACAAAGGATGTTTTGAGTGTGGGTCGATGGAGCATCGAGTGAGGGATTGTCCATAGCGGTCAACTAGATTGTAGTCTGGGGATCGAACTGTACTCGAAACAGACGGATGGTCGGCTGACCACGGAGGGTCGTGGGCTTCTTTGGGAGAGGTAATGGCTCTGGTAGAGGCCGTGGAGCACCACGCAGAGGTGCAGGTGGTACAGAGGCTAGATAGCCTGGGTTAGTCTATGCAGCGAGGCGTCGAGAGGAGGGTGATGCACCAGATGTCATAACCGGTACGTTTCTAATCTTTGGACTACCTTACAATGCTTTAATAGATGTGGGTTCGACGCTCTCATATGTAGCTAGTAGTATAGTGGAAACTATGAACTTAGACTCTGAGATTACTTCTAGGAAGATGACTGTGATAAGCCCTTTAGGTCACTTTATAGAAGTAAGTAAACTATATAGGGAGGTACCCCTAGAACTTTAAGGGGTCGTGTTTTTGGCTGATTTGATGGAACTGCCATTCGGGGAGTTTAATCTGATTCTCGGGATGGATTGGCTGGTGAAGTACCAGGCCAGTTTGGATTGTGCGACTAAGCGCATGGTGTTGAGGACAATAGAAGGTGATGAGGTGATGATGATAGGTAATAGGAGATAGTACTTATCGAATGTGGTCTCTGCACTGAAGGCGAAGAAAATGGTCAGGAAGGGCTGTGAGGCGTTTCTGGCTCGAGTGTGTGCCCTAGAGTCCAAGGAGTCAGCAGTGGAGAATGTCCGAACAATTAAGAAATTCACTGACATATTCCCTGAAGAACTTTTGGGTCTGCCTTCGGATCGGGAAGTTGAATTTGGTATAGACTTGTTACCCGAAACTGCGCCAGTGTCTATAGCCTCATATAGGATGGCACCAAAGGAATTGGTGGAGCTGAAGGCCCAAATTCAGGAGTTGTTGGACCAAGGTTTCATTCGATCGAGTATATCTCCTTGGGGAGCGCCAGTGCTCTTTGTCAAGAAGAAGGATGGTACGATGCGGATGTCATAGATTACCGCCAGCTGAACAAGTTAACGATCAAAAACAAGTATCCGTTGCCCAGGATTGACTACTTGTTTGATCAAATTAAGGGTGCATCTACTTTCTCGAAGATAGGTCTTAGGTTGGGGTATCATCAACTCAAAGTGAAGGAGACTGATGTTCATAAGACAGCATTTCGTACTCGATATGGGCATTACGAGTTTCTAGTAATGCCGTTCGGATTAACCAATGCACCGGCAGCATTCATGGACTTGATGAATTGGGTGTTCCAGCAGTACTTAGACCAGTTTGTCATAGTATTCATAGATGACATATTGGTGTACTCAAGGACTAAGGAGGATCATGATACACATTTGCGTGTAGTATTGCAAATTCTGAGGGAGAAGTAGTTATTTGCCAAATTCAGTAAGTGTGAATTCTAGCTTAGGGAAGTAACTTTCTTGGGTCACGTAGTGTCCGCTGAAGGGATTAGAGTGGACCCTCGCAAGATTGAGTCGGTGTTGGATTAGAAACAGCTGAGGTCGGTTGCAGAAATTCAGAGTTTTCTAGGTCTGGCATGGTATTACCAGAGATTTATGGAAGGATTTTCTCTGATCGCGGCATTGTTGACTAAGCTATTGAGGAAAGGAGTCCCATTTGTGTGGACGGAGAAACAGCAGGAAAGTTTTGACAAGTTGAGGAAGATTTTGACGGAAGCTCCGGTTCTAGTACAGCCTGAGGCAGGAAAGGTATTCACGGTCTATTGTGATGCATCACATACTGGCTTGGGATGTGTGTTGATGTAGGAAGGGAAAGTAGTGGCGCATGCATCTCGCTAGCTGAGACCGCATGAGGGTAACTACCCGACGCATGACTTGGAATTGGCCGCGGTGGTTTTTGCCTTGTAGATTTAGAGGTATTATTTGTATGGAGAAAAGTCGATAGTCTACACGGACCACAAGAGTCTGAAGTATCTTCTGACTAGAAGGATTTGAACTTAAGACAACACAGATGGATTGAGCTGTTGAAAGACTACAACTATTTGATTGAGTATCATCCGGGCAAGGCTAACGTAGTAGCTGATGCGTTGAGCCATAAGGTGGTAGCAGACTTGTGAGCGATGTTTACTCACCTTAGTCTGTATGACGATGGGAGTTTGTTGGCGGAATTGCGAGTGAAGCCGACTTGGGTAGAGCAGGTTAAGGAGAAACAGTTAGTGGATAAGGGTTTGAGTACTCGGAGGTTGCAAGTTCTGAGTAATGGGTTGGAAGGTTCTGACTTGACTCATGATGGAGTGTTGTGTTTTCAAGGAGAGCTTGTATGTCAAGGGCGTGGAGTTGAGGCAAAGGATTCTTCAGATGCACATAGCAGACTAAACGCTATGCATCCTAGAGATAGTAAGATGTACCGAGATTTGTGAAAGCGATTCTAGTGGCGTGGTTAAAGCGGGAAGTGACTGAGTTTGTGGGTAAGTGTCGGCGTGTCGTCAAAGTCGAGCATCACCACCGTCAAGATTACTTGGTGGTAAAGATTCCTCAATGGAAGTGGGAAAGGATTACCATAGACTTTGTCAGTGGGCTACCCTTAACGCCTAGTAAGAAGGACTCAGTCTGGGTGATTGTAGATCATCTGACCAAATCAGCTCACTTCATACTGGTGAGGGTTGATTATTCGCTTCAGTAGTTAGCCAAGTTGTATGTGGTCGAGATTGTGAGGTTGCATGGGGTGCCAGTGTCAATCATATCGGATAGGGATCCTAGGTTCACGTCAAGGTTCTGAAGAGCTTTGCATCAGGCTTTAGGAATGAGGTTGGATTTCAGCACAGCTTTTCATCCACAATCCGATGGACAGTTTGAAAGAGTGATTCAGATTTTATAGGATATGCTAAGGGGATGTGTTCTGGATTTCGTGGTAGTTGGGAGGAGTATCTACCATTGGCGAAATTCGCTTATAATAATAGTTATCAAGCGAGCATCTAGATGGCACCATATGAGGCACTGTATGGACGAAAATGTCGTACTCCTATGTGTTGGACAGAGTTGGGTGAACGGCATGTTTTGGCTCCGGAGTTGGTGGCAGAAACTAAGAATAAGGTTAAGGTGATTCGAGCTCGTCTCAAGAAAGCGTCGGACAGGCAGAAGTCTTACGTCGATCTAAAACGCAGAGATATAGAGTGTGCAGTAGGTGATAAGGTTTTTCTAAAAGTATCGCCATGGAAGAAAGTGTTGAGATTTAGACGGAAAGGGAAGCTAAGCCCTAGGTTTATCGAGCCGTGCACAGTGTTGAAGCGAGTAGGACCGGCAGCTTATCAGCTCAAGCTGCCATCAGAGTTAAGTCAGATTCACGACGTCTTTCATGTTTCGATGCTTAGGTGCTACCGATCAGATCCATCATACATTGTGCCGATTGCCGAGATTGAGGTAAGCTAGGACTTGTCTTTGGAGGAGGAGCCGATATAGATCTTAGATCGGGATGTCAAAGTTCTGCGTAGGAAGTTAGTACCCTTGGTGAAAGTGTTATGGCAGAATCATGGTACAGAGGAGGCCATGTGAGAGCCAGAGGATGTGATGCGGTAGCAATACCCTCAACTCTTCTGACCAGGTAATTTCGAGGTTGAAATTATTCTTAAGGGGGTAGAACTGTAACATCCTTAAAATGGGGTCTCTGCATTTTGCATGTGGTTGCATGTGTTGGTAAGTATGCTGTGTTGGTTTGATATGTTTTGGGGTCTAGGCATGATCTTGGGTTAGTCTTGGGACATGGCTAAAAATTTTGTTTTAGCACTTAGGAGGAAGGAGCTAGAAGAATTAGGGGTTAAAAGGAATTATTGGGAGTTTTAGACACAAGAAGTGCCTTGGTAAAGTGGCAAGGAGGCGCCACTTAAGTCACAAGGGAGGTGACGCCACAAGGATCAAGGAGAACCTTGGTTTGAGCTGCAGAAATCCCTTTCTGCTTATTCATTTTTGACACCATAAGCTAGAAGGAGGAGTGCTCAGGTTGGACTCTGGAGGATAAGGATAGAGGGAGTCAAATAGATGTAGATGAGGGAATTGAGGAGTTTGAGTTTATCATGCTCACTTGAAAGTGTTGGCCGAAAATTAGACTGTGTGGGGAGGAGTAAAATCAGTTTTGGGGTCTTTTGGAGGGTGGCCGAATGTGCCTAGGGGGAAAAGCTAAAATCGGCTAGCTTTTCTTTTATTCCTTTGCTTAAGTGTCAAACCGAACCCTCCTTAAGGTGACCCTTTCATTTGGTTGTTGCTATTTCTTGGTCAAACCACCTTAGTTGTTTCAATTAAAAGCCAAAGGCAACTCTTTTTGTCCATCTTTTCTTCTCTTTCAAAACACTTTGTGCCGAAATCCCCTTTCATTCACCTTGCCAAATTCTTCTTTCCCCATTCTCTTTTTCTCCTTCAGTATCAAAAGCCGAGACCTTGTTGTTGTTCTCCTTTTGGCCGAATATCTTGCTCATAAACCCCTCTCTTCTTACGTTTTCTTTTCATTATCCCAAAGTGCTGACATTCATCTCTTCTTGATTCTCTTTGCCGAATCCCAAATCTTGGTGTGGTAAGTCTTTGTTATTTCATTACTGCCTTTCTCTTTCTCTCTTTTGGTTTATGGCCGAATCTTTTAATAGTCTCACCTTCTCTTTTGGTTGTCAATTCTTCTATCTTTAGATGATAAGGCCGAATCTTGGTAGAAGCCAGAGAGATCTTGTGCATTAAGGTAAGTGTGGTTCTTGTAGTATGGTTTACTCCTTTTGGGATTTGTTGATCATAGTCGAATGGCTATGAGAGTTGATGTGGTGTTAATCGATTGTAGGAAGGTGTGTAGCCGAAACCTCTAACACCATTAAGGGGTGCCGATCTTTGGTGTTTAAGCTAAATCAGTCATCAAGGTAAGAAGATGATACTCCCTTTTGGTTTTGGATTTATGTTTTGGTAGAATGGCCTCTAGATCTTTAATGTTGTGTTGTCGATTGTAGGGGAAGGGAAGTGTAGAATATAGTGGAGTTGGAAGATTTGTCTGCCGATTAAGTGTGTGGCGATTGCAAGGGGACCTAGTGTGTGCTTTTGGATTTGGTTGAAACCAAATCGGCACTAAGGTAAGGAATTAACCTTGTGCGATTCATCCTTGGGATTTTGTGAATAAGTCGAATGGCTTTAGATCTAAAGGGTGATGTTGGCCGATTGTAGGTGCAGTAAGGGCATACGTTTTGGGATTTCACATTAGATCTACGTATAGAAAGGTGTGTAAATGCTTACACACTTTATTGGTTTAATGATACTTATTATGTTACTTTATAACCTTTGGTATTAGTGACTCTGCCTTGTGGGCATAAGCTTGGATTCCGGGTAAGTCCCCTGTTATATGACTTTTAATATACATCGTCATGATCTGTTGATACTATGTTATATGTTATTTGTATGATCGTTCGATACTATGGCATGTATGTTATGAACATGGTGATGGGTTTGATGAGAGGAGGGGATGATTTATTTTGAAATTTGTCACGGTGGTTTTGACCCACCACCAGGTTGGCCCGTCTTGATATTATATTTTGTGACTAAGTCCCAGTGGTTTTGACCACCAGTGGTTTTGACCACATATGAATATTGTGACTCGTCCTAGTGGTTTGGTACCACAGTGGGTTGGCCCCACATGTTGATTATGGGATTGTCATTAGTGGTTTTGACCACACAATGGGTTGGCCCCATCACTTGATTTGTGACTTCGGTCATCAGTGGTTTTGACCACACCGATATATTTGTGACTACGGTCACCAGTGGTTTTGACCACCAGTGGTTTTGACCACATGGGGTAGTTAAAGGTGTTTAGATGGCTGGGTTATGGGTTGCATGTTTTGCATGATTTGCATATTACTCTTGATAGTTTGTGTAAGTGAATGCACTATCGGGTTGGGGATTTATACTGAGTCTTGGTGACTCACCCTTTCCTTATATTTGCGGATGAGTAGAATGCGGAGATGGAGCCGGGAGGACTCGGTGGCCATGCATGTTCGTTGGATTTGATTTCTTTTAGTTACTATTTCCATTTTATTAATTTTCCTTAAATTTTGGTTTTGGGTTTTGTAATAAGGCCGCTAAGTTTTATTTTGGGTTTTTCTTTAATATTTGCTATTATTTTGACTATGTTGAATATATGGTTTTGTTAAGTTAAACGATAAAAAGCAATGTTTTCAAAACTATAACTCCTTCGTTTTTCTTAAAAGCGTTCCCATCGGGTAACACCACTTAAATTATGATAACAAAGATAACTCAAATGTTTTCTAAAAACTTGCAACAATACGTAGATTACAAGCAAGGATTACTAAACTTTTCGTACTACAAAACGGGTTTTCTAAGAAAATTATCCGATAAAATTTCGCTTTTAAAAGGTTATCACTCCATGGCATGCTAGATTCGGTCATGGTGTGTTGACGGGTTTGGGTGTTACACATTGCTCTTAACTCCGATACTACCTTACGGCTCAACGCGTCTGCCACCACGTTAGCCTTTCCAAGATGGTACTCGATTGAGAAGTCATAATCCTTTAACAACTCCACCCATCTCCGTTGTCTCAAGTTCAACTCTTTTTGGGTAAGGAGGTACTTAAGACTCTTATGGTCCGTATAAATGATCGACTTCTCACCGTAGAGATAGTGCCTCCAAATCTTTAAAGCAAACACCACATGACCAACTCCAAGTCATGAGTAGGATAGTTAACCCGTGCGGCCTCAAGCGACGAGAAGCATAAGCCACCACTTTTCCTCCTTGCATCGGACACATCCTAAACCACGTGTGACGATCACGATAAATGATAAACTCTTTTCCAGCCTCAGGTTGAATCAGTACTAGCGCTTACATCAAAATCTTCTTCAGTTTCTCGAAACTTTCTTATTGTTTATCGGTCCACACATATAGTATTCCTTCCCATAGCAGCTTAGTTAGGGTGCGACAATCAATGAAAACCCTCAATAAAGTGTCTATAGTAACCAGCCAAACCCAAGAAACTCTGAATCTCAACCACTGACTTCGGTGGTTTCCAATCCAACACAGCCTCTACCTTCCGAGGATCAACTCTTATCCCTTTGGCTGACACCACATGACCCAAGAAAGTCACTTCCTTCAACCAAAATTTGCATTTACTGAATTTGGCATAAAGTTGCTTATCTCGCAATATTTGCAACACAATGCGCAAATATGAGTCATGCTCTTCTTCATTCCTCGAATATACCAAGATATCATCTATGAACACCACTAAGAACCGGTCTAGATACGGTTGAAAGACTTAGTTCATCATGTCCATAAATGCAGCTGGTGCATTGGTCAAACCAAACGGCATCACCAAAAACTCATAATGTCTATAACGAGTTTGGAATGTTGTCTTATGAATATCTGCCTCTTTAACCTTGAGTTGATGATAGCCCGATCTCAAATCAATCTTGGAGAAAACTAAAGCTCCTCTCAATTGATCAAACAGGTCATCGATTCTCGGTAATGGATACATATTCTTGATCGTCAATTTATTTAGCTGCCAATAATCAATGCACATATGCATCGACCCATCCTTCTTCTTGACGAACAAAATCGGTGCTCCCCACAGAGACACGCTCGGTCAAATAAATCCCTGATCCAATAATTCTTGAATTTGAGCTTTAAGCTCCGCTAACTCCTTTGGCGCCATTCTATAAAGAGCAATAAACACTGGAGCCATTCGGGTAAAAGCTCAATGCCAAATTCTACTTCCCGATCTGGAGGTAGACCAGGAAGTTCTTTAGGAAAGACATCTAGAAATTCTTTCACCGTTCTCGCACTTTCCACCGATAATTCCTTGGCATCTAAAGCACTAATGAAGGCTAAGAATGCTCCATACCCTTTTCGCACCAACTTCTCTGCCTTTAAAGTAGACACCACATTTGCCAAAAAGTTCCTTCGTTCGCCTATCATTACTACTTCCTTATCATCCACAGTCCTTATTGACATCCACTTTTCAGCACAATCCAATTGTGCCCGGTGCTTCACCAACCAATCCTTGCCCAAAATAAGATCGAACTCACCGAAAGGCAATTCCATCAAATCCGCTAAAAATATTTCTCTTTGGATTTCCAAAGGCACATCTCTATACAATTTGTTCACGATTACAGACTATCCTAAAGGACTAATTACGTCATCTCTCTATCGGTAATCTCAGATCTAATATTCATGTTTCCAGATATGGCACTAGCAACATACAAGTGGGTAGACCATATATCTATCAAAGCAGTAACATGTACATCTAAGATGAAGAACGTACCAGTTATCAGATCAGGTGCATCGCCATCTTCACGACACCTGACCGCATAAACCAACCCCGGCTGTCTTGCCTCCGCATTACCTCTAAAGCCATTACCTCGACCCAGTGTACCTTGACCATGTCCAACACCATTACCACCACGACCTGGTCCACGACCTTTCGGTGGTACATTAGCGCCTCTGGTGGTCATGCATCGGTTACTAGCTTCTAAGTCGAAGCGATCCGTCGAGGGCAATTCTTATACTGATGATCCTTGGAACCACATTTATAACAACCACCAGTTCTCCTTCAGCATTCCCCGGGGTGTCGTTTCCCATAGTCAGCATTGTCTCGACTCTGATTGGTAGTCACAGGTGCTCTAGCTTGAGCTGGCTCATCATTTCGAGGCCTCTTCTGGAACCTTTTAGCAGAACCCGAGCACTTAAAGTCCCTCTTGCCTCTGACTCTTTCTCGATTCTGGCGTTCTGAGTTCTTAGCCTCTTCGGCTATCTTGGCTTTCTCCACAAGCGAGGCAAAAGTCCTTACTTGTTGTGGGGCTATCAATACCCGTAACTCATCATTCAGCCCATCTTTAAAGCGTACACAACGCTTATGATCTGTTGGCACTATAGTCCAAGCATAACAACTCAAGCATAGAAATTTTGCCTCATAAGCTGTCACTGTCTTATTTCCTTGAACCAGATTCAGGAATTCTTTCCTCTGAGCAACCACATAACTTGTCCCTACATACGAAAGCAGCATTGAAGGAATCCCAAGTGATAAATGCAACCTCAGTGCCTTCTCGAACCGTAAGCCACCATTGATATGCCTCGTCCCTTAGCAAGGATACTGCTCCTCTCAGTTTTTGCTCGACGGTGCACTCTAGATCATCCATAATCCGCTCTACAGCCTCGAGCCAATATTTCACAACATTCGAAGCTACACCGGAGACACCTCTAAAAACCTCAGCACCACTTGATTTAAGTCGTTTCGAAATTGATCCATGAACTGCTGAGCTAGTTCTAGCCCCAGCAACCCTTTCTAGGACTTGCAACATTGCTTGAGTCAAAGCATTGTCCTCTCTTGTATGGTCATGTGATCCAGTCTCACTCCTAGGTGACGCAGGTGCATCCATTTCTGGCATATGACCAGTCGCTTCAGACGTAACCCTAGCACCTCGTCCTCTACCACGACCACGTCTATCGCGTCCACGTCCACGTCCTCTAGTGCTCATAAAGACTAATTCGGTTTAACCTGATTACAAGTTTTATGAATCAGAATACTATTTCAGTGTTTATTAAAGATATTTTATGATATATAAGAGATTGAGTTGTTTTCACAATCACATCCTATAGTCTCGATCTCTACCGTTTTTAACACCTAAAACTAAAAGTTCTAGAGTGTTCCTACGATCATATCACAATAATAAACATCCAATATACAAATACTTACTTGCCTTGGTGCCGGATGCTCGTGGTGCCATACTACCTTTAAAACATAAAGTCTAGAAATTTTAAACAGTTTTTAAACAAAAATTGTTGTTGAACCCAAACCACAGCCAAGTTTTGAAATTGGCTCTAATACCATAAAATGTAACACCCCAAACCCGGTCTATGCGTCAAGACCAGACTTGGTATGCCACATAAATCAAACATTTATCTAATCAAATGTTTTAATGAAAACAGATCTTCAAAAACTATTTTGGTGATGGAGTTTATCAGAAACTGAGGTTAATTTGAAATCTATGATTTTAAAGTTTAAGAGTTTATAATTTGATCTTGAAGAAATAATTGGTTCAATTTTTAAAGAAGTTTAAAATGAATTCAAGAAGATTTTGAAAACAAAATTTAGAAAGGAGTTTTCACAAATTTTTTACGAGATTGAGATCTTTAAGAAAAACCTCTTTTTAAAAGTAAATTAAAGAAAACATTATTAAAATAGTCCCTTTTAGTATCTAAAACATATTAAAATCCATCCACGATTTAAAATCCATAAAAATAATAATAGAGGCCTTATTACATAACAACTGAAAATTAGTTAAGTAAAATACGAAAGAGTAGTTCAAAGTTCATATAAACCATCATTTGAAGTATGGCCCCTGCGAAGTCATCCTCGGCCCAAGCCTCCATCAATTTTCATTACCTGAGAAAGGTAAGAAAACAGGGTGAGTTACTTAGAACTCAGTGTGTAACCCACTTACCAAGTCCACTGGACCAAATCATCAAAGCATTTTATTAGACTTGAGCCCATTTACGAGTTTAACAATATAGTAAATTAAAAAAATGCATGTGAAATGCAATTCCCAACCAACCCTAAATTTCCATCCACTACACACCACCTGTACCAACCAGCACACCTGTGGGGATCAAGTCAACCCACCCCACCAACACACCAATCGCAGCCATAAAGCCATTAAAAATGTTTGTGGCTGAGCCACCCAAACTAGATTGTGGCAGAGCCACCCGAACTAGATTGTGGCAGAGCCACCCGAAGTAGATTGTGGCATAGCCACCAGAACTTCTCTTCAATTTTATCCCAACCCATTCAATTATGCAAAACATAACAATATTCATATAATAATTTCAACATAAGGCCCATACTACAAGTTAGTCCATTTCTCATTTTTGGCCCATATGGTAATTTAGCAATTCGGCCCATTAAGCAATCTAAAAATTTGACCCATTAAACAATCTAGCAATTTGGCCCATTAAGCAATCTAGCAATTTGGCCCATTAAGCAATATAGCAATTTGGCCCATTAAGCAATCTAGCAATTTGACCTATTAAGCAATCTAGCAATTTGGCCCCTTAATCACATGAGGTCCTTTTTACAATTTTCACACTTGGCCAATTTTACCAAAATACGTATGGCCCATTTATCACATGAGGCCCAAAATATCACTTTTTAACATAATAGCCCATTAAGGGCAATTTTGTAATTTTCACGATTTAATACTGATTTCATGCACTTAACACTAAAGTGTTATTATACCATATTTTCTGATTTCATCAACGTTGCTGTTTTTAGTCTAATGTTTAATTACGGTATGACATCTAGCCCATGAGGTAAGTGTGAAATTACACACCTGATTATGGTGAGGACTGCACTTTCCCGATCGTCGATACCTAAATACGTATCATACTCGATTAGAGCACTGATACTAAATATAAATCTATGTTAAAGATAAACGATCTAGAACTTTTACCCTCGAATTCTCGAACAACAACTATTTGTGGTTTCTCCCCGATTGATGGCTCATAACCTATTGAAGAACCACGAATAGTCAATGGCTCAGGAGTACGAACGACTTCAAATAATTGATTTTCACTAGAAGAGGGTCCACAACCCGGTGGAAAGTCTCAGATTGCTGAAATAGCCATTCGCTTGAATCTAGAGGGAATAACGAAACCGACCCTCTTTTGATCACTATTCACCACTCTTTTCAACCCTATCTTGTTTGCCTCCATTGACAAAAGATTATTGGTCCAACTACTATATTGGAATTTAAGACTATTGTTTTAAGGCGAAATCGGCTTACCACCAAAAATATATTTGCATTCGCGGAATGAAAATTGGGCGTTAACGTCCCTAGGATAAAATCGATTAATAACCCATCTTTAACGAGATAACAAAATAATAAGGAAGTCCTTGATAGAAATCCTTACCTTAACACTTCGATTTGATTTCTAGCAAGTCACGATGATTACGAATACTCCGAGTTCGGCCTTCTCTATAACACTATTAAGATGAATAAGATTGTTTAAAAGAAAGGAAATAAGGGATGCTATTTTCGGTCAAAAGACCCTCTAAACAATATGCATATTCAGCTAAGACAAAGAAGAAAAATAAGAAATGAAAAGGGTTCTCACCACTTGAGTTAAATGAAAGTTGAAAGAATGATTAACAAGAGAATGTGAGGAGGAGGATTTGGCTAAGAAGAAAATTTTTTATGGAAAAGCTGCTAGCAACATTCAACCATGGAGAAAAATAGAAGAGAGAAAATGTGTTTGATTTTTCAAGGATGAAAAAGAAACAAAGGGAGTGGATTTGGGACAAGAGAGCATTGACCAAATAGTAGAAAAGAAAGAAAATAAAATGGCCTTTGTGCTATGGTGATTTCGACACTAGAGAGGAAGAACTTGAGAGGTTAGGCAAAAATTGAGACCAAATGGTCAAAAACAATGACCAAAAGAAGAAAACAAAAATGCTCACAATGCACCAATTGAATTGATTAGGGAGAGAAAATGAGAGGAAAAGTTTTATGAAAAAAAAAACCAAAATGACCAAATGAAAGTGACCAAAACATACTACCATCCTTACCTATGCTACCAAAATATTCCGCCATCTCCCCTTAACCACAAAATCGGGAAAGATTCTGCTAGCTACTAAAGCACCAAGAAAACTTTCCTAAATGGAAAAAGGATGGCCAAAAGATGAAACAAACTAGCCACCAAGAGAGTCCCTTGGCCTACCACTACCCCTTCTCATCTCAAACCCTTGGTTCAACAATTATCTCCCTTATTCAAAATAAAATAATAATTATCCTACATTAAAAGAATAACTAAATAGGGTGCCTTGTGTCATAAATCCCCAATATTTAATTATAAGACCTCCACGCTTCACCCATCACGCATTCATAAAGATAAACACGCAAAATGTTGCTCCACCCCTAGAACCAGCGCCTTCTTCTCCTCTACCTCTTGCGTATGTCATAAGCTTAGGATTTCTTTAGCACCTCCACGGTACCATTTCCTCCATGGCTCGAACCTCGACCTCTCGTTGTCCGAGGACAATTCTTAACCAAAGTTCGACCCATGGCCAAACCCTACCGGTTCCGATGCTACCATTCTACCTCTACCGCGTCCCTAATCGATTAAGAAGTTTATGCATTAGTAATTGTTCCACTATTTATCCGCGAACAATTTTAAGAAAAGAGATTCTAGAAGTGGTTCTTTCGATCACACCAAGGTTCGGTTCAAGTTCGCTACCTTAATACAGGTAGTCACATTCATGTTCATAAACAGAGACACATTCATTCAGTGGTATCTACCACACACATTCACTATTCGGACATTTCTACCCGTTTCTACCCAGGGGTATTTCCGTCATTTTCCTACAGGGGTATTTTTGGTAATAAAAGAAATTTTGAGAGCTTTTAACAAATCAAGACATTTTTTTTTAAAATTCCCAAAGCTGGAGGGTATTTCTAAAAATTTGCCAAATTTAAGGCATGGTATAATTTTGGAAACTAGGGGTATTTTGGTAATTTTGTCAATCAGGGGTAATTTTGTAAATTTCCAAGGTCAGGATATTATTTTGAAATACAAGATTTGGATACCTTTGCAAAGTAAAGGAATTTTATTAAAATTGGGTTTAAACCAAAAATTTTGAAAGTCAAGGGCATTTTAGTAATTTTCAACACAGGGGTATTTTTGTAATTTTGCAAGTAGGGGTATTTCAGTAATTTTGTAAATTGAGAAAATGTCTTTCAAAATCAAATTTAAGGTTTACAAATCGTAGGGGTAAATTTGAAGAATTTAAAACTAAGGGTTTTTAAAACAGTAAAGCTAGTCCCTTTTGGGTTTTAATAATTGGTTTAGCCTATGAACAAGTCCTCTTGGTTAAGGTGAACCGTAGCTACGCACCAGGTAGGTTCCGAGTAGAGAGGAGGTGAGTCGCTAGGACTGCTTAAATACCAAGCTCTTACTGAATACCACTCCTAGACATGCGTACCAGGGCTGCCACACCTTAACTCGGTGACTTGCTTCACAGGTTTGTTTAATGGTCCTTAATTCTTATGCATGTATTTGAGTAGACTAATCCTAGGGTCCAATAATCATAATATTCTAATCTACGAGCCCAAACTAAGCCCATAATAATTCACATAAACAAATCAAGTCCGAAGTACTTACCTGGTGGACTTTTGCCTGAGGCAAAATGCCGAATAACACGAAAACTTTTATAAAAGCCCGCACTTCGAAAAAAAACCCATTTTGAAAATGTTTTTGGGCCCAAAACCCTCAAAGTCGAGTTTTGAACCGGGCTCTGATACCAATTTGTAACACCCCAAACCCGGCCCACAAGCCCTGACCGGATCTGGTATGTCACTATGGAAAAACGGTTTAAAATAATTTTTACTTGAGAGATAAAACATGAAAATATACTAACTTTTAAAATTCCATGTCTATTTGATATTGTATGAAAACTTTGATGTTATTATAATGTCCAAAATTGAACCTTAGTGAATATATATGTAAAACCCATTTGAGTAAATAAGTTGATAAAATTTAATTCATCTTCACATAGCATTCAATTTAACCAAGCCAAAATAAAAATACTTATAAACAATTCCAAAAATAAATAAAAGGCCCTTATTACAACCTTTATTTAAAACCAAGTTCTTAATATAAAAATAACTAAAACATCTATTAAATAAAGAAAAACAACTTCTGCATGAAAATCTTCTTCTGCATGGCCACCTTTGCATCCACTCCAACCCGGTCCAAAATCACGATCACCGCGATGGTTAAAAAGTTGGGTGAGTCACACAGACTCAGTGTGTAATTAACCACTGAATTCCACCCACATGCTAACCATGTAATAACCCATGCATCATATATCATATATCGTATTTTGATCATATCACATTCTGGGCTTGGCCCATACTCATAACACTTATCAAGTAACCGGGTAATTAGTCACATACCCTCCACATACTGGGCTTAGCCCATTTCTTATTCAAGTCCACAAGCACATATATTCACATACCACAATTATGCAATAATGAATCCCGACCCAAGCCTAAGGTCCATCCTCTACACACCCCTTATCCACCTACACACACCGTGGATTTAAATCACCCTCCTTTTCACTCCAAAGGCAATCAATGCCATCCACGTGCAAGGATGGCCAAAAGATGAGCACCCCCTATAAATACTTCTAAATTTCGGCACACACCTACACTTACTTCAACAAAACCGAAACTAGCCACCAAGAGAGTCCCTTGGCTGGCCACTACCCCCTTCTCATCTCAAATCCCTTTTTCTGCTCCTAAATTTCCTCTTCTCAATCCATTCAAAATAGTTTGAATGGTTCAACAATTATCTCCCCTTATTCAAAATAAAATAATAATTATCCTACATTAAAAGAATAACTAAATAGATAAATAAATAAAAACATTATCCTCATCCAATTAAAAGTCTTCTAGCCGTCCAACACCTTACCAACCTGCTGCAAAAGACTAAAACAAAATAAAATTCCAAATGCAACTCTCTTGGTTCAAATCTGGAACCTTACGCACACCTCTCCTCCAACGTCCCAGGCCACTCGGCCTCATTGAATTTCATGTCATAAATCCCCAATATTTAATTATAAGACCTCCCTGCTTCAGCCCATCACTGCATTCATAAAGATAAAACACGCAAAATGTTGCTCCACATTTCTAACCGGTGCCTTCTTCTCCTCTAGCTCCTAAGTGGCGATGGAAACCACTTTGCCAAGATGTCGCTTGTGTCATAGACTCACCCCAGCTCTTTTAAGGCCTCCTTCCTTGTAAGGCCAAAACCCAAAACTTAAAACTACTTTGCTGCCTCCTTGATTCAAACATGAGAACTCAAGGCATCACCTTTGCGCCTCCATGCCACTCCACCAAAGACATTCTTGTGTCATAACCTTCCAAATAATTCTCTTAAGGCCTCTAAAGCCAAGCTCCCCTTCTTAACACAAAAATTCAAAAATTTCCTAAGTCATCCCTTGCCTTCTAGGGTCCTCCAAACCCCTTAAAATTTATCCGACTTGACCATAAGCCTGCTAAACACTCGAGTTATGCTCCAAACGCATAACCCCTAAACCAGGATGTTACAGGGAGGGATTTGGGACAAGTGAGCATTCGGCCAAATAGTAGAAAAGAAAGAAAAGAAAAATGGCCTTTGTGCTATGGTGATTTCGGCACTAGAGAGGAAGAACTTGAGAGGTTAGGCAAAAATTGAGACCAAATGGTCAAAAACAATGACCAAAAGAAGAAAACAAAAATGCTCACAATGCACCAATTAAATTCAGTTAGGGAGAGAAAAATGAGAGGAAAAGTTTTATGAAAAAAAAAAACCAAAATGACCAAATGAAAGTGACCAAAACATACTACCATCCTTACCTATGCTACCAAAAATATTCGGCCATCGCCCCTTAACCACAAAACCGTCCATGTTCATAGTCAAAGTTTGGCCATGCCAAACTTTCCAAAACACAACCCTTAAAGGGTGCCTTGTGTTCCCCTTACCTTCCATAAGCTTAGGATTTCTTTCCCCAAGTTCAAGCTTACCTTAACCATTAGCCACCTTACCATAAAAGAAATAGCCCAACCTTACCATAAATAAGACTTGACCAACACATGCTATAAAGGTGCAAAAATAAAAGTCACCAAAATGAATTCCATGGGATTCAAACCTCTTCCCTCAAGCACACTTATGGCGCCAACTCCACTTTACTACTAGCTCATCTTATGCTAGCTTTTGACACTAAAATTTACTTAAACCTCAAGGTCACTTGTTCCTCTTCAATAAAGTACTCCTTACAAAAATTTATTCTAATTCGAATAATCCCGAACCTTCTCAAGACTATAAATTAAATTCACAAATTGAATCATTCACAAGCTAAGCACCAAAAACATGCAACATATCGATACTCAATTTTTGGGATGTTACAGATGCCATATACTGCACCAAACATTGTTGTCGTCTTTCCCCCGTAGCCTCACAATGATTCACTCATGTGGTGCATTAACGCACTCGCGTTGAATTTTTCAACCATTGAGTGGTACAACAGGGATCGAGTTTTCTGACAATTTAAAAGCATACAAGATGTTCCAAATGTTTCACACATCTTCGACAATGTCCACATGATTAACAAAAGAAGGAAAGAATTGGGCATTAGAACATCAACAATATATTGCATTATAGAACACCTAGATGAAGGAGCGGTGTAACACCCCAAACTCGGCCTAGAAGTTAGGCCCGAATTGGCGTGTCACACTGAAGAGTTTTTCGAAAACGTATAAAGAACTTATGACTAAAGATGAAGTTATTTTTGTTATAGTTAAGAAAAACAAATTTGTTTTAGAAATATTTGATAAAAATACTACTAATCTTTGAAATGTTGATTGAAGAATCGATATTTGAACTAGTGATCTTATAAAACCGTGACTTTTGAAAACATCGTTGATAATTCGAAGAAAATTTTTGAGTTAAAAATATTTGTAAAAGTTTGTTATGAAAACCATTTGTTAATCCATTTTAGAAAATCTTTATTTAAGTTTTTAGAAAATTCTCATTTAAAACAATTTAAGCAAGACAATAAGTATATCAAACGTAAAACAAATAATAAAAATACTCCAGAGGCCTTATTACAACATAAAAACCCAAAATAGCAGAAGTAATGAAATAAAACGGAAAATAGTTTACTAATATTCGAAAATGGTATTTCCGAAGCATGGCCTCCACGAGTCATCCATCGCCCCAAGTCCTCATCAGTGAGCATTACCTACAAGGGTTGAGAAAGGGGGTGAGTTACAAGAACTCAGTGTATAATCCCCTTACCGTTGTTTACTGGGCTTGAACTCGTTTAGCAATAATTTAGGCCTGAGCCCATATAACAATAACTTGGGCCGAAGCCCATTTATAATAATTTGGGCCGTAGCCCATTTAGCATAATCTTAGGCCAAAGCCCATTTACAAATAGAATATATCAAATGAATCAAATGAATGTAATGCAATCCCAAACCAACATAATATTTCGTCCGCTACACACCACCAGTATCAACACACCTGTGGGGATCAAGTCAACCCACCCCGCCAACACACCAATCGCAGGCATTAAGCCATTTATAACAAATTTAATTGTGGACAAGCCACCAAAATAATAGAATTTACGTGGCATAGCCACCAGACAGATTGTGACAGAGGCACCAAAATATGTGGCAGAGCCACCAGATTACTTCCTCCGATCATCAATATCCCAATCCCATGCAGAATTATGTAAATGCAACATACATAGTAAATCATGATATTTACAAATATAACAACAATAATTAATTCAGACAAAAGTTCGGCCCATTAACACTTTGCAAATCGGCCCTTTAAGACAATGTATCAAATCAGCCCATTAAGCAATATATCAATTCGGCCCATTAAACAATATATCAATTTGGCCCATTATAACACTTTGCAAATCAGCCCATTAAGCAATATATCAATTCGGCCCATTAAGCAATATATCAATTTGGCCCATTAAGGGCATTTTAGTAAATCGGTAATCTCGCAACCAGGGGTATTTCAGTAATTTATCACCCAAGGGTATTTTCATAATTTTGCAACCCCGGACTTAACTACTAATTTGGGCATAACAATTTAAACTGTCCATCTGCGTCATACTAACTAAATTGACTATAACTTGGGTTAGGAATCTCGAAATATAAATCCGTAAATTTTCCTTGAAACTAAACTCATATATCTTCTTACTAAAATTTTTCCAGAATTTTTGTCTTAAACATTTAGTACAGTTTATTCCTTAAAATTTACCTTGTTTCACTGTCCAATGATTCTGACCTCTCTTACCTTAATTTCAAATATCTCACTGTACGATTTTAATATATTGCTTCCACTTATTTCTAATGAAAATAGGCTCACTAAGGAATCCATACATATAAATTATAACCCATAATTCACTTTGTAAAATTTTATATGATTTTTCCAAATCAGATCAGGGAACCATGAAGTTAATCAGAACCAGTCTCCCTAAAATTAAGATATCTCAGATTATAAAATTCCTTTTCCTTCTCCATTTCTTCCATACCAAAATAGACACAGTAAGATTTAATTTGATATCTTATTTACTTTCTAATTCTCTTTCTACTATTTTTTCATGATTTTTCAAATTCACATCACTGCCACTGGCCAAAACTGTTTTATTACAAAAACATGGTTACCACTATGAACTTACACGCGCCGAGTGATCCCGGATGCCGATTTCTGGTTTTCTTTGGTATCTCAACCAAATCACAGAGCATTTTTAATGTAAAATTTCAGAGAAGTGTGGGATTACAAACCATTTCAAACATGTATTCAGAAAGTATGGGATTACACACCTTGATTAGGATCCCCTAAAAAACCACTCTTCGTTGCCCCCCTAAAATAAAATCGATCAAAAGTTAGCCTCGATTTCCAAAAGATTTCATATCCAACGTATTACTTACACTTGAATCACTTACCACTATATCCGAAGGATTAGCAAATAGAATATATCAAGTGATTTCGTCCCTAAAACATATAGTCGATTAGTCACAACCACTATTATCCCGATAGCAACTTAAACGAATAAAGAACGATTTCATATAATCCATGAGGAACTCCTTACCTTTTCGATATTGGATCCGATTTCCACCGATTGTCTTATGATTATGGTTGAGTCAAGGACAAAAGATTCGGCCTTCTATTTTAATACTATAACAAAAAGATGAACACAAAATGAAGGATTATGAGAGAATGATATTTCGGTTTTGAACAAAAGTGAACATTCAAATGATAATAAACTCACATTCGGCTAGAGAAAAAGAAAATAAAAGGATAGAAAAGATCCACTTACCAATTGAATCAAAGAAAAGAGTGTCAACCCAAATGAGAAAGAAATTATGAAGGAGTGATTGTGGATTGAGAGGTTCGATTATGGAGGAAAATGAACAAGAATAGTTTTGCTACTTAGAGAAAAATAAATGAGGAAGATTCGTCCTCCAAAATGGTCAACTAAAGAAAGAAGAGAAGAAGATTGAAGGAATGGTGAGAAAACAAAAAAAGAAGAGCAATAGTGACTTGAAAGTTTCACACAACAAAGGAAAAGATGACAATTTGGCTTGCTAGTTTCGCAACACCAAAGGAAAAATGCACAATATTGGTTTAAGAGTTTGACAAGGTAGAGAAGAAAATTGAGGAAAAGAGTAAACCGAAGATGCTAAAAAATAAGCCTCTCATGCACCGAAATTGCAAAATGCCTATATGAATTCGGCTCCCCTCTCTCCTTAACAAAACCGTCCATTCATCTTTTACAAGAAGATGAGTGTTGACCAAAATTCTATCCTAGGCAACTCCTAGTTTTTGGCCAACATGTCCCCCAACCTTATCCCTTTCTTTGATTCACATCCTTCTTTTTCCCTTATCTTCCTCTTTTCCAAAATCCTTAGCCTCCTTTCCTTAAATAAAAAGTCTTACTTACCTTTTTCAGAGCCTTGGCCAACACTTACCATCTTCCACAAGATGAGTATAAAAAAATTAAATTCCAAAAATTGCAATAGGTGGGACTCAAACCTCCTCCCTCCTATTCTGCTAATGGCGCGACAACCACCACACCACACACTCCACTTGTGCTAACAAAATGCACTCTTATTTCCTTAAGCCTTAGTGCCATTTACCTTCTCTCCTTAAGGTACCTAAACACAATTTTTTTCCTATAGCCTAACTTGAACCCGAGACTTCATAGAAACCCCGTAACCTTCCAAATTCACTTAACTAATAAGTCCAAATTGCAACAACGCCATTCTCATATTCTTGAAAATTTTATACATTCCTACGCTCAAGGCCCATTGGGCCCAATCCTACTAGGCCCAATTTTGGGATGTTACAAATGGCCTCGGCTGTAGTCCTATTTGTTTAATTGCATGCCCTTGGTCCGCTACCAATGTTGGTACATGGAGAACGAGATGCCTTTTTTATTTGGTGGGCAATTGATGGTAGTCCCTAGACATATGCACCAATGCATTGAGAAAGTAGACGGAGTCAATCACGTATTCACGAAGGTCATTCACCTCCTGCTCCCTAACTTGAGCCCGAGCTTGAACCTCTAATGTCACATATACAATCGGAGGCTACTTCTTATCACTTGAAGTTGCGGTTTGACGAATCTGGTATGAGGTTTCAATGCTATGCATATCATCTGGAGATGCTCGATTGAAGTGTTAATTATTAGCAACCCGTTTCATCAATGATGGTTGATATGTTTAGCTCCGCACCTCCGTACTCCTAAGACTCCACCCCTCGAGCAAAGCTTTGTGACATACAAATTTTCAAGTTTGTTCAATACACCCCAAGGTTTATCTATGGATGATGACAATGCAGGTTCATGTGAGGAGAATATTGAGCATCGCGAACAACCTCGACAATAATGAAGGGCACCACAATGGTTCACCCCACAGACGATTCCATCAAAACACGAATTTTGATGCTTGTAAATTTAATTATCTGTGTTATATATATTTGGTTCCTATTTAGAATATATTATTTTTATAGTTTTATCAATGAAACACCCCAAACCCGGCCCACAAGCCTTGACCGGATCTGGTTTGTTCCTCAAGTAAAACATTTCAGAAACTTGTTTGTTTCTTTGAAAGTTTGGGTGGTTTTGAAGAAAAATTTATTTGTGTTGAGTTCGAAGGGAAAACGGTGTTGTTCTTGAAGACTAGATTTTATTAAAACCTTATTATTATATTTCAAAAACTATAAGTTAAAAGAAATGTCGAGTTGTTTTAGGGTTTACCATTAAATTGGAAATCGTTGCTGTTCAAGTGTCAAAACATTTAGAATTTTTTTTAGAAAAGTTACTTAAACTTTGATTGGATAAAAATCGTTTCAAACTAAAACAAATAAAATGCATGCATAAAGCAGTTTAATAGTAGTGGCCTTATTACATCAAAGCAAAACCCAAAATATATCCAAAATACTTAAATATAAAAAAAAACTAAAAATAACATAACTCTGAGCTGAGCATGGCCACCACTAAGTTCCTGCCGACCCGGTCCATTACTGAGTGTCACCTGAAAAGATATCCCACAACGGGGTGAGTCAACGGACTCAATGTGTAACAACCAACAAAAACTCCCAATGATTTAGGCATAACAAATCATATATATATATATAACAAGTATAGCAATGATGAAATCCCGAACCCAAACCTAAATAACCATCCTCTACACATCACCCGTACCTGCCATCACACCGTGGGGATTACTAAATCGACCCTCCATCCGCTACACACCATCGCGCAAATCATTGCAGCACGACTTGCACATTGCCCTTATAAATTGTGGCATAGCCACGGATAATTGTGACAAAGTCACCAGATAGTATTCATGACATTAGTCACCACATTGATTATGTGACATAAGTCACGGATATTGTGGTAAAACCACTAGATCACTTCCCTTTTCATAATCACCCATATGCCCCATTTGTCATACAAATCATGCGGATAACATGCCATATGCCTTATTCATATTCAGTAACCAATTTTCATATATGTCATATTCAATAATACTATTAACAAATCTTTAGAGAATAACGTACCTGACTAGGTCGTACCATTGAATGGTACCTTTAGCCACATCTTTCATATTCTTATTAACACACATATTAAATCAATACCATAAATCTATCAAGAATTAGTGTGGGGCTACACACGGTTACTATCGTGTTCACGAATTCTCAAAGTCTCACTAGGAATGTATGTACTCCTTCCTAATAACCAATGTCAGAATCGGCTAGTCACTAATACTTAATATAGCCTTGGCCGAATATTCATATTCACTTACCTTGCGGATCTAAATCCCGAAAGCCACTACATGTCTATGGAGTTGACGAAATCCCTTGAGTAGTCGAATCCAAGAGACTCCTTTACTGTTCCTTCTAGTTGGCTACATACAAATGAAACACGAGATTATGGCTTAATGAACATTTGGCCATCCTTAGAAATAAAGGCCAACCCTTGATTTCGGCACACCAAAAGAAAGAGAAGGGAAAATCAATTGCTAAGGAAAGAAATACTTACCACCCACGTTGCTTATGAAGACTAAGAGAGTAGTCGACATCCCCTCCTTTAGAGATTAGGCTTTTGAAAATAATAGAAAACAGATCTGAACACTAAAACACTTACCTAGGTTGTTTAGCCAAATCCCAAAAATCGTCACTGGCTTTATGAAGATGTCGAAATACCTACATGATCTATGTTAGATTCGATTCCATCATTTGAATGAATGGCCTTCGGCCTAAACCACACTTTACTTACCTTGGATAACCAAATCCCGAATGGTCTCCCCTAGAAGTCGGCTACAATAGAAATCTCGAAAGATCCTTTATAGTTTCGACCAATTCAAAACAAGAGAGATTAGATCCTTAAATTCGGTTAAAGTGAAAAGAAAACAAATGACCATTGATCCTTACCCTTAATGCTAAAATCGATTGCCCTCTTGCTTAGATCTACAAAGGAATTCGGCTATGTAGGCTAGATATTGATCAAATGGGTTTCGACTTTTAGTGTTTAGTGAACAATCGGCTATATGGAAGAGTGATTAACCTGAAGAAGAAGATCAAGGAATCGGCTAGGCTTACTTGTGTCTTGACTTTTGATTAATAGTGAAGATTGTGAGAATGAAGGAAAAGAATGATATAGAGGCTTCAATAATGATTCGCTTGAGTGGGAGAAGAAGAAGAAAGATTTGAGAAAAAGAAAAGAAGAAGCAAAGTGTTGGTGAGGCTTAATGCAACATTCGGCCTATGGGATTTTGGTGACTGAATTTGTCATCCAAGAAGTCCCTTGGCCGGCCAACTCTCCCTCTCTCCATTCAATCCCCCTTTTCACTCTACCTTAGCCAAATCCTTAAGTTTTTAGCTTAATCTACACTTAATCTTTGAAGTGTCCTTGTACCATCCACTACCTCCTCCTTGCTGCAAAAATAAAACTCCCTTTGCTTCCCTTGTTGCTTGAACCACCTCCCTCCTGAAGCCCCTTTTGACGTAACCTTCTCTACACCTTAGGTGGCGTCCCTTGCCACTTTACTACTTGATTTCTTGTGTCCTAAACTCTAGCACTTATTCCTTTAAGGCCTAACTCCCGTAGCTCCCCTTCCTAAGCTTGAAGTCAAATATTTTTCTAAGGCTTTCCCCTACAACCTAGAGTTCTCAAAAATTTATACAACACATTCAAACACACATAGGCATGCTACTTTATACAATTAAGCAATAATGCACAACCCCTAAATCTCGGATGTTACAGTTCTAGCCCCTTAAAATAATTTCGACCTCGAAATTACCTGGCTAGAATAAGTGAGGGTATTATTGTCGAATTGCTTCTTCCGGCTCCCACGAAGCTTTCTTCGATCCATGATTACGCCATAACACTTTGACCAAAGGTATGGATTTCCTCCGTAGTACCTTCACATCGTGTTCCAAAATTTGAATCGGCTCCTCCTCGTAGGACAAATCTGGTCTCAGCTCTACCTCCTCAACTGGCACTACATGAGATGGATCCGATCGGTAACGATGTAGCATGGAAACATGGAATACATCGTGCATCTACTTCAACTCCGGAGGCAACTCCAACTGGTATGCCACTGGTCCAACTCGCTTCAATACCCGATAAGGTCCTATAAACCTGGGACTTAACTTCCCTTTGCGACCAAATCTCATTACCTTTTTCCAAGGCGAAACTTTAAGAAACACATAATCTCCCACAGAAAACTCAATCTCCTTCCGCTTAAGATCTGCGTATGACTTTTTCCTGTTAGATGCCTCCTTCAACCGTGTCTGAATCACCTTAACCTTTTTTTTTGATTCTGCCACAATTTTTGGGCCCAAAATCTGACGTTCCCCCAATTCCGTCCAACATGTAGGAGTGCGACACTTCCGTCCATATAGCGCTTCGTTCGGTGCCATCCGAATACTTTCCTGATAGCTATTGTTATACGCAAATTCCGCTAAAGGCAAGAACTCTTCCCAACTCCCTCTGAAGTCTATCACACAGCCCCTCAACATATCTTCTAACACTTGGATCACTCGCTTATATTGATCATCCGATCACGGATGAAATGCCGTACTGAACTCTAATCTGGTGCCTAAAGCTTGATGTAGTGCCTTCCAAAACCGAGACGTAAACCTCGGATCCCTATCCGAGATAATTGACACCGACACTCCATGCAACCTCACAATTTCTACCACATATAACTTTGCCAACCTTTGTAACGAGTAGTCAACCCGCACTGGGATGAAATGCGCGGACTTTGTCAACCGATCCACTATCACCCATACCGAGTCCTTCTTAGTAGGCGTAAGGGGAAGCCCACTAACGAAGTCCATGGTAATTCTCTTCCACTTCCATTGCGAAATCTTTATCGGCTGAAGCAATCCCGATGGAACTTGGTGTTCAGCCTTAACTTGCTGACACGTTAAGCACTTCCCTACAAATTCTGTAACTTCCCACTTAAGACCAGGCCACCAAAACTGTTCCCGTAAATCCTTGTACAACTTACTTCCTCCAGGATGCATAGCATAAGGGCTACTATGCGATGCCCAAAGAATTCTTTACCTTAATTCCTCATCCTTCGGCATACAGACCTTGCCATGAAAACACAGCACTCGATCGCTGTTTACACCAAAATCTTCCAATTCCCCACACTGCACTTGCCGCAACTTAGCACTTAGATCCCCATCTGCCAACTGACTCTCTTTCACCACATTCAACCACGTCGGCTTAACTTGCAACTCTGCTAACAAACTTCCATCGTCATACAAGCTAAGATGAGCAAACATTGCCCTCAGATCCGACACTACTTTTTGACTTAGGGCATCTGCCACTACATTAGCCTTGCCCGTGTGATACTCTATAGAACAATCATAGTCCTTCAATAATTCCACCCACATTCGCTGTCTCAGGTTCAACTCTTTCTGAGTCAGCAGATACTTAAGGCTCTTGTGGTCTGTGTAAATCATTGACTTTTCTCCATATAAATAGTGCCTCCATACCTTAAAAGCAAAGACCACTGCCGCCAATTCCAAATCATGCGTCGGGTAGTTAACCTCATGTGGCCTTAATTGTCAAGACGCATAAGCAACTACCTTCCTATCTTGCATCAAAACACATCCCAAACCTGTGTGAAAAGCATCATAGTACACCACAAAATCCTTCCCTACCTCAGGCTGAATCAAAGTGGAGCTCCAGCCAAGACCCTCTTAAGCTTCTCAAAGCTCTCCTGTTGCTTATCTGACCATACGAAAGGTTCCTCCTTTCTCAACAACTTCGTCAAAGGTGTGGCTATTGATGAGAACCCTTCAACAAACCTTCTGTAGTAGCTTGCCAATCCCAAGAAACTACGAACTTTTGCCACAGACTTAGGTGATTTCCAATCCAATACTGCCTCAATCTTTCGAGGATCTACCCTTATCCCTTCAGCAGACACCACATACCCTAAAAACGTAACTTTCTTCAGCCAAAATTCGCACTTGCTGAACTTGGCATATAGCTTTTCCTCCCTTAACACTTGCAACACGACTCAGAGGTGCTCATCATATTCTTCCTCTGACTTAGAATACACCAAGATATCATCTATGAACACAACAACAAATCGATCCAGATAGGGTTAGAAAACCCGGTTCATCATGTCCATGAACGCGGCTGGGGCGTTTGTCAATCCAAACGGCATTACCAAGAACTCATAATGCCCGTACCTTGTCCGGAAAGCTGTCTTATGGATATTAGCCTCCTTTACCTTAAGCTGATGATATCCAGACCTTAGATCTATCTTTGAGAATACCGCAGCCCCCTTAAGCTGATCGAACAAGTCGTCTATCCTTGGCAACAGGTACTTGTTCTTGATGGTCAGCTTATTCAACTGACGATAATATATGCACATACGTATAGTTTTGTCCTTCTTCTTCACAAACAAGACCGGTGCTCCCCATGGAGACACACTAGGTCGTATAAATTCACGGTCAAACAACTCTTGGATCTGATCCTTGAGCTCAACCAACTCCTTTGGTGCCATTCTGTACGGGGCAATTGACACAGAGTGCATCTTAAAGAAGTCAATTTCGAACTCTACTTCCCTATCCGGGGTATTCTGTAACTCCTCCAGAAAAATATCCACAAATTCTCTTCATCGTTCTAACTTCACTAACGCCCCCTTTGTTTGCATCCAACGCACTAACAAAGGTAAAAAATGCCTTGCACCCTTTCCAAACCATCTTATCAGCCTTTAAAGCAGAGACTACTTTAGACAAGTAGTTTCTTCTTTCTCTTATCATAATTATCGCCTCATCCTCTAGGGTCCTTAACTCCATTCGCTTAGCTGCGCAATCCACTACAGCATGATGTTCCACTAGCCAGTCCATGCCAAGGATGAGATCAAATTCTCCGAAGGGTAGTTCCATCAAGTTGGCAGGAAATACCACTCCCTGAAGCTCTAGAGGTATACTCCGAAATATCTTATTCACCACTACAGGTTGGCCTAATGGGCTCACTAAAGTCATCTCCCTATTAGATAGTTCAGAGGCTATGCCTAGTGTTTCAACTACTCTACATGCAACATAAGAGTGGGTAGAGCCAACATCGATTGAAGTAAAGTAAGGCTTATCAGCTATAAGGAACGTACCGATTATGACGTCTAGTACGTCTCCAACCTCCCTCCGATGAACTGCATACACGGACCCATTGTCTTGCCTCCAGATACCAACACCTCTCGCCTAGTGTTCCCATCCTCTTCGAAACCATTACCTCGCCATTCAAACCATTCCACCTCTTCCTGATTAAAACCGGACCCTCTTGCTCCCATGTAATATCCGGGTTAAGGGTTAATTTATTTTGGCATTGTTGCATGATTATTGGTGAGCTATTGTGTTGGTTGTATGGTTTGGGACTTAGATGAAGGCTAGGAGTGTGCCCTGAGTAGGTGGAAAATTTTTGTTTTTGGGCTTTAGGGGATAGGAGTGAAGGAGATGGGGTTTTAATTAAATTAAGTGAATCTAATGCACAAATGAGGAGCTAGCAAAGTGGCAAGCATGCGCCACATGGAGAGTGTGTGTGGCGTCATCTACAAGGAGGAGGTCTTATGTTCAAGTCATGAGAATCCCACCCTTTTGGCTCTCATTTTGGATGGCATAGAGGAAGAGGTGAAGGCAACTTGAACTCTAACTTGGACTTAGTCTTCACATTCAAAGAGGGTGGAGAGTGAAAGTAGGAGGAGACTTGGTCATGGGATTTGAATTGGTGGTGTGAGAGCAAATGGGGAGATTTGGCCGGTTTGGTGAGAGTTTGGGGGGAGAGAAAGTTGTGGCCAGTTGGTAATTGGAGTGTGCCGAATGTGCCTTGGGCATGTGTGTTTCGGTCACAAACTCTCCTTGGTTAAGCCGATTTTCCTTTTAGGTCAAAAGCTTCTTCTCATTTTCTCTCTTCCAACCGATTGCTCAAGTCTCTTTTTGGTCATTTTGTTGGTAAGCCGAATGTCAAAGAAAACTCTCCCATCCCATTTTCATTCTTGAAACCGAAACCTCAAGTGCTTCATCTCTTGTTCATTTTTTTTTTCTTCTTCTCTTTTGTTATCCTAAAACCGAAAGCTTCAACACTCTTACCCTTGCCGAACCTAATATCTCATTATCATCTCATTCCCTCTTTTGGAAACCTTATTAGCCGAATGCCTCTCCTACCTCCTTTTCTTTTTTTTCAATTGAGTTAAACCGAAACCTCTAGCACCCTTGTTGCTGAAATTATACCTTGTTTCTTCCTTCTTCTCCTCTGTGTGCAAAGCCGAAACTAGAGACCCTTTCTTCTCACTTCTTCTTTTTGTTTTCATAAACCTTGTGCCGAATTCTCCCTTTGTTCCATACCATTTCTTACTAAAAATTTCTCTTCTTCTAAACACACCTTATTCTTTTCTTCCCCTTTTCAAAACCGAAAGTGACCCCCCCTCCACTCATCTCTCTTTGTTTCATCTCTTTTTCGAAAACCAGTTAGCCGAATCTTCCTTGTGTTGGTCGAATATTTGGTGGTGTTGGGTGCTTGATTTCCAATCATTTGGTAGTGGGTAAGTGTTGGCGAATGGCCATTTCTCTTTTCTCGGTATTTTACCAATTCTTGGTATGTTAAAGTGATATCGATATTGGTTAAAAGGTGTTAACTTCTTGTTTAATCTTTTCAGTATAGGATCTTTGGACTTTTGAAATAATCAAAGGAGTCTTCCAACTCTTTTAGCCGATTGTTAAGTGGTGGTAAGAGGAGTATTTTGTTAGTCCGTTCTTTTAGCCTCGTTAAAGCAAGTCTCAATGGATTAACGGATTTTCTTTTTAGGTGGAGGCCGTTTGTAAAGGAGGAACCTTTGTGGTTCGAGTTTGGCAGGAAGCCAAACGTTTGCAAGGTAAGGACTATTTGATAAACCCTTTTTGGTTTAATGCTTGTGGCCGAATGGTATGATGGTTAATCCATTTGTTGGCCGATTGTAGGATTCGGGTTGTAGAAGTGATCAAGGGACGTAAATCGATTTTAGGGATTAATACCTTCGCTAATTCAGGTGTGTAAACTAACACACTTCTGCTTAGTAATATAATTGATAACCGTGTGATGATTAATGAAACGTTGATGATTGATGTGATACCCTAATGGGTATGATTTCGGACTCGGGTAAGTCAAGATTATTATTATGAGTTTCTTGATGATCTATATGATACCATGGTTGTGGATATATGTGACATGGGGTATGAGATTAGACATATTAGCATGATATGCATGATTATATGATATGCATGATTACATGAGTGTGGTATGTTGATGGGTGATACGAGTGGAGGGAGCGGTGATATTTTGTGTCGTGAGCACTAGTGTTTTGGTAACACACTTTGTGACTTTGGGTCACGGAGGTTTGGCACCTCCAGAGGTTTGGTACCTCGCCGTCTCGTCCCTCGTGGTTAACACCACCGTGGGTTGGCCCCACTTGTGAGATATGGGATTGACGCGGTGATTTGGTATCACACGATGGGTTGGCCCCATCATTGGATTTGTGATGCGGTCACGGTGCTTTGGTAGCACAATTGTGTCTTTGGGACACCGGTGGTTTGGTACCACATTGACGGATATTGTGTCTTTGGGACACCGGTGTTTTGGTAACACATTGTGACTATATGTCACCGGTGGTTTGGCACCACCAAGTGGTTTGGTACCACGGGGTAGAAAAGGCGATATGGATGGTTAGGATCGGGTTGCATTAATTATGTTGCTTTGTATGATGTGTGTTAGCATGTTGTTGTTCGGGAGCGGGATTTACACACTGAGTCACTCGACTCACCCTCTCCTTTGACATTTCAGGTGACTCGTAGACGCGGACACGGAGCCGGGATGGACTCGGGGTGCACATGCCATGCTTTAATAAAAGTGTTGCTCGGACTATTGAATTTGGGTACTTTAGCTTATTTACTTTACTTGGGTTTTATATTGGATTTGTAAAGGCCTTTAATTTATGTTTTGTGATGTTTATGTTTTAATTAGATTTTTAATATGCCTTAACAAAACAAGTTGGTATGAATTTTTCTAAAACTTGGAAAGATAATGATTTCAAAATTATAACGCAATGTGTTTTTAAACCATACCATCGGGTATCACACTATGTCTTTATAGTAAGCAAACTCAAATGATTTTCAAATCAAACTTGTATTACTCCTAAGTTTAAAAAGGTTTTAAGTAACACTAAGAAACTATTAATGTTTAAATGGTTTAAACTCGTTTAACCACTCATTCTGGTTATGATTTCAAAATCTCCGGGTTTCAAATACACCATCTGATTTCAAACAAGTCTACTCGAATTGTCTTCAAAATACACTGTGTTTTCACTCGGCTTTTAACGAAAAATTTAACCTCTCACAAACATGTTTCCCCGTAACATACCAGATTTGGACGTGGTGTCTTGTCCGGGTTTGGGGTGTTACATCCCATCTGTTTTCATTGGACAGTCCTTAATCATGTGGTCCTTGGACCCACACTTGAAACATCCCTGCCTTCTTCCAACACTCTCCTAGATGCATCTTTCCACACCGAGCACAAGTACGACATCGCCTCCAGTCACACCTTGCTGACCTCGCGGCCCATCAACTCTAGGCCTCTTTTGCACATTCCCGGATGACCCTGATACTCCAAAACCTCTCTTTTGCCTATTTCGGTTCGTATTCTATCTCACAAATTCTTTAATCCCTTCGGCTACCTTAGCTTTCTACCAAAGAAGGTAAATTTTTGCCCGTGTGCGGTGCTATCAACAACCTCAGGTCATCCTCGTCCGTCCCCAAACCGGATACATTGCTCATGCTCAGAACTATGATTCCTCGAGCATAACGCTCCAGCTTAGAAATTTCGCCTCATACTGCTATGGACTTATTTCCTAAATCATTTCAAAACGCCTTCCTCTCAAGATCTACATAACTAGTCCCAATGTACTTCTTTCGGTAGGTCGCATTTAAAGTATTCCCAAGTAAGATCATCTACGGCAACACCATCCCGAATCGTGAGCCACTATTGATATGACTCATCATGAGTAGCGACACTACCACTTTCGGTTTCACCTCGATAGTTAGGTCCAAATCATCCATAATTCGCCTGTCGCTTCCAACCAATACTCGGTCAGATTGGGTGCCACATCGAGATATACCATGGAAAAACTCATCTCCATTAGCTCGGAGTCCCTTAGGTACAGACTTTCAAGCTCCCATGCCTCCACCTGCTCTAGCCACCCTTTCCATAACTCGCAGCATCAACTGTGATACTACATCATCCCCTGTTTGATCATGATATTTCACATCAGCGGCTGGTGGTGGTGGCATTTCATTTTCGGACCCTTGACCAGACCTAACGGGTTTCGACACAGTCATTCGACCTCTACCGTGGCCACACACACTACGACCACGTCCCCTAGAATTCATGCTTCTAAATCGCGTTTATCTGGTTAAGGAATTTTATGAATTAGTTTTTTTTTCCACTGATTTATCGCGAATAGTCTTATGTTCAATAGTTCTAAAGAGTAGTTATTTCAAATTCATACACACACACAGTCTCAAATTCATTCATTGAATCATCACATTCATGAACTTGTGTTCATTACAGAGAAGTGTTGTAGTTGTCATTGTTGTTGTTTTCCACTACCTAGGGGTATTTCCGTAATTTTATCCTATAGGGGTATTTTGGTAATTTTTCAAATTAGGGTATTTGAAAATTTTGCAAAGTAGAGATTTTTAGTATTTTTACAAAATTGAAATACTTGGTAAGAAGATTCAAGGTAATATGGTAATTTTATAATCTAGGGGTATTTTGTAATTTTACAAGCCGTGGGCATTTCGATAATTTTTGTAAAATATGGTTCTGGTGACTTTCCAAAATAAGGGTATTTTTGGAAATTTTAAATTGTGGTACTTGACAACTTTCCATACTGAGGATATTTTAGTAATTTGTACAGGTTAGGGGTAATTTGGGCAACTTGCAAACCAGGGGTATTTTGGTTATTTTTAAATCAAGGGTACTTTGGAATTTTATAATCATGGTTTGACTTTAGAATTTCACAAAACAAGGTGACTGGTCCCTTTCGGGCTTTAATTATTGAATTTAGCCTGTGATTGAGTCCTCTTGGTTAGGGTGAACCATCACTACGCACCAGGTAGGATTCGAGCGGAGAGGAGGTGAGTCACTAGGACTGCTTAAATACCAAGCTCCCCCCAAATCCAATCCTAGACATGCGTACAACGGTTGTCACACCTTTAACTCGGTGACTCAATCACAAGTTTGTTTGGTTAGACTTTAAATTTTATGGATTTCGGTGTTGGAGTAGACTAATCCTAGGGTTCAACAATTCCTAATCTACTAATCTACGTCCCTATAATTTCCCACATACAAATCACAAAATGGGTTAGGAGTACTTACGGTGGACTTTGGTAGGAGACTTAGGTGCCATGCCGTAAAACCCCGCTCATTCCTTAGTACAATCTAATTTCAAAAGAAAGAAAACGTTTGGGCCCAAAAAGCCCTCAAGGTGAGTTTTGAATCTGCTCGATACCAAATCGAAACACCCCAAACCCGCCCACAAGCCTTGATCGGATCTGGTTTGTTCCATGAGTAAAACATTTTGAAACTTGTTTGTTTCTTTGAAAGTTTGGGTGGTTTTGAAGAAAAATTTATTTGTGTTCAGTTCGAAGGGAAAACGGTGCTGTTCTTGTAGACTAGATTTTATTAAAACCTTATTATTATATTTCAAAAACTATATGTTAAAAGAAATGTCGAGTTATTTTAGGGTTTACCATTAAATTGGAAATCGTTGGTGTTCAAGTGTCAAAACATTTAGAATTTTTTTTTTAGAAAAGTTACTTAAACTTTGATTGGATAAAAATCGTATCAAACTAAAACAAATAAAATGCATGCATAAACAGTTTAATAGTAATGGCCTTATTACATCAAAGCAAAACCCGAAATAAATCTAAAATACTTAAATATAAAAAAAACTAAAAATAACATAACACTGAGCTGAGCATGGCCACCACTAAGTTCCTGCCGACCCGGTCCATTACTGAGTGTCACCTGAAAAGATATCCCACAATGGGGTGAGTCAACGGACTCATTATGTAACAACCAACAAAAACTCCCAATGATTTAGGCATAACAAATCATATATATATATATAACAAGTATAGCAATGATGCAATCCCGAACCCAAACCTAAATAACCATCCTCTACACATCACCCGTACCTACCATCACACCATGGGGATTACTAAATCGACCCTCCATCCGCTACACACCATCGAAGGCAGTCGCTGCAGACGACTTGCACATTGCCCTTATAAATTGTGGCATAGCCACCAGATAATTGTGACAAAGTCACCAGATAGTATTTCGTGACATTAGTCACCACATTCAGATTATGTGACATAAGTCACCAGATATTGTGGTAAAAACCACCAGATCACTTCCCCTTTTCATAATCACCCATATGCCCCATGTGTCATACAAATCATGCGGATAACATGCCATATGCCCTATTCATATTCGTAACCAATTTTCATATATGTCACATTCAATAATACTATTAACAGATCTTTAGAGAATAACGTACCTGACTAGGTCGTACCATTGAATGGTACCTTTAGCCACATCTTTCATATTCTTATTAACACACATATTAAATCAATACCATAAATCTATCAAGAATTAGTGTGGGGCTACACACCTGGTTACTATCGTGTTCACGAAATCCTGAAAGTCCACCGGAATAGATTGTACTCCTTCCTAATAACCAATGTCAGAATTGGCTAGTCACTAATACTTAATATAGCCTTGGCAGAATATTCATATTCACTTACCTTGCGGATCTAAATCCCGAAAGCCACTACTTGTCTATGGAGTTGACGAAATCCCTTGAGTAGTCGAATCCAAGAGACTCCTTTACTGTTCCTTCTCGTTGGCTACATACAAGTTAAACACGAGATTATGGCTTAATGAACATTTGGCCATCCTTAGAAATCAAGGCCAACCCTTGATTTCGGCACACCAAAAGAAAGAGAAGGGAAAATCGATTGCTAAGGAAAGAAATACTTACCACCCACGTTGCTTATGAAGACTAAGAGAGTAGTTGACAGCCCCTCCTTTAGAGATTCGGCTTTTGAAAATAATAGAAAACAGATCTGAACACTAAAACACTTACCTAAGTTGTTTAGCCAAATCCCAAAAATCATCACTGGCTTAATGAAGATGTCGAAATACCTACATGATCTATGTTAGATCCGATTCCATCATTTGAATGAATGGCCTTGGCCTAAACCACACTTTACTTACCTTGGATAACTAAAACATATAGTCAATTAGTCACAACCACTATTACCCCGATAGCAACTTAAACGAATAAAGAACGATTTCATATAATCCATGAGGAACTCCTTACCTTTTCGATATTGGATATGATTTCCACCGATTGTCTTATGATTACGGTTGAGTCAAGGACAAGAGATTTGGCCTTCTACTTTAATACTATAACAAAAAGATGATAACAAAATGAAGGATTATGAGAGAATGATATTTCAATTTTGAACAAAAGTGAACATTCGAATGATAATAAACTCACATTCGGCTAGAGAAAAAGAAAATAAAAGGATAGAAAAGATCCACTTACTAATTGAATCAAAGAAAAGAGTGTCAACCAAAATGAGAAAGAAATTATAAAGGAGTGATTATGGATTGAGAGGTTCGGTTATGGAGGAAAAATGAACAAGAATAGTTTCGGCTACTTAGAGAAAAATACACGAGGAAGATTCATCCTCCTAAATGGTCAACTAAAGAAAGAAGAGAAGAAGATTGAAGGAATGGTGAGAAAACAAAAAAAGAAGAGAAATAGTGACTTGAAAGTTTCGGCACAACAAAGGAAAAGATGACAATTTGGCTTGCTAGTTTCGGCAACACCAAAGGAAAAATGCACAATATTGGTTTAAGAGTTTCGGCAAGGTAGAGAAGAAAATTGGGGAAAAGAGCAAACTGAAAGATGCTAAAAAGAATAAGCCTCTCATGCACCGAAATTGCAAAATGCCTATATGAATTCGGCTCCCCTCTCTCCCTAACAAAACCGTCCATTCATCTTTTCCAAGAAGATGAGTGTTGACCAAAATTCTATCCTAGGCAACTCCTAGTTTTTGGCCAACATGTCCCCCAACCTTATCCCTTTCTTTGATTTACTTCCTTCTTTTTCGTTATCTTCCTCTTTTCCATAATCCTTAGCCTCCTTTCCTTAAATAAAAAGTCTTACTTACCTTTTTCAGAGCCTTGGCCAACACTTACCATCTTCCACAAGATAAGTATAAAAAAATTAAATTCCAAAAATTGCAATAGGTGGGACTCAAACCTCCTTCCTCCTATTCTACCAATGGTGCGACAACCACCACACCACACACTCCACTTGTGCTAACAAAATGCACTCTTATTTCCTTAAGCTTTAGTGCCATTTACCTTTTCTCCTTAAGGTACCTAAACACAATTTTTTTTCCTATAGCCCAACTTGAACTCGAGACTTCATAGAAGCCCCGTAACCTTCCAAATTCACTTAATAAGTCCAATTTGCAACAACACCATTCTCATATTCTTGAAAATTTTATACATTCCTACGCTCAAGGCCCATTGGGCCCAATCCTACTAGGCCCAATTTTGGGATGTTACAAATGGCCTCGACTGTAGTCCTATTTGTTTAATTGCATACCCTTGGTCCGCTACCAATGTTGGTACATGGAGAACGAGATGCCTTTTTATTTGGTGGGCAATTGATGGTAGTCCCTAGACATATGCACTGATGCATTGAGAAAGTAGACGGAGTCAATCACGTAGTCACAAAGGTCATCACCTCCCGCTCCCTAACTTGAGCCCGAGCTTGAACCTCTAATGTCACATATACAATCGGAGGCTACTTCTTATCACTCGAAGTTGCGGTTTGACGAATCTGGTATGAGGTTTCAATGCTATGCATATCATCTGGAGATGCCCGATTGCAGTGCTAATTATTAGCAACCCATTTCATCAATGATGGTTGATATGTTTAGCTCTGCACCTCCGTACTCCCAAGACTCCACCCCTCGAGCAAAGCTTTGTGACATACAATTTTTCAAGTTTGTTCAATACACCCTAAGGTTTATCTATGGATGATGACAATGCAGGTTCATGTGAAGAGAATATTGAGCATCGCGAACAACCTCGACAATAATGAAGGGCACCACAATGGTTCACCCCACAGACGATTCCATCAAAACACGAATTTTGATGCTTGTAAATTTAATTATCTATGTTATATATATTTGGTTCCTATTTAGAATATATTATTTTTATAGTTTTATCAATGAAACACCAAACCCGGCCCACAAGCCTTGACCGGATCTGGTTTGTTCCTTGAGTAAAACATTTCAAAACTTATTTGTTTCTTTGAAAGTTTGGGTGGTTTTGAAGAAAAATTTATTTGTGTTGAGTTCGAAGGGAAAACGGTGTTGTTCTTAAAGACTAGATTTTATTAAAACCTTATTATTATATTTCAAAAACTATAAGTTAAAAGAAATGTCGAGTTGTTTTAAGGTTTACCATTAAATTGGAAATCGTTGGTGTTCAAGTGTCAAAACATTTAGAATTTTTTTTTTAGAAAAGTTACTTAAACTTTGATTGGATAAAAATCGTATCAAACTAAAACAAATAAAATGCATGCATAAACAGTTTAATAGTAATGGCCTTATTACATCAAAGCAAAACCCGAAATAAATCCAAAATACTTAAATATAAAAAAACTAAAAATAACATAACACCGAAATGAGCATGGCCATCACTAAGTTCCCCGCCGGTCCATCCATTACCGAGTGTCACCAAAAGATATCCCACAACGGATGAGTCAACGGACTCAATGTGTAACAACCAACAAAAACTCCCAATGATTTAGGCATAACAAATCATATATATATATAACAAGTATAGCAATGATGCAATCCCGAACCCAAACCTAAATAAGCATCCTGTACACATCACCAGCACTCGCCATCACACCGTGGGGATTACTAAATCGACCCTCCATCCGCTACACACCATCGAAGGCAGTCGCTGCAGATGACTTGCACATTGCCCTTATAAATTGTGGTATAGCCACCAGATAATTGTGACAAAGTCACCAGATAGTATTTCTTGACATTAGTCACCACATTCAGATTATGTGACATAAGTCACCAGATATTATGGTAAAAACCACCAGATCACTTCCCCTTTTCATAATCACCCATATGCCCCATGTGTCATACAAATCATGCGGATAACATGCCATATGCCTTATTCATATTCGTAACCAATTTTCATATATGTCACATTCAATAATACTATTAACAAATCTTTAGAGAATAGCGTACCTGACTAGGTCATACCATTGAATGGTACCTTTAGCCACATCTTTCATATTCTTATTAACACACATATTAAATCAATACCATAAATCTATCAAGAATTAGTGTGGGGCTACAGACCTGGTTACTATCGTGTTCACGAAATCCCGAAAGTCTACCGGAACAAATTGTACTCTTTACTAATAACCAATGTCAGAATCGGCTAGTCACTAATACTTAATATAGCCTTGGCCGAATATTCATATTCACTTACCATACGGATCTAAATCCCGAAAGCCACTACTTGTCTATGGAGTTGACGAAATCCCTTGAGTAGTCGAATCTAAGAGACTCATTTACTGTTCCTTCTCGTTGGCTACATACAAATGAAACACGAGATTATGGCTTAATAAACATTTGGCCATCCTTAGAAATCAAGGCCAACCCTTGATTTCGGCACACCAAAAGAAAGAGAAGGGAAAACCGATTGCTAAGGAAAGAAATACTTACCACCCACGTTGCTTATGAAGACTAAGAGAGTAGTCGACAGCCCCTCCTTTAGAGATTCGGCTTTTGAAAATAATAGAAAACAGATCTAAACACTAAAACACTTACCTAGGTTGTTTAGCCAAATCCCAAAAATCGTCACTGGCTTTATGAAGATGTCGAAATACCTACATGATCTATGTTAGATCCGATTCCATCATTTGAATGAATGGCCTTTGGCCTAAACCACACTTTACTTACCTTGGATAACCAAATCTTGAATGGTCTCACCTAGAAGTCGGCTATAATAGAAATCTCGAAAGATCCTTTATTGTTTCGACCAATTCAAAATAAGAGAGATTAGATCCTTAAATTCGGCTAAAGAGAAAAGAAAACAAATGACTGTTGATCCTTACCCTTAATGCTGAAATCGATTGCTCTCTTGCTTAGATCTACAAAGGAATTCGGCTATGTAGGCTAGATATTGATCAAATGGGTTTCAGCTTTTGGTGTTTAGTGAACAATCGGCTATATGAAAGAGTGATTAACCTGAAGAAGAAGAAGAAGGAATCGGCTAGGCTTACTTGTGTCTTCGGCTTTTGATTAATAGTGAAGATTGTGAGAATGAAGGAAAAGAATGATATAGAGGCTTCAATAATGATTCAGCTTGAGTGGGAGAGAAGAAGAAGAAAGATTTGAGAAAAAGAAAAGAAGAAGCAAAGTGTTGGTGAGGCTTAATGCAACATTTGGCCTATGGGATTTTGGTGATTGTATTTGTCATCCAAGAAGTCCCTTGGCTAGCCAACTCTCCCTCTCTCCATTCAATCCCCCTTTTCACTCTACCTTAGCCAAATCCTTAAGTTTTAGCTTAATCTACACTTCATCTTTGAAGTCTCCTTGTACCGTCCACTACCTCTCCTCCTTACTGCAAAAATAAAACTCCCCTTTGCTTCCCTTGCTGCTCGAACCTCCTCCCTCCTGAAGCCCCTTTTGACGCAACCTTCTCTGCACCTTAGGTGGTGTCCCTTGCCACTTTACTGCTTGATTTCTTGTGTCCTAAACTCCACCACTTATTCCTTTAAGGCCTAACTCCCGTAGCTCCCCTTCCTAAGCTTGAAGTCGAATATTTTTCTAAGGCTTTCCCCTACAACCTAGAGTTCTCAAAAATTTATACAACACATTCAAACACACATAGGCATGCTACTTCATACAATTAAGCAATAATGCACAACCTCTAAATCCCGGATGTTAAAGTTCTACCCCCTTAAAATAATTTCAACCTCGAAATTACCTGGCTAGAATAAGTGAGGGTATTATTGTCGCATTGCTTCTTTCGGCTCCCACGAAGCTTCATTCGATCCATGATTATGCTATAACACTTTGACCAAAGGAATGGATTTCCTCCGTAGTACCTTCACATCCCATTCCAAAATTTGAATCGGCTCCTCCTCGTAGGACAAATCTGGTCTCAGCTCTACCTCTTCAACTGGCACTACATGAGATGGATCCGATCGGAAACGATGTAGCATAGAAACATGGAATACATCGTGCATCTGCTTCAACTCCGGAGGCAACTCCAACTGGTATGCCACTGGTCCAACTCACTTCAATACCCGATAAGGTCCTATAAACCTGGGACTTAACTTCCCTTTGCGACCAAATCTCATTACATTTTTCCAAGGTGAAACTTTAAGAACCTCATAATCTCCCACAGCAAACTCAATCTCCTTCCGCTTAAGATCTGCGTATGACTTTTACCTGTCAGATGCCTCCTTCAACCGTGTCTGAATCACCTTAACCTTTTCTTTCGATTCTGCCATAATTTTGGACCCAAAATCTGACGTTTCCCCAATTCCGTCCAACATGTAGGAGTGCGACACTTCCGTCCATATAGCGCTTCGTACGGTGCCATCCGAATACTTGCCTGATAGCTGTTGTTATATGCAAATTTCGCTAAAGGCAAGAACTCTTCCCAACTCCCTCTGAAGTCTATCACACAGCCCATCAACATATCTTCTAACACTTAGGTCACTCGCTCAGATTGATCATCCGATTGTAGATGAAATGCCACACTGAAGTCTAATCTGGTGCCTAAAGCTTAATGTAGCACCTTCTAAAACCGAGACGTAAACCTCAGATCCCTATCCGAGATAATCGACACCGGCATTCCATGCAACCTCACAATTTCTGCCACATATAACTTTGCCAACCTTTGTAACGAGTAGTCAACCCGCACTGGGATGAAATGCATGGACTTTGTCAACCGATCCACTATCACCCATACCGAGTACTTCTTAGTAGGCGTAAGGGGATGCCCACTAACGAAGTCCATGGTAATTCTCTTCCACTTCCATTGCGGAATCTTTATCGACTGAAGCAATCCCGACGGAACTTGGTGTTCAGCCTTAACTTGCTGACACGTTAAGCACTTCGCTACAAATTCTGTAACTTCCCGCTTAAGACCAGGCCACCAAAACTATTCCCGTAAATCCTTGTACAACTTACTTCCTCCAGGATGCATAGCATAAGGGCTACTATGCGATGCCCGAAGAATTCTCTACCTTAACTCCTCATCCTTTGGCATACAGACCTTGCCATGAAAACACATCACTACGTCGCTGTTTACACCAAAATCTTCTAATTCCCCACACTGCACTTGCCACAACTTAGTACTTAGATCCTCATCTGCCAACTGACTCTCTTTCACTATATTCAACGACGTCAGCTTAACTTGCAACTCTGCTAACAAACTTCCATCGTCATACAAGCTAAGATGTGCAAACATTGCCCTCAGATCCGACACTACTTTTCGACTTAGGGCATCTGCCACTACATTAGCCTTGCCCGGGTGATACTCTATAAAATAATCGTAGTCCTTCAATAATTCCATCCACCTTCGCTGTCTCAGGTTCAACTCTTTCTGAGTCAGCAGATATTTAAGGCTCTTGTGGTCTGTGTAAATCATTGACTTTTCTCCATATAAATAGTGCCTCCATACCTTAAGAGCAAAGACCATCGCAACCAATTCCAAATCATGCATCGGGTAGTTAACCTCATGTGGCCTTAATTGTCGAGATGCATAAGCAACTACCTTCGTCTTGCATCAAAACACATCCCAAACTCGTGTGAGAAGCATCACAAGACACCACAAAATCCTTCCCTACCTCAGTGAATCAAAACCGAGCTTGGTCAAGACCTCTTAAGCTTCTCAAAGCTCTCTTGTTGCTTATCTGACAATACGAAAGGTTCCTCCTTTCTCAACAACTTCGTCAAAGGTGCGGCTATTGATGAGAACCCTTCAACAAACCTTCTGTAGTAGCCTGCCAATCCCAAGAAACTACGAACTTCTGCCACAGACTTAGGTGGTTTCCAATCCAATACTGCCTCAATCTTTCAAGGATCTACCCTTATCCCTTCAGCAGACACCACATACCCTAAAAACGTAACTTTCTTCAGCCAAAATTCGCACTTGCTGAACTTGACATATAGCTTTTCCTCCCTTAACACTTGCAACACGACTCGGAGGTGCTCATCATGTTCTTCCTCTGACTTAGAATACACCAAGATATCGTCTATGAACACAACAATGAACCGATCCAGATAGGGTTGGAAAACCCGGCTCATCATGTCCATGAACGCGGCCGGGCGTTTGTCAATCCAAACAGCATTACCAAGAACTCATAATGCTTGTACCTTGTCCGGAAAGATGTCTTATGGATATCAGCCTCCTTTACCTTAAGCTGATGATATCCAGAGCTTAGATCTATCTTTGAGAATACCGCGGCCCCCTTAAGCTAATCTAACAAGTCGTCTATCCTTGGAAACAGGTACTTGTTCTTGATGGTCAGCTTATTCAACTGATGATAATCTATGCACATACGCATAGTTTCGTCCTTCTTCTTCACAAACAAGACCGGTGCTCCCTATGGAGACACACTAGGTCGTATAAATTCACGGTCAAGCAACTCTTGGATTTGAGCCTTGAGCTCAACCAACTCCTTTGGTGCCATTCTGTACGAGGCAATTGACACAAGAGCTGTACCCGGTAGCAAGTCAATTTTGAACTCTACTTCCCTATCCGAGGGTATTCCAAGTAACTCCTCCGAAAAAACATCCACAAATTCTCTTACTGTTCTAACTCCACTAACGCCCCCTTCCTTTGCATCCAACGTACAAACAAAGGTAAAAAATGCCTTATACCCTTTCCGAACCATCTTATCAGCCTTTAAAGTAGAGACTATGTTAGACAAGTAGTTTCTTCTTTCTCCTATCATAATTATTGCCTCATCCTCTAGGGTCCTTAACTCCATTCGCTTAGCTGGGCAATCCACTACAGCCCGATGTTCCACTAGCTAGTCCATGCCAAAGATGAGATCAAATTCTCCGAAGGGTAGTTCCATCAAGTCGGCAGGAAATACCACTCCCTGAAGCTCTAGAGGTATACTTGAAATATCTTATTCACCACTACTGAGTTGACCTAATGGGCTCACTCATACCATCTCCCTATTAGGCTTCAGAGGCTATGCCTAGTGTTTCAACTACTCTACATGCAACATAAGAGTGGGTAGAGCCAACATCGATTAAAGCAAAGTAACTATAAGGAACGTCTGGGTTATGACGTCAACGCCTCTATCCTCCTAAAACTACATACAGTGTCTTGCCTCCGTCTTACTAACACCTCGCCTTGTTCCCCGTCTTCAAACCATTACCTATGCCACACTCTCCGATAGATGTCCACCTCTTCTAGCCCGATTAAAACCTGGACCTACTGTTGGCTCCCATCTGCTTTCATTGCACTTAATCATGTGGTCCGACCCACACTTCAAACATCCCCTGCCTTCTTCCAACACTCTCCCGAGCACAAGTACGACATCGCCTCTAGTCACACTCTAGGCCCATCAACTCTTTTCACATTCTCAAATGACCTCGATGCTCCAAAACCTCTCTTTTGCCTATTCCGGTATGTATTATGTCTCACAGATTCTTTAATCCCTTTGGCTACCTTAGCCTTCTCTACCAACATGGTAAATTCTAGCTCCTGCTGCGGTGCTATCAACAACCTTAGGTTATCCCTCATTCCGTCCTCAAACTGGATACATCGCTCATGCTCCATAGCCACGATTCCTCGAGCATAACGGCTCAGCCATAGAAATTCTACCTCATACTCTGCTACGGACTTATTTCCCTAAACCAGCCTTAAAAATGCCTTCCTCTACGCATCTACATAACTGGTCCCAATGTACTTCTTTTGGTAGGCTGCCTTAAAGTATTCCCAAGTAAGATCATCTGCGGCAGCACCATCCCGAACTGTGAGCCACCATTGATATGACTCATCGTGGAGTAGCGACACTACCCTTTTCAGTTTCTCCTCGGTAGTCAGGTCCAAATCATCCATAATTCGCTCCGTCGCTTCCAACCAATACTCAGTCGTATTGGGCACCACACCAGATATACCACGGGAAAACTCAGCTCCATTAGCTCGGAGTCGCTCAGTACGACTTTCGAGCTCCCATGCCTCCATCTGCTCCACCACCCTTTCCGAACTCGCAGATCACGTGATCGCAAAGATCGCTCGTAATATGGTATCATCCCCTGTTTGATCCTGATATTCCACATCAGCGGCTGGTGGTGGTGGCATTTCATTTTCGGACCCTTGACCAGACCTAACGGGTTCCAACACGGTCATTCGACCTCTACCGCGGCCACACACACTACGACCACGTCCCCTAAAATTCATACTTCTAAATTACGTTTATCTAGTTAAGGAATTTTATGAATTAGTTTTTTTTTCCACTGATTTATCGCGAACTGTCTTATGTTCAATAGTTCTAAAGAGTAGTTCTTTCTAATTCATACACAGAGTCTCAAATTCATTCATTGAATCATCACATTCATGAACTTATGCTCATTCTAGAGAAGTGTTGTAGTTGTCATTGTTGTTGTTTTCCACTACCTGTGGGTATTTTCGTAATTTTATCCTATAGGGTATTTTGGTAATTTTTCAAATTAGGGTATTTGAAAATTTTGCAAAGTAGAGATTTTAGTATTTTACAAAATTGAAATACTTGGTAAGAAGATTCAAGGGTAATATGGTAATTTTATAATCTGGGGGTATTTTTGTAATTTTACAAGCCAGGGGTATTTCGATAATTTTTTGTAAAATATGGTTCCCGATGACTTTCCAAAACAAGGGTATTTTTGGATATTTTTAATTTGGGGTACTTCGATAACTTTCCATACCGAGGATATTTTAGTAATTTGTACAGGTTAGAGGTAATTTGGGCAACTTGCAAACTAGGGTTATTTTGGTCATTTTTAAATCAAGGGTACTTTGGAATTTTATAATCATGGTTTAACTTTAAAATTTCACAAAACAAGGTGACTGGTCCCTTTCGGGTTTTAATTATTGAATTTAGCCTGTGATTGAGTCCTCTTGGTTAGGGTGAACCGTCACTACGCACTGTAGGATTCGAGCGAGAGGAGGTGAGTCACTAGGATCGCTTAAATACCAAGCTCCCTAAATCCAATCCTAGACATGCGCAATGGTTGCCATACCTTTAACTCGGTGACTCAGTCACAGGTTTGTTTGGTTAGACTTTAAATTTTATGGATTTCGGTGTTGGAGTAGACTAATCCTAGGGTTCAATAATTCCTAATCTACTAATCTACGTCCCTATAATTTCCCACATACAAATCACAAAAGGGGTTAGGAGTACTTACCTGGTGGACTTTGGGCCGGAGACTCAGGTGCCATGCCAGAAAACCTGCTCATTCCTTAGTAAAATCCAATTTCAAAAGAAAGAAAATGTTTTGGGCCCAAAAAGCCCTCAAGGTCGAGTTTTGAACCGGGCTCTGATACCAAACTAAAACACCCCAAACCCGACCCACAAGCCTTGACCGGATCTAGTTTGTTCCTTGAGTAAAACATTTCAGAAACATGTTTGTTGCTTTGAAAGTTTAGGTGGTTTTGAAGAAAAATTTATTTGTGTTGAGTTCGAAGGGAAAACGGTGTTGTTCTTGAAGACTAGATTTTATTAAAACCTTATTATTATATTTCAAAAACTATAAGTTAAAAGAAATGTCGAGTTGTTTTAGGGTTTACCATTAAATTGGAAATCGTTGGTGTTCAAGTGTCAAAACATTTAGAATTTATTTTTTTTTAGAAAAGTCACTTAAACTTTGATTGGATAAAAATCGTATCAAACTAAAACAAATAAAATGCATGCATAAACATTTTAATAGTAATGGCCTTATTACATCAAAGCAAAACCCGAAATAAATCCAAAATACTTAAATATAAAAAAAACTAAAAATAACATAACACTGAGCTAAGCATGGCCACCACTAAGTTCCTGCCGACCCGGTCCATTACTGAGTGTCACCTGAAAAGATATCCCACAACGGGGTGAGTCAACGGACTCAATTTGTAACAACCAACAAAAACTCCCAATGATTTAGGCATAACAAATCATATATATATATATATATATAACAAGTATAGCAATGATGCAATCCCAAACCCAAACCTAAATAACCATCCTCTACACATCACCCGTACCTGCCATCACACCGTGGGGATTACTAAATCGACCCTCCATCCGCTACACACCATCGAAGGCAATCGCTGCAGATGACTTGCACATCGCCCTTATAAATTGTGGCATAGCCACCAGATAATTGTGACAAAGTCACCAGATAGTATTTTGTGACATTAGTCACCACATTCAGATTATGTGACATAAGTCACCAGATATTGTGGTAAAAACCACCAGATCACTTCCCCTTTTCATAATCACCCATATGCCCCATGTGCCATACAAATCATGCGGATAACATGCCATATGACTTATTCATATTCGTAACCAATTTTCATTTATGTCACATTCAATAATACTATTAACAGATCTTTAGAGAATAACGTACCTGACTAGGTCGTACCATTGAATGGCACCTTTAGCCACATCTTTCATATTCTTATTAACACACATATTAAATCAATACCATAAATCTATCAAGAATTAGTGTGGGGCTACACACCTGGTTACTATCGTGTTCACGAAATCCCGAAAGTCTACCGGAACAAATTGTACTCCTTCCTAATAACCAATGTCAGAATCGGCTAGTCACTAATACTTAATACGTCTTGGCCGAATATTCATATTCACTTACCTTGCGGATCTAAATCCCGAAAGCCACTACTTGTCTATGGAGTTGACAAAATCCCTTGAGTAGTCGAATCCAAGAGACTCATTTACTGTTCCTTCTCGTTGGCTACGTACAAATGAAACACGAGATTATGGCTTAATGAACATTCAGCCATCCTTCAAAATCAAGGCCAACCCTTGATTTCGACACACCAAAAAAAGAGAAGGGAAAACTGATTACTAAGGAAAGAAATACTTACCACCCACGTTGCTTATGAAGACTAAAAGAGTAGTCGACAGCCCCTTCTTTAGAGATTCGACTTTTGAAAATAATAGAAAATAGATCTGAACACTAAAACACTTACCTAGGTTGTTTAGCCAAACTCGAAAATCATCAACGGCTTTATGATGATGTCAAAATACCTACA